>JAHHUM010000021.1:148272-515257 GCA_036173005.1 Crenichthys baileyi
CTAGAATCAAAAGAATTTAAAAAAAAAAGACGGGGGGGGGGGGGGGGTGGGTTCCCGGGGGGGGGTTTGGGTTTTTAAATACTTCAAAAACGCTGGGGGAAAATTTCTTTGCAAAAAATTCGCTGGAAAAAAAACACTATTTGAACATGGGGGGGGGGGGTTAAGGGGGTTAAGAGAGTTTTTCTTGGGCAAAACCGGGGGGGGGGAAGGGGCAAGGCGTGCCGAGATGAAAGGAAAACCAAACTACCATCAATCTACTTCCTCATCTGAGATACCCATTGGGAAAATTTCCCATCGGGGGAAAATACGGGGTGCAGGGTGGGTGAAACCCCAAATTCAAACCAAACCAAAAATGGGAAAGAAAAAAAAAGGCCTCAAAGGGCACTAAGATTGGGACGTCTCCTTCTTGTGAAACCCCCTAACCTTTTACCGGGGGAAAACGGGGGGCCCTGAAATTGGGTGCCCCCCAAAAATCACATATTACTAAATCAAGGTAAAAAAGGCCTCCATTCGCAAACCCGCAGGAAGGAGGGGTCTTTTGGAACCCTATGGGGCCCGAGTGGTAAACTGGGGGTAATTTTCCATTACGGGGGAAATAGGGGAAACTCTGCCTGTATCAAATTTGGGTCAAGACAGGGATTTAATGGAAATATTGGCTCTGTGTATCTCAACCCCCAACGACTGGGGGAGGGGTTTAAAGGGGTGGGGAATTCCAAAAAACCTTAAACAATAAAAATGAATCAGTCCTCAGTTACGAGAGGGAGGGAAAAAAGATAAAACCCTCCCCATCAAAAAAAGGATGGGGAAAAAGTGGCCTCATCCTTCCGGTTTTGAAATAGCTGGGGGAGAAACCCTCTTTAGGGGCTGTTGGGGGTCCAAAAACCCAGTAAAATGGCCATGGTCTTTTCAAAGGGCCCAAAAAAAAAAAAAACGGCAAAAACAACCAAAAGACCCTCAATCTTGGGTTTTTGTTTTGGGGGATTCAATCAGAAATGCGGTGTTTTCAAACAGGGGCTGGCTCGGGGGGCCGGTTTTGATGCTTTGGGGGGAAAAAGATGAATGAAATTGGACAGGGAAATCTTTCCAACCTTTTAAAAAAGGGGGGGAAACCCCAAGGCCCGCCCGGGCTGGGTTTTGTTTGTGAAAAAAATGCTGGGCGTTCCCTGTTGTGGATCTAAAGGGCCCCCCCTCCCTTTTGAGGACCCACCCCCCTTTTTTGAGGATCTTTCCCCCTTTCCCCGCTATATATCAGGCTAAATGGGGAGCCAAAAGACCTTCTTCACAACGGGGGGTGGGCAGACCTTTTAAAGTATTGGGGCGTTTAAAGGGGAAAAAACCATCTGGGACCTCTACAAACCAACAAGGGAACAGGAAACCCCCTTCTCTCCTGAGCATGATGGGGGGCTTCCAAAACTGGGGCCCTATCATCCACCTTTCCAAAACCTCCTACTCACCCGCCCCTAATCGTCGCAGCTCTCCTGAATCCCCTTTTCCCGTCCCCCACAACCTACCCGGATACAAAACCCCAGATCAAAATTTTCCCCTTTCTCCCCGACCTCTTTTCACCCGCTTTATGCGTGGGGTGGGTCTGGGGAAACCACAGGGTAACCCAAAAAAAGGAAAAACAAGATGGGGGGATTCGGGGGACGGCGGCAAAACCCTCATCTACCCCCCCCCAACAAAAAGGGGAAAAATACCTACCCCCATTCCCTTTACCGGGAAGGGGAGGAAGTAACGGGGTGGGTGAAATTGACGGGCTGGAAATTTTAACCCCGCTCCATCAAAAACAGTTTAAAAACCCATAAATTCATTTATTTCAACATAACCTTTTTTGAACTAATCCGAAAAACCTGTTTCGGGTGCATAAAGAACCACGGGGATTTCCCAGCCAACGACGCACCCTGGGCCCGGAGATTTGGAGGAGGGGTTTACCAAATGAAAATTTTAAAGGGGGATTTGTGGACGAATCGGACACCAAGCTCCCTTTCCCGCCCTTCAGAAACTTCTTTACACTTCTTCATACGAACAGAAAGACTTTCGAGTGAAAAAAAATTGCCAAAAAACGGTTTTTAAAAATCGGAAACTAAAAGGGGGCAAGGGGGGTTTCCTTTTTTGGGGGCAAAACACGGGGTTTTTACGTAAGGGTGAGCGGTAATTGGGCTGTCTCAAGGGAAAAATTTAACCCCTGGGTTTTAAAAGTGCTTAAAGATCTTTGGTTTTCAGATGTTTTTTATGAATTATTTTGTTGTTTTCTGTATTCTCTCTCGGGGCATTCTACTGGTATACAAATGTTTTTGGTTTTTGGGTTTAGGGTTTTTTTTTTTTGTTTTTAAAGATTGCCAAAGTTGGAATTGATTTTTTATTATCTTTAATGTGTTTTTTCTGTTTTTCTATTAAATACAGGTAAAAAAAAAAAGAAGTATAAATATACCTAGGTGTTTGGGTTTTTTCATTATTTAACAAGTAGTCCCATCAGAGTAGCATAAGACTGGGATTGCTGAAAGAAGGTTGATGAAGTGTATATTACACCCATCAATCTGGGAAGTTTAGGGGTTATAAGGTTGAAGAGGTTTTGCAAGATGAAACGGAGATAAGATACCTATACTTTACATACACCTTCAAAGAATAAGTTCCCAAGAAACAGAGTTTTGGGGAACCATTACCACTGATACAGTTCCAACGATCTTTGTGAGATGCAAGCTCTGGCCAAGGAAATGACGGTTTAGCAATTATTTATTAACAGTCCATTGACTCTTTTCAAGAGGGCTTATGTACGGGTTTTTGAAGAGGAAAAATGCTGGTCAGAGGTGTTAAAGTCCTTTTGATCATTTTTAGAGAAAGTCAATTCCCTAAACAACTTCAGACTGATGGCAGGTTAAAAAAAATTTTTAACAGAACTTTAAGCTTCTAATGACAAAACACGGCGGTACATTGATGTCCTGCAAATTAGTTAGAATACTACAACCCAGCTACCACACCAGCAGTAAAATGAGCTCTATGGAAGTGACCTCAGAAAATGCCCGTCAATGTTTCAGAATCTGTCGCTGTTACCCCACGCCTCCAACAGATATGCAGGGCCTCTGTGACATGTTTAAACAAGGGGTCGTGTCAAATATCCAAGGTACGTGAGTGTTTGACAAAAAAATCAAACAGAGCTTTACGGATGAAGTGTTTTACAGTTTATGAGCAGCATACCACCGATCTTCCTCCTGTATACAAACTCAAAGATTTGAACGGCGAACCTATCGAGGGATCTTTTTAACGCAGAGTAACTTCAAAAGTAAAAATATTTGAGACAAGATGTATCAGTGGAGAAATTCTTAAATCGACGACAGTCAAGGGAGTCAAACAGGTTTTTTGTACCTTGAAAAATTGGCTGAGAAATTCAACAGTTGGATCAGTTGGTTACTTTCGAGACGTAATAAAAATAAGTGCTGCGCTTAAATCCTTTTATGATTCATACAGCATACGATAGACAGCAAGGTGAGGATGCCGTTTTTTACGTTACCCTTTACCCTCTAAGCGCTAGCAATGAGTGTTTTAAAACTAATACCAGTGTCAAGTTTCCGTGGAAATTTAGGCTCACATATTGATTTTAGTAAGGCCAATGGGGTGGTTGCGCTGCAGAGATTTCATATCCCATACATGTAATAATTCCAGAATCATGTAAGCCTACTTTGAATGGAGAAAATTTTTTGTGATGCCGGAGATCGATTACGCAGAGGATTAGAGGAGGCTAATGTAAACGTTTATTCAGCTCGAGACAGGGGAGATGGAAATGTTTTTCAAAAAATTACTCTCTGGTATCGCGCATTAAATTCCGCAAGTTTCAAAGAGATTTGCATTTCAGCAAGCGGTCAAGTATGAAATTCGTTTTTGCATTCAGTACTCTAGCTTTATATGCTGGGTGTGAAAACCAGTGGCATGGTATCTGTAGCTGGACCACACTGGCTCCTTTTCGGCGATATAAGGCTGGTTCTATCATCTATACTGTTACAGCGACGTGGTCAAGCCGCAAATAGTAGGCATATGCCTTTTGCACCTTTACTGTGACCATCAAAGTACCAGCATAAATCTATTTAATGGTATACTCTGACATTTTAACCCCGCACACTACTTCCATTTTCCAGACGACATATTGAAAATATCCTATAGAACTTAATCGAACCAAACGTTCTGTAAAGTTCGTCTACGTAAGACCGTCATAAAGACTACACTTTCAAACCGTGATATAGCAACGTAGCCCTGAGATAAATTTTATTTGTATAAACAGAGATATATTATAACGTCTAAGAGCGATTGATTATCATTTCCATATTCCCCTGGTCCTTCAACACTGTGCCCCAAGCAGGCAAGAGAGAACATGTAACATCTAAGTCTGGAGACGTGATCCAAATCGCTTTGTGAATTACTATGATTCAATCAGGCGGTATCTGCAGGGGTTTTATGGGGCCCCATAGTGTGCGGTACTGCGGAATTGATAATTATTTCAAATATTATTTTCAACTTCCATATCCCCTCTGGTTAAAAAGATTGCTATTGCAAAACCCATCTGAAACGGCTGGCATCAATTCGCTTCGGACGTCATAGGTGAAGCGTAGTAAAATAGTGGTTTTACACAACACCAATGTCAGGAAGGTTCAGGAATTATGGTTTTTATCCCAAAGACCCAGTAACAAGAACCCCTGGTAATCGTTAAAGATGGTTAAAAAACAACAAGCACAAAAAAGGAAGATCATCGGGAGCTGACAAAACGAAGGAGGAAGGAAGTCTTCAGCAAGTTTTGATATATTTTAAATAATGCTCTTGTTACATACAACATTTCATCAGGAGTGCACGCTGGCAGAGTTGGACTTATTTTCCTGCCCGATTGACGCAGTATCATTGAAGATAAATTTACAAACCAGAGATCCAAGCTTTTCAGCAATGACCGATGGAGGCCCGATCCAAAGTTTTTTATTCCGGGAGACCGAGAGAAATATTTGGACCTAATGAAACACTCTTCGAATCTCAGAGTGAGAATTACTAACGAGGATGGAACACACCTGCCGATATGCGACTGTAGGGTCTCATCACTACCCGTTAACACCATCTCAGTCAGTGTGGATGTCACTCTCGGCGATCGTTGATTTCACAATCAGCGCGACGCATGCCCGTAAGAGCATGATCGAGGCATTGTAACTTTTCAGAGGATCTTTAAAAAGCCAGTTTGCTCTGGTCTTTTTCAAAGACACTGCAGGTGCTGCTGAACTCTATTGTTATAACTAACGGCCCTAATAACCAAGGTCTTAACAGCAGAGCAGGCTTTATGGCAAAATTCCAGGAGGTAACATAATTCAAGGACCTGCATGCAGACTATATTTTTCTGCGAGAGGACTTCTTTAACTCGTTGACCTCAAAATTAAACTGTATAAGAGCACGATGCTTTTGTCTCTGGCAGCAAGAGATTCCACTTTCAAACTCAGGATATTAGTGCCATCGTCTTCCTCAGAAAGTTTCTGTCTCTCCAGCCGTTCTTATTGGGACCTCTGAGCTTTAATGAAAGCAAAGGCTCTACTATCCACTTTCACTGTGTGAGACGTTAAACATATTCCATCCTGAAAATTCAGGGTGTGCAACCAAGAGAATTTTTTTTTTCTTATGGTGTCCTTTTCCCAAGTATGTGTGATTGCTTTACTGGATCATGACTCTTATTAACGGACACCGCCCTCCAACCCGTTTTGAACTTTATCATTTGATATGGAATATTTTATGCCTTATGCAAGGATGGCTGAGACAAATTCCTGCTAAGGCTTCCAGCCCAATTTAACCAGGCAATCAGTGAGAGATATTACACTTGTTTGGCGGCTAAAGAGACGACCATCTAAAAGATCTTCCGCGGAGTAAGCACGTCAAGATTTAATCATGGATACTCTCTATTAGCGTTCGGATCTTAACCCGGGTGAGGACACAGATGCCTCTATCTCCACTCCAGCTGAATTTAAGTTGAAAATCGCGATTCAGGCAACCATTGCCCCTCATACAACCATCTGATCATCTACGCTTGTTTGACCTCTATTTTAGAGATGATTCAAAGAGCGGTGCTTGTGGATTACTATTATATTTAATCAGAATAATCCATGAAATTGAGGACCTACTGCATCCTCTACTGAAGAGTTGTTTTCGGTGTTGGGTGTCGACCAGCTGCCGCTGCTCGCTGACACATCACGGGCCGGCCTACTTTATATTTAGACAGCACACCTTCACCACTGCCTGGAGAAACCTGGTTGGCTCATGCTCTGAAAGAGATGGCGAGCCGCTTTTTTGACTCTTATGATTCCCTTCGATTTTGATTTCTACCCGCCACATCGTAACATTTTTAAAAGACAGATCCTCAAAAATATTGTATCCAATAACCAGCTTCAATACTCTGTCCACTGTATGCGTTCACCAATTGATTTATTATCTGTCATAGAGCATATGGGTTTTATCACTGCCGAGCAAGTGTTTGATCTAAATACACTGGGATGTGTTTAAGACTGATTTATGGTATCTAACTTTTGTAAAGATACCAGACAATGTGTCTATTAAATCAGAGTTCTGCTTTTCACTCACAGTGCAATGCTCCCTTGAGATGTTCAGGATTGTCATGGATTTAATTGTCTATTTTGTTTCTGATTTTAATTTTTGTTTTAAAATTCTATTAAATTTATATCTGTGTGTATGTGTGGTGTGTGTTGTGGCGTGTGTGTGAAGTAGAGCATGATGCTTGACAGGAAATATAATCAATAAGATTATTGATGGATAAAATTAAGGTTACATACTTCTCGTTTTCTTATAATAACGGCTTATGAATGATGAATGTACATCCATCGGGGAGGCAGTATTGTTTTTACAAGAGACTTTTTTGCTTTCACGTTTTAAATTTACTAGTATTTTTTAGGTCTTCCTGGCTCGGATCTCGACCTGGGGAGATAGAGTTTTCTGCCCTTTTCTTCCTCTGCTTAATGCGAGGGGAATGCTTCAGCATTTCTTTCAATAAATGATCCGCTCTCCCATCTGTTTTGAGCCGTCTATATTCTTAACGGAGCTTGAGGTATTGACTGAAATATGGGGATGTTTACCTCGACAAAGTATGCGGAAGTCTCCCATCCTTGGGGTACAGTGGGCTAACCCAGAATTTTTTAACGTAGCATGAGATTTTTCAATCAATTCAATTCACTTCGCTGCACCAACCTTTCCCCAAGCTGTTTAACCCAGTTTTTGCAACTGTCTTTTGCGGGTTGCACCTCGATTTTGCCGGCGTCTAATTGGATACCCTGGTGGGTTTTGAAGTCTGCTACATACTTTGACCTGCTCTCCGCATTCCACTCCGCTTCAGAAGGTAAGCTTGAAGCTCCTGCTTACCCTTTAAAAAGCATGAATGTAACCTTAAAGATTATATCACTGCTCTTCTCAAAATGCCAAACAACGCTTTTAGTACAAAACTCTACACTCACCACAGACCCAATCAGAGCTCTGTCCTCATCAGTATGCCTGCAGGACCTGACTGTTATTTATTTCAGCACATGTGCGGCAGGAGAGTAAACACAAGTTACTTGGGATGTTTCTGTAAGGCTAAAACGGGGAAAAAGAGACTCGTGGGGGGTATACCACAGCTTTGATGATGCCAAAGTAGCTGCGGGGGTTTAATCAAAATCTTTTTTAAATGATTTTAGGGTGCCCAGGGGAAAAACCCCATTTTAGCTTTAAAAAGGGGGGGTACGAGATGTTTTCCCAAGGGGAACAGAATTCCCCGGGGTCCCCGCTGTGTCCCTTTAAACCTTTCAATTGCGGGGTTCGACCACCATCGGCAACACTCGGGGTGTAGTTTTTCCCGGGTGCTTCCTCTCAAAAAAGGCTGACACCCCCGGGGTTCTGTTTTTTTCATTTCAGTCCACTCATCTCCCAATAACCCCCAGATGAAGGCCATACACATTTTTGGAGTACCTTTTTTTCTCTAAACGGGTCTGTTTAAAAAATTTTTAAAAGCTTTCCCCCTCTCAAAGGACATGTCTCATGAGGTGAATAACAAAATTACAGCCGGGGAAAAATTTGCCGTAAAATTCAAAGGGCAATTTTTGACGCCGTTAATCTCTGCATACCCATCCACAGAATAGGGGCCCAAATTTTTTTTTCCCCTTTTTTAAATGCATTTTTCGATACTACGGCCCGTAGCCCCGAGGTGGGGGGATTCCCAAAGGGTTTTTTAGGAGGAAGGAAAATTGGTTAAAAAAACCTTCATGCAGGCTGAGGTTCTATCGTGACCTTTTTAACGGATCCCACTTGTCTCCTTAAACCCCCTCATCCCTGAATTTAACACAACCTTGAAACAGGAATTCCCCACATTTTTATAATAACAAAAGAGTTTCCCCTTCTAAAAATCAAAAAACCCCCTTGCTAAAATTCTCTGTACCAACTATTAAACACCTGTTTTTTTTGAAGGTTTCCTGCGTTCTACAGCGTAGGGGGATGGAGGAGGAAAGGACCCCACATACGGGTGCTTTGGGTTTTAGAGGGAAATGGGGGGGGAAAAAAAAACCTTTGTTCTGATCACTAAAACCTAATGCTTTCAGCATGGCACTCAACTTCATACACATGAAGGACAGACTATCAATTTAATTTTTAACTGTAATCGGGGTTGGGTTTTAAACAAGAGAACTTTACTTCCCCTACATGTTGAGATTGAGGTTTTAATGCCTAACTGCAGCATAGCTGTGAGAATCAGGTAGCTGTCATACCCAAAAAGGCTTTTGGGGGCCTTTTAAGGTAAACCCTTTTATACATCGGTCTCCTTTAAATGGATAAAAAATTTTTTGGGGGGAAATTCAATCCATAAGCATGCCAAATTCCTTACCTTTAAAACGTTTTAACACAGACCAGATAGGAGATGTGCACACCTTTTCTCATCGAAAAAGCATTCAAAATCATAGAAAATCAGTTTATCATCTAACCCTATTACAGGGCGGGCCGGGGTTAAAATGTAACACAGATGACAATCGCCACATCACATCAAAAATCAGGAGGTAAAATTCTCACCAAAAATTTACGGCTTTTTTAACATTACCACGTGTGGTTTATCCTCCTCCCTGATTGGGAAAAAACGTATATCCTGTTGCCCACTTTGCACAGTTTTCCCAACTCACAGTCACTCATAGACCTGTCAGCACTAGGTTTTTACGGGGTTTCCCTATGTCTACTGAAACATGAAAAATTACGAAAGATTCTGTGACAACCTGCACAGGGCCCGGTTTTCGCAAATTTAAATGCATACACTGGTATGAGTGACAAACTGGACAAAAAAAAACCGCCTTTTTTCCCCACAGTGGTGTGTGTCTGGCTTTTCATGGCTCCCGTAACAATATGCACAGATTTCTTCATCCTATAACACCCTTGAGATTTTTTTACCCATAGTAGTGACCTTTGGGAAATAACAGCAGAAAGAATTTTTTGGGATCGATCAGGAAACACTGGTTTTTAAATTTTTCACAAAAGCTGTAGAGCCTGTATCGGTTCTTGGGAAACACTACAATTTTTTTTCTTTAGAATGTTTTAAAAAATTTTCCCAAATGTCACTGAAATTACTGCTGTCTGATCATCTAAAAAACCAGCCCTGTTTTTCCCACATCCTGCCAAGCTCAAAAGCCTGATTAATCATAAGGTTAGGGTCAGTGTGTGGCAAGACTGATGGAAAAAGCAAAACTGATTAACCAGTTTATTTACAATAAAACAGGTGACTTTTTTTTCTTATTAATCAGTTCAAAAGTCTAACTTCCCTTTTAAACCTTTACGTTTTGACCCCTCCTGCAGGCCCGTCTGAAAACTACCGTGTAGAACAAATTTTCCATTTTATTATCTGCAGGCATTTCGCGTTGGACTGTAACAAACTCATCTAAAAAATCCTCAAAACGGGGAAATCATATTTCCATCATGGGGTAACGGAAAAACGTGATGTTACGGTTTGAGTTTTTCTCCGACTAATTCTAGCTGTACAACCCGTTTTACGTCTGGCTAAAGATCTTGCAGTATCGGCTAATTCAGTGAGAAAATACGCATTATATTTATATAGATTGCAGCGAGATCGGATAATTCCAGGACAGGGAGGGGGGTGGGTGAAAGGTCTCCTTTTTTCAACGTTATTAAAAGGTTCCCCGTTAAACAGTCCCCGGGGTCGGGCCTCAATCTG
The DNA here is from genome assembly GCA_036173005.1 of Crenichthys baileyi. Taxonomy (NCBI): domain Eukaryota; kingdom Metazoa; phylum Chordata; class Actinopteri; order Cyprinodontiformes; family Goodeidae; genus Crenichthys; species Crenichthys baileyi. The sequence goes on from JAHHUM010000021.1 coordinate 158,477, forward strand.
ATCAGGGTTGACTGCAACATCTGGATTGGGAAATGACCGCCATGCTGCCCAGTATGATCAGCGGCATGTGACGTTGAAGGTATTTGTATGTCAGCTGATCCTTTAAAAGGGGTGGGGTGAAAATCTCCTTTTTTTAAACCGTTTTTAAAAAATCGTTCACGTTCAACAGTCGCAGGAGGATCTGCCTCAATCTGATTCAGGAAATTTGACTGCAACCCTGGATTGAAATGACCGCCATGCTGCCCAGTATGTTCAGCGGCTTGTGACGTTGAAGGTATTTGTATGTCAGCTAAATTCATTGTGATGAATGCTGGGTGGAGACGGTGCTCTATTGAAATCTTCAACAGCCTGTTCTAATGAGCGTAAAAAAGTCACCGTGCAGATTTTGGGGTTTATTACATTTTCACGTTTGTTAGCAGGAAAGGGGGGCCTTTTTAAACCCGATGTTATCTGCTACTTCTGCATTTAAAGGGGGATTTCACTGAGGCTGAGCAACAACATTCCTTATCTCATTCAACGCCTACGTGATCTGGCTATCCATATTAACAGAGTAAAAAGGGGAAAAATATAAAAACCGAGGGGGAAAACGGTTTTTAAAATTACCTTGATATCAGCACAATGTTTTCAATTAACAGTGTCTGGCATGCAGCCATAAACCCTTAAACTTGATGCCTTTTTTTACGAAGGTCACATAGCGATAGGGGGAAATCTCTGTCCCGCGGGTTTGCTGTCCGGGTCTTGATGAAATTTTTGCTCCCCATCAAGGGTTTCCTCTGGAAAAAAAAAAAAAAAAACAAAAAAAAAAAAAAATTTAATGAAATATACAAATTAATTCAGTAGGTAAATGAGTATAAGAAATAAAAACGTACCATTCTTAAAACCTCGAACAAGCTTTGCCCTGGTATAACAGAGCACAGAGTCGCCGTCTTTTCCTCAAATTTTTATATTCTGTGAAACAAAAAAAAATTACCTTACAATGCAGGGCTTTTTTTAAAAAAAAAAAAAATTTTGGGTTTCTGTGAAGATTTGGATAGAACGAAAATTTTTATAAATTACTCCGTACACAGGGTATTTGAACGGTTCCAGCCGCTTCCAAAATTTCCTGCACGAAAACCGGTACCTTTCAGGCTGAATGTTATCCAGGCATGGGTTTTTGGATTAAAACTTCGATATATCTTTTAAAACATTTATTAGGGGGTTTAAAAAAAAATCTGCAAATCGCATACACCCGGGAAAACATTTGCATAGAAAAATATATATTTTTTTTTACTTACTCTCCCTCTTCCGGGGGCTGTTAATTTTTCCGGGCGCATGAATGGTTTCACACCTCTCCTTCATGGATATTTTTTTGGCCCTAGGATCGGATTGTCCTTTTTTTAAAGACAAGTTTCCGTCTCAAAATTTTGATTTTTTCGGAGCTGACCTCTCCAACGTTCAGGAAAACGCCTCTCGTTAAATCTGTAAGTAGAATTTATTTCATTTATTTTTTTAAATCACAAAATAGCATTCGCCAGGTTTACTAAACCAAGATGATGTTGGAGTTAATAATTCCATAGTCAGATTGTGTTAAAACGATACCTCCAGCTCGTCACTTTTGGGTTCTAAAAAAATATATTAACATTATTATTTTCCAACGAGCATTCACAAACACTTTAAAGGAATTCTTACAGATGAAAACTTTCTACTGAAGATTGGGGTTTGTATTTCTTGATAGAAAACGAAATGTTCACCACCTTCTTCGTTTCCGAAAATATGTTCCGACATTTTTTGTTTCTCTTTAAAAAATGTTTTCTAACAATATTTCAGTGTAACTGGTTAAAAAAAAACTTTTAGCTCCCGATTTGAAGCCGATCTCCCAGGAAAGATTGCGTTGTTTTTCCTTGATAGAAAACCCAAGGACTTGACTACCCGCCACCTTCCTCTGTTTACAATGACGAAAAAACCGATCAGCGTGCATGGTTTTTGCCCCCTTGACCACACCCCCCTGGGACACCTCAGCAAAGCCGCAGACACATTAAATTCAATAGACAGGGATGTGAATTGTCAGAGACAATGTTCAACACTTTGGTCAGAAGGAAGCCCAGTCCTCTTGATTTCTTGAATACAGTCATTGTGGAAGACTTTGTCTGAGACAATTCACAAAAAACAGTGACATGTCTGAGGTTTTGATCACCTATTCATTAAAAAGCGGATTGGGATTGACAGAGACAATGCTCGACACTTGGAGTCAGGAAGGAGCAAAGTCAGCTTAATTACTCTGACTACAGTCAGTGGGGAAGACTTAGTCTGAGATAATACACAAGAAACCAGCTTTCCATGTCTGCCTTAATTCAATAAACAGTGACATCCATCTAAATAAACCCCCTTTTTAAAAAAAAAACAAAATGAAAATCTAAAAAACCCTACAATTAGAAATTTTGCTTCCTTGTGATAACCATCCGGTTAATGACCATATCCGGTTACCCTACCGGAGTCCCCCCACCGAAATCCCGTCTTAGGTGTCCCCCCACCGGAGTCCCCCCCACCCTTGTCAAAATTTTCAAACTTGCTTGATTTAAAGGGGTAATTATAGTGTGTCTTGTGGTACATATCCATTTACTAAAGGACAGATTAATCATATCTAAAATGGGGCTGGTTATCACAGGGAATACTTCCTTAAATAATTTGGTAATCATCTTCGGGAGTATGTCATATATTTTATTTCTAATAGAATCAATTTTAGTTATGAAGAATCCCATAAAGTCATGACTGCTGAGAGCTAAGGGAATGGATGGCTCAAGAGAGCTATGACTAACAATGTAAGTTTAGCAACTGTATTAAAGAGAAACCTAGGATTATTCTTGTTCTCTTCTATTAATGATGAAAAATAAGCTCTTCTGGCTTGGCGAAGTGTCTTTTTATACAACGGTAGGCTATTTTTCCATATTAAGTAGGTGTGTAGAGCTCCATTTTCTCTCCAATTTTCAAACACTGTGCTTTAAAGTACGCAGCTCTGAATTAAACCAGGGAGCAAGTCTCCTATGAATAATTACCTTATTTTTCAAGGGGGGTGCATTGTCCAATGCACCACGCAATGATGAAGTAATACTATCAACAAGAGAATCAATTTGTGAAGGGGAAGAAACAAAATTATTGCACTCCACTGTGTTTTTCTGTGATAATGAGGAAATTAAAAGTGGAACAGATTCTTTAAAGGTTGTTACAGCATTTTCTGATAATGATCTACTATAACGAAATTTTCTTTAAGGTGTGGAGTACCTGGTCAAATTAAACTCAAAGGTTATCAAAAAATGGTCAGACAGGACAGGGTTATGATAAAATATTGTTATGTCTTTACACTCAATACCATATGTCAGCACAAGGTCCAGAGAATGAAGACAAAGGTGGGTAGGTTTGCTAATGTTTTGAGCAAAGCCAATTGAGTCTAACATAGCATTAAAGGCTATATTTAGGCTATCACTTTCAGTGTCAACTATAATAACTATACTATACCTATACTATAATAACCTTATCTGTATTTAACACTAAATCAGATAAAAGGTCTGAAAATTGATCTAAAAATTGAGAGTAAGGGCCTGGTGGACGGTACAAAACAACAAGCAGAAGTGGTTTTAGTGCTTCGCAATTTGGATGAGGAAAACTAAGGATTAAATATTCAAAAGAGTTGTAGCTATTGATTGGTCTGGCACTAATCAAGTAATCAGACTGAAAAATGGTTGCTACTCCTCCTCCTCGCCCAATAATTAGTAGGATTTGACTCATTTATAATAACATAATCCTCTTGCTGCAGCCAGGTTTCTGTGAGGCAAAATAAATCAATCTGATTGTCACAAATCAGGTCACTAACTAGCAAAGTCTTTGAAGAGAGAGATCTTATGTTCAGCAAGCCATATTTAATTGTTTTATTTTTCTTTTCAGTCTGAGTTGTGTTTATTTATTAGATTTTCCTGATTTCCTCCTTTTAGATTATTTTTTAATCTATTCAATTTTGGCCATGGGCGAGACACTGTCTTAATAGGGTAATGTGGGGTAGCAGTACAGAAGCTGCAGAGAGGAGTGTTAAACTACGACCCTGCTCCTGTTGAAACCCTGGGTTGTCAGAGTTTTGAGAACTAATAAATTTTTTTTTTCGGCCAGATTCCTATAAAAGAAGAGCTGCTCCATCCAAAGTGGGATGGATGCCGTCTCTCCGGATCAGACCAGGTTTTCCCCAAAATGTTTGCCAATTATCGATGTAACCCACATCGTTTTCTGGACACCACCTAGACAGCCAGCGGTTGAATGACAGCATGTGGCTAAACATGTCGTCACTAGTCAGATCAGTGACGACTACTTCAACAACTACTACAGATTGAGACTAATGATGTTTGAGTTAATAGTTTAGATAGAACACTGATATGCGACTGATTTAAAGGAACTCAGGATTGAAGCAGGTTTCTGGAAGTTTGTTCCAGATTAGTGGAGCATAAGAACTCAATGTTCTCCATGTTTAGTTCTGGGGATGCAGAGCAGATTTGAACCAGAAGACCTGAGTCGTCTGGAGGGCTGATAACGACAACAAATCTTACATGTGTTTTGGTGCTGCCAGTCAGTGATTAATAAACTAAAAGTATTTTAAAGTTTATTCTCTGAGATACATGGAACCAGTGTGTGGACTTTAAAACTGGGGTGGTGTGCTCTACTTTACACAGAAGAGTTTTAGGAAGGAAGCTGGCAGCGTTCCGCATCAGCTGCAGCTGTCTGATTGGCTTTTTAGGCAGACCTGTGAACACACTGTTGCTGTAATTAATTCAACTAAAGACAAGTTTTTCAAGCTCATGCACATTAGTCCTTTAATCCTGGAAATGAAGGTTCAGGTCGACCACTACAGCCAGGTTATGGGCCTAATCAGTGTTTTTTTTTGCTGTAGTAATTGTAGCTGTGTTCTGACTCTTGATCGCTCCTTCTTTGGTCCAAAACTAATTATTTCAGTTTTGTTTAAGTGAAGAAAATTATGGCATGTCCACGCATTGATTTGTTCCATGCATCTACCCAACAATTGGATGGGTTCAGTCACCTGGTGACATTGTAATGTATTATCTTCACATCCTTTTTTCACTTCATACCAGTGAAGACATCCTTCATCTTAATGGAAGCAGTGAAATCAATGTAATACTAGTACTGCTTATAATAATAATAATAATTAGAAGAAGAAGAAGAAAAATAATAAGAATACTAGCACCATCAAAACCAAAATGTCTGCAAGGTAGCTATAAAATCATAAGATAACATTTTACTCAGCTTCATGTATGTATATATATATTATATATAATATATATATTATATATAGTATATATATACATACACTACAGACAAAAGTTTGGAACACACCTTCTTCATTCAAAAGAGTTGTCTTATTTTCATGACTATGAATATTGTAGCTTCACACTGAAAGCATAAAAACTATGAAATAACACATGTGGAATTATATACTGAACAAAAAAGTGTGAAACAACTGAAAATATGTCTTATATTCTAGGTTCTTCAAACCTTTTGCTTTTGCGTAGGTACACTCTTGGCATTCTGTTGATGAGCTTCAAGAGCTAGTCACCTGAAATGGTTTTCCAACAGTCTTGAAGGAGTTCCCAGAGATGCCTAGCACTTGTTGGCACTTTTGCCTTCACTCTGCGGTCCAGCTCACCCCAAACCATCTCGATTGGGTTCAGGTCCAGTGACTGTGGAGGCCAGGTCATCTGGCGCAGCACCCCATCAGCTGTGTACTGTATCCACCTCCTGCACAACACAACTAATGGTCCCAACCCCATTTATAAGGCTTGAAATTCCACTTATTAAACCTGACAGGGCACACCTGTGAAGTGAAAAGCATTTCAGGTGACTACCTCTTGAAGCTCATCAACAGAATCCCAAGAGTGTGCGTAGCAGTAATCAAAGCAAAAGGTAGCTACTTTGAAGAACCTAGAATATGACATATTTTCAGTTGCTTCACACTTTTTTGTTCAGTATATAATTCCACATGTGTTAATTCATAGTTTTGATGCCTTCATGAAAATAAGGACAACTCTCTGAATGAGAAGGTGTGTCCAAAGTTTTATAATATATAATATATTATATATATATTATATATATATATATATATATATATATATGGTGCTCTATGTGTTTCTAGAATATATTTAACCGGACCATAAACAAGCAATAAACAGAGCTGGTCAGGCTTAGTTAATTAGGACTTGCAATGTACATCTATTGCGCAGCTTAAATTTAAATGTATGTTGTGCAGCATCAAATTGAAGTTGAAGATCCCAGAGAATGGTTTTCTTTAAATATATTTTAGTCAAAATATTATGTCAGAGTTTTCCACACTTTGTACAGTAAGTCAGAAAAAAGTAAAGGTTTTGTTTCTTCAATGCACCATAACACCAGCCTATAATTGTTTTTTGTTTGAGCTTTTGTTTAACAGACTGATGTACAAAGGAAACGATTTTCACTGTCTTTTTAGCCTTAGTCATTTTTGCTTTGTACATTTAAACTAATCTATCATGTAATGACAGCAGCATACACAAAATAAACTTGGAAAGACAAAAAGCATGAAAAAAAACACGCTCTTAGGGAACAATCAAGTCAGATATTACATATATATCTTTTGTTAATTTTTAAAATTATATTTCTGGAGTTATGGTCATAAACAAAAAAGTATGTTAAATAAGCAATACAAATAAATAACGAATGTTTCTTTCATTTACATTTGATACTTTTTTTTACAAAAACTGACCGTTTTAGTGGGATTAGGTTTTGTACATGTACCAGTCTCAATAATTTCTAACAGATAGAACTGAGTATTCACAACACAGTTGGGACTTTTATCAGCTTCCTTGGCTTTTTTAAAAGTTTGCTTAACGATAATCCTATCAGTATAAAGGTGGTCATCTGTCCAACGTTTTGTTACACAATTGTGTTAAGATAACTGAGGTTTGGTTTTTTTTTTTTATTTTACTTTAGAGAAATAACTTAATCTCCCTTCATGAATGATTTGTTTGATAACCATGCATAATGTTGTTCTTCCCACTTTGGTGTTGTTTTCAGACAGGCGGATCACTGACGAACCCTGTGACAAACAGGTTAGTGTGTGGTTGGATACCGCAACTCAATCAATCACTTTAACATAGGTGTGTGAGCTTGCATAATATGTCTCCCTGAGACCATTTACAATCTGACAGGCAATAATGAATGCCAGTAGACTTATGGCCCCGAAAGATAAACTTTAATCAGCTTCCTTTGCCTTTCTGTTGTTTGAGTATGCCCTGGCATATCCTACATTGTATGCACGGCTGTGAAAGCAAATAGCAAATGGGAACTTATTTAAGATTTTTCATTTAAATGTGAAGACCTTTCCTAATATAATCACCATCATGAAATTGCTAGAAGTGACCCTCCAATCAATCTCTGTTTGATTCATTTTAACCACAGACTGTTATTCCATTACTTGAAGCACATGCGCTGCACTTATATAAACTTGCTGAATTTCTGGAGATTTTTATCTGCGAATGTCAAGATTCCTTCAAGTCCTGCTGGATGATCTCTAAAGAGCAATTTGCACACAATTGTTTAAATTCAGTATAGTGTCCCCTTTTATTAGCGATCCAAAAAAAAGTTGCCACATGAACAATTAAAGATATATAAAACAAAGCATAAAAAAATAACCCTAATTTTTAATTTTAAAGTATTTTCAAGGTAAATTTCCAAACTTTTCTAGCACCACACTTTGGAGATTAAACAATAAATTGAAACTCAAGATGAAAGTTTAAATTCATTATCAGATGAAATTATATATTATTGTTATTAATAATGTCTTTTGATAGCATTCTACAAAGTAAACTGAAATATAACAAAATCTTAGGTCTTTAGGTCCACTTGAGGATTTGGTCATTGTTTCAGCGATGTTTTGTATCTAGTATTTTCGAGCCAGGGGTTAATAAAACGGCAACTGCCTAGCATGCTGTTTTCTCCCACTCACTGGATACATGTGCAACTAGCAAGACACAGTTACGTCCTCAAAGTAAGTGTACTTTATAGCTATGCCAGAGGACGAAGCCGGTCCAGCGGCTGGTCTTTTCATCAGTTTATGTCTACTGCTCACACCCTGGTATTACGAAAAGGAGGAAACCCCCTGTGAGCAGCAGCAAGGCTTTCCGAGACTTCATTAAAGGCAAAATGATCGCTCTCTATTTTGTGCCTTTAACAAAAAAACATCAAACGGAAGATTTTAATCGAACTGTTAGACTGCTCTTTATTACAAACCTGTGCAGTTAGAATTTCATGCACTTCCAAGGACTTTATACAGAAATCAGGCACTTTTCAAACCTTGAAAACACCTTGATAAAATTCAAGCATTTTCAAAGGATTTCAACCACCCATGCGAACACTGAAGCTTTTGCGCCTAAACTCTAAACTAATGGTTGACTTTAAAAGCTATTATTGAAAGGAAAAGCCAAGTAAAATATATACTTAATCCTTTAATTATACAGATTGCCTGGAAAAAATATTTCATTATTTAGATAGATAATTAGAATTTAGGTAATTTTTTGTCAGTACTCAAAGAAAAAATAATCACAAACTCTTTATGTTTGTCAATTGTGGCAAGATGGCCTCAGAAAAAGTGTGCTAAATGCTTAACGTTTTGAGCTACAAGCCTGAGCACAATTGAAAAAGAAAAGATAAAAAAGTGATGATGTATGGCCTTTAAAGATATAAAGTCAAAATCACAAGCTCAGAACCGTTTCCAAATCTTTGACCCTTCAAGATGCAAGCCAACATCAGCCCTAAAGCAAGACAAGGTTGATGAGCCTTAGTCTATGTTCACACTGCAGATCTAAATGCAGGAATCTGACTTTTTTGTGTGGTCGTTCAAATTACTTTGAAAATGTTGCGGCTCCAAACTGACACACATGTGCATTAGAAAGAGCGTCGTCGAGCCAGCACAACGGTAAACACGGAGAATTAGGTATTATGGTTCAAGTGCAGAAGCCATTTATTGAGGGAGACACCTGAATAAAAGCAGAGTGAAACTCTCTGTTTTAGGGAGATCTTACTGCCAATTCAGCACAACAAACTGTTTTGATGCGGAGAGACAGCCAGCAATGGTGGGGCAGGGATATGAACAACTTTACAGAGACCGAGTCAGAACTTTAGCAGCAGGGGCAGATATTCGGTAAACTCGATAGCATTTTAAAGTCCTCTGTTTGAATGGTTGTATACGAATTTTACAATACAAACTACGTCCCACATCGAGACTCAAATGTGACTTGTCAGATATGGGCTAGATATTAGCATTCGCACTTGTTTCTAAAAGTCTGTCCTGGCCACTTGGCCCCCCAAAAATCAGATTTGGGCCACATTTGCGCACAGTGTGAACGGGGCCTTAGAATATAAGTCAGAATTGACAGGTGAGATCAGGGCATGCAACAAATTGCTCAAAACACAGTCACCATTGTCAGACAGCACTAGGCACAAGGAGACAAAGTTATATGGCAAGATTACGTAATGTTTAAGAAGAAACAGAGGCAAGCAATGTTGGTTTAAAGAGAGCATCTTGACACAGCAATATACTGCGAGCTCTGTGTGAAAATATACAGAGGCACAGGAACAATATGTTATCATCTGTGAGGTGTGAAAGAAACTTGGGGTAACTACTTAGATGCTGAAGTCTGCTAGCACTTTGGCTAATGTTAATGAAATAGAAATTAGAGAAATAACAAGGATGTCATATTTTGGAATTGCACACAATTGTGTAACATTTTTGTGTTGTGGTTTACATCAACATATGGAAATTCCAACAAATCTGAAAGGCTGATTCAAAGCTCTAAACATATTTCAAGAGAAATATTCAAGAAAAGGTAATACATTTTCTGAACACATCAACATACAGTTGAAACATCACTGCATACATAATAAGTGTGATAAAAGGAAAAGTACAGCTTTACCGAAGAATTAAAGTATTAGATGACACAAGTCCAGAAAATGCTTTTGCCACTGTTACATGTAAAATATGAGGGTTTTTTTGCGATAGGAATGAAAAAGAAATTAGGATATTTTAGTTTTACTGAACACAGATATTAACTTTTAGACTCTTGCAAGGTCAAAAAATGCAATTGGACCATTTTTCTCCAAAACCTTTGATGCAAGTCTAATGATTTCTGAAGACTTTGCAAACTCCCTGCCACACCTGTCTATGTGTTTTCCCAACTAAAACATAACCATGTCTTAAATACCATTATGATGCTACACCAAATATAGCTAATCTTTTTGTTCAGTCTCCAGGATACGTGACATGCATCTGCACAGTAATGACTGTTTTTAAATAGATTTCAAAAATTCTTCAGAGAACTCAATTCATTTGTCTTTTTAATAATGCAAAATTTAATAATGAATCCAATTTGCTTCTCTTCTGTGCCCCCCTGTATTATCCTTGGATGCAGAACACCATCCTGGCATCTAAATGTCTTCAATACAAGATTAACAATTGACAAAGGGTTGCGGGTTGCCGGGTGATTATTGGCTGCAGGCGGAGATTAAAGGAAACCAACCACACAGCTGACAGTTTGGTTATCTCTTTTGGACTAAATGAAAATCATGGCCTGAATCCATCAAAGGAGATTAGGAAAATGTGGGCCCATTACTGATGTCCTCTCACAGGTTGCTGTGACTGTATATGTCTTTTTTTTCTGTAGTCTTCGATTGGAAGCCAAACATTTGGATTCACGTCTGCTGCTCGAAGAAGAAGAAGACACTCCCCTCCTCTAATGTCTGGAACTTCATTTGTGTATGCACATGGGAGCGGTTGCTTTGCTTTGATTTCTATGTGCTGCTGGACACACAAATTAATAAAGCACTTTCATTCATTCATCCATTTTTTTTTTTGGAACGATGAAAATTGCTGCATATCAGAAATAATTAGCTAGTTAAGACTCCACACAGCACAGTATATGGCCTGTAACAGATAATATTATGAGAGGACTTACAAAAAAAAATCATGTTAATGGCTGTTGAGTTTTTCTTAGAGTTAAGAAAGGGCTTGTAACTAAATAGACTTTGGAGTTATCAGGAGGGTGGAGTTCCCTGCCTGAAGTTATTAGAACCCAATGAGGCTGCAGCACCACAATGTATTTCGCCCACTGAGTGACAAAATCACAGCTGACATTGGGACTGTCAAGGGCAAATTTCTCTCAACAAGAGGGAAGATCCATAGGGAGAGGCAAGTGAGTGTTTGTGTCAGAGAAAACAACAGTATTTTATGAATTTCTTGCCCACTTGCATTTTTTAGCAGTAGTTAGGGAGCCATCCCCCGAGCGCCCACCCCCACTGTTACCAGAGGAGAGGAGTCTGTAAGATGTGTTATATGTTAAATCTACGGTCTTAGGGCAGAGAAAATCTAAAAGCAAGCCTGTTGTCAAAACCAATTTGTATATCACAGCAGGTTGCAATACATTATCATAACACCAGCTCAGCAACTGAGGCTTTGAATTTATAATCTAACAAAGGTGAGTAGGACTGTATGTTCCAAGGTTGCCATTTGGATGTCTAATATTGAAATAAATTGGAAACAAGATTAAATATTTATATTGTCTAAGGAAAGAGGAAAATTTGTAAGTAAATACGTAATAATTCGTGGTTTCAAGATAAATCTAACTATTCAATCTGGAAAGGAGCATTTAATAGCACAGCAAAAATATTGCAATTTTTAGTACAAAATTCATAATTGTCTTTAAGATTTGTTTTCTTAAGGGGTGAAAAATACAGTGCAGAAAATAAGCCAACTTTTTATTTAGTAATATTCTCCAAATGGTGCTATTGTGAAGTTCACACCATATGTTGACAGTAACTACAGAATTCACACATATAAATGAATCAAAACAAATAAGTTCATAAATTACATGCCATAAAGTGGAATGACACAGATAAACACTGAACACATGAAGAAAATAAGTCACCAAAAGGCATAAAAGCCAAATAATAGCTGAAATCTGTCAGAATTTAAAAAGCAATCCTAGTTTTAGGGCCAGTTAATATCAGATGGTTTAACTGATGGTCTACAAAATGGTTTCTAATTACTAAGTTTTCACTCAAGACGCATTTTTGATTGGTGAAGGTAAAGAGCCCTCTAAAGACTTTTGCAAGGCACTGTTGTGAAAGAGATGTAATTCTAAATGTTGTTCGATGTTCGAGGGAGGAAAGTCAGGGCCATAATCCAGACGTAATTTCACAATGAACTCACCGCAACAATATGATCCTCACAAGATTTTTGACAGCGAGGTCAAATAAATTTTTAGCTGTCCAAGGACTAGTTTTTCTATCTAACTTTTTAACAGTTTTTCTATTAAAATAATAAAGATGCACTTAGCCACCAAGGCCTCTTAGCACAATCACCGCTGAAGAAAAAGCATATCAAAGCTTGCTTAAATTGTGCTGCAGAACCTTTTGGGGAAGCCAGTGAAATACTGGCAGAATATTATCTGGTTAGTTGACCAAGACTGAGGGATTTCATTGCACACACTGTGTTAGAAATGGGATTGCAAATCATTCCAAAATCACAGAACCAGCAGTAAACTTTGAAGTTAGGAACTTCAAGGTGTGGAGTTGGTTTTCAGCATATGCTGCTAACAGACTACTACTAATAGAAGGATGAATGAGGAAATTTACTGAGACATTCTTGATATGAATATTAAGATAAGCAACTCAATGATCCCAAACACGGAGCCAAGTCAAACTCTCAATTTGTTTTAGAGAAAGAAAATAAAGCTGCTACAAGACAGAAGAAGAAATGGTCACGTAAAAATTTATCCAGATAGCAGGAATAGCTTGGCTCTCTTTTGTTCTTTAAACATGTCCATATATTACATCCAGTCAATGGAATGACATTCAGATATGGGAAAATATAGGCATATTTCATAATATTTTGAAGATTTGAAAAATAAATTTGTAAATAATAATAATAAAGTTCATTTATAGGGGTTGCTGCAGAGGAATAATTGCACAATAAGCATGCTTTTTATATATATATTCTTTTGTGACTATTTATGGATATTTTGATAAAACATATTCTAAAAAAGTATTCTAACATGTTGTAAAGATCTGATCATACAACAAAATGCAATGATTTATGAAAACTGAAACAAAAAATGTAAGAAAAAAGAGATTTTCGAAATTTATTTGCTCTGTTCATGGGAGGCAAGAAAAACTTTATGAAAACTTTTTACTTTAGGTTTTCGTTGGGAAAATTTTATTTAGATCAGATCAGATTATCTATTGTACTCATGAATTTTAAATGTTTCCGTTTCCTATTTTCTAAATCCTATTTTCTAAATACTTAGGTCCTATATTTTTTAGCATTGTATGATAATTTATTTGCTGTTCTTGGTTATCGTGGAAAATGTAACAATTTTCAACACCATCTGAATAGCAGGTTTCGATATTCCAAATAATAGGAGAACAAACAGAACATCCACCTGCACAATTCTTTTGACAATAATGAATCAAATGAGGTTACAGCAACCATATGGGCTTGTTGAAGCAATTACCAATTTCCTAGCAGCCTGCTGAGATTCTCCATCAACTTCCATCAGGAAGCTGTGTCTTCTAACATGCAACGGTGACACTTGGATTGGTCTAATTAACAACAGCAAGACAAAGGTTTGTGTAATTACTCTGTTCCTTTGAGTTTGCTTTTTAGCAACATGTGTGTCTAATGACAAAAATCTGCCAAATGCCAGTTGTTGGTTAAGTACTCTCTCTTAGGCCAAGTCTGTCATTAGCAATATGGAAAACCCACTGATGTGAGACAACATAATCATATACATCGGCTGGATAAACAAAAATTACCCCCATTACTTTGAGACTTTGTGTAAGATCTAAAGCTTAGCTCATTGCTGCTAATTTACATATTTTGTGTTGCAACACTCTCTCTGGGAAAGATTCTAGTAAAAAATGTGTTAGAAAGCCTTAAAACAAAGTCATGTTTTGTGACATTAGCATAATCTCACAATAAACAATAAAAAAAAATACAATCTTTATTGTAAATTTATTCAGCGAAGAAAAAAATACCAACATAAGAAATAATTTATTTTTACAAAAGCCCACGTGTTCTCCAAAATCAGTCCCTTATGACATCTCCTCTCCTGGACGCTTTGGCTCCTGTTGGGTTTTGCAATGTTTGGACTAACAAAAAGCAAGTGAACACATCTACCAGATCAGAGACAGGACTGTTCCCTTTCTCCAGATTTGGCTGATGTAATTGTTTTTGTTTGAATTGTGCACAATGCCTTGTTCAGCTTTTCTGTGTGTAAAGTGTCCAATGTCACTTAGTAACATCTTTCAGGGTTTTTCTCTGTTGTGTTCAACCTGGTCCCGAATCAAAAGTCGGTAACCACCAAGGCATTCCATAGACCTAGGCCGAAATCAACACCTGACCTTCTTTGAGTGACTTCCAGACAAATAAACCACTGCTGGAGCAGTAAAGATGACTACTTCTCCATCTGAGGTAAAAACAGAGATGAGGGAACCCAGGAGCAGAAATCCTGCTTTATTGTTAGAAAGTAAACAGCTGTATCTGACCTGAAGTAAGGCACTCTTTTTTTCGCTCTATTCCTTCCGTGTTCTGGTGTAGAAAGCTGACAAATCAAAGGTTGTTCCGAGACTTTAATTTTCTCCTCGGTTTTTTAACGCAAGATTTTAAAACTCTGAATTATTTGGTCATAAAAACCCTGTCTTTACACTCCATAGAGACTGATGAACTTTTAATAAAAGATCATATTTTTAATTTTTATTTTATTTGGGTCCTTTTTCCTAAAATAAATTATCAGCAATTATATCCTACATTAATTTAAAAAAATAAATTTTTGATTACGCTTATTACCAGTTCCTGTAGGTTTTTCTTAGAATCATTTTATTTTGATTGCAGTTTAATACGTTTATGGTGCTCCTAAATAAGTGTAAATCCAGATAAATATACAAAAACCTTCTGATTATTCTCCAAACTTGTCATAGGGATAGCTCAATGGGTGGGTAAAGAATTCATCCTAAAGACTGATTTATATTTGTTCATTGATATAGTTTAATGTAGGAGAATTTAAGATACAGGATGAAGTTTTGAAAAAAATAGGCTTTTTTTGATGCCATAAAAGTATCCCTGTAAATTGTGTATTTAACGATGCAAAATAATGTTTTAAGTGGAAAATGTATTGTGTTTAAATGTTATACACGTTGACATACATCAATAATTTAACTGTTACTTAGATAAAACACCACATTTTATGATATGCAGCAGCCCCTGACACAAGTAGAGATTAGACACCTGTGCAAGTCACTGGAGTTCTGAGGGTCTGAAATAATAGGTCCGTAGTCTTGGCCTGAACTCCCACATATCCACACATTAATGTCAATGGACAAACTAATACTTCATATTCTAAGATGCTTTTGGAACTCAAACCCTGGCTGTTTCCCTGATTTGTAGCTGTGAGGCAGTGATTTGAAGAGATAAAGGAGCAGAATTCAAGCACAAAAGCACCAGAGAATCTCCCATTGACATGACCTTGACTCAAAGATTGAACTTGGACACAAATTTAAAGCGGCATTTCAAAAGTTAAACGATATAAAGTCAGAGAGCCAGATCTTCCATTGCTCACTGTTTTTTTTCTTTGATAACCACTGAATCTGCACCACTAATGAGGTCACTTGAGGTCACCTGTCAGTGTTGAAATCATAACCAGACATGGATAAATGGATAATAAACTCTCAGGCAATTTTTGGCCATTTGCAAGCAAAAAAGAAAAAAAAAAAGATCTCCTTTGAACTGCTTTGATATTTATAATTAAGATTAGCCCTTTCCGGAGGTTAATATCTCATAAACCCCATTTACAATTTCACCACTTTTTAATGACACTCACACCGCATTCAAGGAGTTTAACCTCCACAAAAAAGAACCTTGGACGAAGCAGCACAATGAATATTATACATCATTAATTTGGCTTAATGAGTCAGATGATAGTGGTACGGTCTGCTGAAGAACTGCAGCAATTTGGAGGAGAGGAAACTAAGTTAGGGCAGTAAAACGTTTTAAAATTCGGCCCTTCGTTTTGTATGAACAAACAAAAATTCCAACTTTAAGTGAGTGATTTGTAATTTTGTGTGCATTCCAAATGAACCTTGAAGACCGTGGAGATAGACAGCCAAAATGACCAGTATTTACTGAGGCATAATGCTCTTTTCATGTCTTTCTTTCAGTCCTCTGATGTTTATTCACTTCCTTCTGTTGTCTATCCTCATCAGTGTCCCTGCCAGCTGTCTTCTCCTTGACATCAGCGACAGGCATCTTACACAATGATCTGATTAGACAGTGTGTTCCAAATTAAAGAGCAATAACCTTGGGCAGGTTGACAGATAGGCATGTGGCAGGGCATTTTAGATGTATAGTCCATGGGCCGAAGTAAGGCTATTTTTTCCCCATTTGAATTGCAAAGTATTATTTCTACACTCAATACACAAAGCTCCATGATTTAAACCTACTTTTGTTTTGAATCTCAGCTGTATACATGTGCACCTACGTGTCACTTTGTGGAGGTCAATATAAAAAATGTTTTCAATGAAAATAATTTTTGATGCAACCAGCAGGGAAGAATGTTGTGAACACTTTTTTAGAAACACCTTCTAGAATAGATGAGTAGTTTTATAAAATTTCTATTTTTACTGTTTCACAGGAACTAATATAATAAATGTTTCTGTCCACTGAGTAGGTAAAAGAAAAAAAAAAGAAAATTAATATATATATATAATATATATATCTATATATATGATATATATATAATATATATATATATATATATATTATACACACACACATATATATCCACATATATATTATATACACACACATATATATTACACATATATATATATATATATATATAGTACAGGGGTTGGACAATTTGGAAACTGAAACACCTGTTTTAGACCACAATAATTTATTAGGAATGGTGTAGGGCCTCCTTTTTTGCGGGGCCAATACAGCGTCAATTCATCTTGGGAATGACATATACCATCCTGCACAACAGTGTCAGAGGGATTTTAAGCCTTCTTCTTGCAGGATAGTGGCCAGGTCACTTACGTGATACTGTGGAGGAAAACGTTTCCTGACTCGCTCCTCCAAAACACCCCAAAGTGGCTCAATAATATTGTAGATCTGGTGACTGTGCAAGGCCATGGGAGATGTTCAACTTCACTTTCACGTTCATCAAACAATCTTTCACCAGTGCTTGCTGTGTGTATTGGTGCATTGTCATCCTGATAAACGCACCCGCCTTCAGGATTACAATGTTTTGAACCTTTGGATGCACATGGTCCTCAAGAACTGGTTTCGGTAGTCCTTGCAGTGACGCGCCCATCTAGCACAAGTATTGGGCCAAGGAATGCTATGATATGGCAGCCCAAACCATCACTGATCCACCCCCATGCTTCACTCTGGTCATGCACAGTCTGGGTGGTACGCTTCTTTGGGCTGTTTTCCACCCCGTAACTTCCCGGATTGTGGGAAAACATTAAAGGAGGACTCATCGGAGAACAATACGTTACATTTTCACAGCCCCAAGATTTGCGCTCCTTGCACCATGAAAACCGACGTTTGGCATTGGCATGAGTGACAAAAGGTTGGCTTAGCAGCCAGGCCTTGTATATTGACGCCTGTGGAGCTCCCGACGGACAGTTCTGGTGGAAACAGGAGAGTTGAGGTGCACATTTAATTCTGCCGTGATTTGGCAGCCCGTGGTTTTATGTTTTTTGGATACAATCCAGGGTTGGGGGAACCCGAACATCCCTTTCACAGACAGCTTCCTCTTGCGTCCACAGTTAATCCTGTTGGAGTGGTTCGTCCTTCTTGTGGTATGCTGACATTACCCTGGATACCGTGACTCTTGATACATCACAAAGACTTGCTGTCTTGGTCACAGATTCGTCCAACAAGACGTTGCACCAACAATTTGTCTTCTTTTGAACTCTGGTATGTCTCCCCATAATGGTTGTGTGCATTTCAATATTTTTGAGCAAAACTGTGCTCTTACCCTGCTAATTGAACTTCACACTCTGCTCTTACTGGTGCAATGTGCAATCAATGAAGACTGCTACCAGGCTGGTCAATTTAGCCTTGAAACCTCCCACCACTAAAATGGACAGGTGTTTTCGTTTCATTGTCCAACCCCTGTATATATATATTAGTATATAATATATATATATATATGTATATATATATATATATATATATATTGGTACGTACTTGGTACATTGTAACTGTAAAACTGTAGAAATTGAAATTTTTGAAAATAGAAAATATATATGTACTATGAGTCGTAAGAAACTGATCAGGTGATAAGTAAGACAATTGCCTAAATTCATTACAAAAAGTGGTGCAAGAGGCTTTCGAATCATAGGATATACTTACCTTTTTCACATTATCCCTAACTTGGTTCAGAATACTATGCACTGCTTTTCAGTAAAATTTGCTAAGATTGCCTAGGTTTTGGTGGAAATCATTGGTTGCTATTCTTTTAGTGAATTTCTACACAAACAATGGAAAGAGCAAGGACCTCTTTTAACATTGGCAATATAACTCACCACCCAGAGTAGCATTCTGTCAGGGCAGCGGCACAAGAATGCAACGAGTTGCGGTCATTTGCCATTGTTGTTATGATTTGGGCTTGTTTGGTTTTTGGTTTCGGGTTTTTTCCTTATATGTTTTTCACTGCTCAAGTTTTGAATCATGCTTCTGTTTATTATTTTCCTGTTTATGCTTTTGTTTTATTTTTTCTAGTTATAGTTCTATTAGTTTGTGTCCTTGGATTTGTGTTCTGTTCAAGCCATGGTTTTTTGCTCCTGTCACGTTGTGTTCTTTGTTATCAACTTATTCGTTCACCTGCACCTAGTTAATCCTGTTTTGGCTTCACCTGGTTCACACTCCATTTATACACACCTGTTCTGTTTACACATCGCGGAAACATTTTTCAAACCATTTCATGTCTTTCAAATGATGCTCATGTCTAGTTCTCAGATCTTGCTCATTTCTTGTTTTGTGGATCATGCCAAGCCTGTCCGTTTATTGTTTTGTTCCTGCCTCTTCTGAGAGTGAGTTTTTGTTTCTTTAATTAAATCGTTTTTTCACTTACCATCACGCTGCCTGCTCGTCTACAATCTTGGGTCCCGCATCTCGCAAGCCCTAACAGAATGTTTCCACCAACAATGGACCTCGCAGATGAGCATCAGGCTAGCTCCATGGACCTCTTTACTTTCCTGTCTTGGGAGGCGGAGAAGACGCTGCGCCGTTCTGCAGGGTTGTCAGTGTCGCAGTCGGCTTCTGATGGATCCAGGTTGGCGATTCCATGTCTGGGGACAGGTCCCCTTCGTCGCCGTTCTCTGCCTGTTCCCCTGGCTGCGCACTCTGGTCCGGCAGTGAAGCCCTCGCCCTCCTCCCGCCGCAAGAAACGTCGGCGCGGAGCACCTTCCTGTTCGGCTGGCGAGGAGGTGGTTTCTCTGCCAGCTGACGTGAGGGCTGCAGGAAGTAAGCCCACATCTTCGTCTGCCACAGCACTGTCTCCCAGGCTCACTGCAGCAAGTAACAAGTAAGCCTGCATCTGCGCCTGCCACAGCACTGTCTCCCAGGCTCGCTGCACCTCCGCCCATGCGTCTTCGCTCGCTCCAGCCCACAGCACTTAGACTACACCTGATGAACTGGAGGAGCGTCTAAGGTTCTATGCATGCCAGATCAAACGCCTCAGGACGACCAGCCTCATGTATTCCTCTCCTGAGTTGATGGAGAGGATCAGGCTGATAGAGAGGGATTATGAAACGGCAGTAAAGCTGTTTTACTGCCGTCCTCCTTCACCCACACCAAGCCACATGAGCGGTGCTGCAGAGCAGCCCACGTCATGTCTCCAGAGAGCTGCTGCAGCTCAGCCTACATCATGTCTCCTGCCTCTACTTCCTCGCCATGTTTCAGAGGGGCCCGAGGGCGGGCTGCCTCCACGACCAGGTCCTGAGCACCTCCTTGGTTTCCTCTGGGGGTGCTCACGGAACTCAGGCCTGACGCACAGCCTGACTCCCGGCCTGACTCACCACAGCCTGGGATGAGGCCTGACTCCAAGTCTGCCTCAACCTCCTCCTCATCGAGGGTCTCGGTGACCCCTCGGCCTCTGCTCACGCCACTGAGGGTCTCGGCGACGCCTCAGCTCCTGCGCACACCACTGAGGGTCTCGGCGACGCCTCAGCTCCTGCGCACGCCACTGAGAGTCTCTGTGACGCCTCTGCGCACGCCACTGAGGGTCTTGGCGACGCCTCAGCTCCTGCGCACGCCACTGAAGGTCTCTGTGACGCCTCTGCGCATGCCACTGAGGGTCTCTGTGACGCCTCTGCGCACGCCACTGAGGGTCTATGTGACGCCTCTGCGCACGCCACTGAGGGTCTCTGTGACGCCTCTGCGCACGGCAACGTGGGGTCCTCTGCGACCCTCTGCTCACGCCACTGAGGGTCTCTGCGACGCCTCTGCTCACGCCACTGAGGGGTCTCTGCGACCCCTCTGCTCACGCCACTGAGGGTCTCTGGCGACACCTCTAATCCACGTCCATTGAGGGTTCGCTGGCGACGCCTCTGCTCACGCCACTGAGGGTCTCGCGATGCCTCAGCAGTCTCTCATAGTCATGCTGGCTTTTCCCAGGGGTTCAGTGGGGAGCTGTCTCGATCCTGGTTTCCGGAACCCTGTGACGAAGGGTTCGAGGAGGAAGCGCCGCCGGATCCTGTCTTTGAGGGGTTCAAGGAGCAGCTTGTCCTTGTTCTGGCCTCAGAACCCATAGACGAGGGTTTCGAGGAGGAAGCACCGCCGGATCCTGTCTCTGGGGACTTCAAGGAGCGGCTTTCCCTCATTCTGGTCACCGAAGGTCCCCCAGACTCTGTTCCTGTCTCCGGCGGCCCCGCAGGCTCTGCTTCAGCCTCTGAGGGTTCGCCAGGCTCTGCTTCAGCCTCTGAGGGTTCGCCAGGCTCTGCTTCAGCCTCTGAGGGTTCGCCAGGCTCTGCTTCAGCCTCTGAGGGTTCGCCAGGCATTGCAAACTCCAAGCCTGGCTCTATGTCAGCTGAATCCAAGCCTTACTCTAAGTCAGCTGACTCCAAGCCTCCAGGGTTCCTGCCTGGGTCCAATCCGGACGCCAGACTCAAGTCTCCGTCGCGGATCAGGAAACGCCGCAGACCTCCAGAAACCTCACTTCATGGGTTTCTCTGGCCTCGCTGCCAGCATCCTGATCGCCTGCTCTTTCGGCGCCGGCCTCCACCTCTTTGTCGCCGGCCTCCACGCCTTCGCTGCCAACCACCTGAACTCTGTGCCCGCTCGGGATGACCTCCTGGTCGCCCGCCTGAACTCTGTGCCCGCTCGGGACGACCTCCTGGTCGCCCGCCTGAACTCTGTGCCCGCCTGGGACGACCTCCTGGTCGCCCGCCTGAACTCTGTGCCTGCTGGGGACGACCTCCTGGTCGCCCGCCTGAACTCTGTGTTTGTTTCTGGCCCTCCTGCCGTGGCCCCCTCTGCCCACCCTTTGTGGGTTGTTTTTTGTTTTTGATTACCACTCAGCAGAGTAAACAATCCGACGCCTCCTCCATAGTCCCAGCTGCTTAAGAAGTCTCCTCAGTGATTCCTCCTGATGCAGCACAGCTGTGCAGCTGCACCTGCCTGTCACATCCTGGTGGAGGAAAGGAGACAAAAAACTCACACAGCCCACAAACCTGTACTCATCTCCGTGGCTAGACATCATCCCCACCTCAACGGATGCCTCCTGGCAGCTGATCAGATGTGGTCGTAGCTGAGGCCTCGAAGTCGATGATAAAGGATGGGTCGAGAATGAAGCTCCTGGGCACCCACTGGCGATGCTCAGGACTGTAACCTTCCCAGTCCACCAAGTACTCCATCCCCCTACCTCTGCGTTGGGAAGCCACAATCCGGCGGATATCGTAGGCCTGATGACCGTCGATTTCCCGGCGTGTGGAGTGGGGTTCAGCTGGAGGGCACAGAGGACTGGACAGGACAGGAAGGAGTGCAAGTCCATTGTACCAGTTAAGTGGTAAGGCGTATTTGTCACTTCCTGTTTTCACTGTTGCACTCGGTGGATTCTTTGGTGTGTGAAGGCTCTCTTGTTTGATCTGATTTCTCTCTACTATAGTATCTCTGACTTGTTCTAATACAGAAGCACGATAAAACACATACTTTCTGTTGCTGCATTTAACGTTTGGGGACTCTCCGTGTCTTACACAATTTTTCAAGTAGTGGTAAGGGGTCGCTAGCGTTAGCTTTAACTCCACCATGGCTACCCGTTATGCTGTTCCTCTCTCTGAGTCTCCTCCTCTCTCCTGCTCTCTGTGTCAGATGTTCAGTTACTCCTCTGCCTCCTTTAGTGATAACAGTATGTGTAGTAAATGTAGAATTTTTGTAGCTTTGGAGACGAGGGTGTCGGAATTGGAGGCCTGGCTCTGCGCTGTTGAAAAACCAGCAGATAGCCGAGGCCCCTTAGCCACTGTGGAGCCACCAAGGGTAGCTCCCTGTAGCAGTCCTTCAGCAGAGCCCGCGCAGCCGGGGCCTCAGGCCGGCTGGGTGACAGTTCATAGAAAGCATAGTCCTAGATCCCAGCCCACAGGTCACCACCAACCCGTCTGCGTTTCTAACAGATTTTCCCCGCTCAGCAAAACACCCGCTGAGAAGCCAATTTTGGTAATTGGCAGCTCCATAGTCAGAAACATGGCACCAGAGACACCATCGACCATCGTCAAATGTCTGCCAGGGGCCAGAACGGGCGACATCAAATCCTACCTGAAACTGCTGGCTAAGGATAAGCGTAAATACAGTAAGATTGTTATTCACGCTGGCGGTAATGACACCCGGTTACACCAATCGGAGGTCAGCAAAGTTAGTGTTGCTTCGGTGAGTAAGTTTGGCAAAACAATGTCGGACTCCGTAATTTTCTCTGGTCCCCTCCCTGATCTGACCAGTGACGACATGTTTAGCCGCATGCTGTCATTCAACCGCTGGCTGTCTTGATGGTGTCCAGAAAACGACGTGGGCTTCATTGATAATTGGTGAACATTTTGGGGAAAACCTGGTCTGATCCGGAGAGACGGCATCCATCCCACTTTGGATGGAGCAGCTCTTCTTTCTAGGAATCTGGCCGAATGTATTAGTTCTCCAAAACCAGGGTTCAGACCAGGAAGCAGGGTCGTAGTTTAACACTCCTCTCTGCAGCTTCTGTACTGCTACCCACCCATTACCCAATTAAGACAGTGTCTCGCCCACGGCCAAAATTGAATAGATTAAAAAATAATGTAAAAGGAGGAAATCATGAAAATCTCATAAAAATAAACTCAACTCAGACTAAAAAGAAAAATAAAACAACTAAATGTGGCTTACTGAACATAAGATCTCTCTCTTCAAAGACTTTGCTAGTTAGTGACTTGATTTGTGACAGTCAGATTGATTTATTTTGCCTCACAGAAACCTGGCTGCAGCAATAGGATTACGTTACTATAAATGAGTCAATTCCTACTAATTATTTAAATTTTCACATTCCTCGAAATACTTGGCGAGGAGGAGGAGTAGCAACCATCTTTCAGTCCGATTTATTGACTAGTCCCAGACCAATTAATGGCCGCAACTCTTTTGAATGCTTAATCCTTAGTTTTCCTCATCCAAATTGCGAAGCACTAAAACCACTTCTGCTTGTTGTTTTGTACCGTCAACCAGGCCCTTACTCTCAATTTTTAGATCAGTTTTCAAACCTTTTATCTGATTTAGTGATAAATACAGATAAGGTTATGATAGTGGGGGATTTTAACATTCATGTTGACACTGAAAGTGATAGCCTAAATATAGCTTTGCTATCTTAGACTGAATTGGCTTTGCTCAAAACATTAGCAAACCTACCCACCTTTGTCTTCATTCTCTGGACCTTGTGCTGACATATGGCATTGAGTGTAAAGTAATAACAATATTTTATCAAAACCCTGTCGTCTCTGACCATTTTTTAGTAACGCTTGAGTTTAATTTGACCGAGTACTCCACACCTGAAAGAAAATTTCATTATAATAGATCATTATCAGACAGTGCTGTAACAACCTTTAAAGAATCTGTTCCACTTTTAATTTGCTCATTATCACAGAAAAACACAGTGGAGGGCAATAATTTTGTTTCTTCCCCTTCACAAATTGATTCTCTTGTTCATAGTGTTACTTCATTATTGCGTGGTGCATTGGACAATGCAGCCCCCTTGAAAAAGAATGTAATTATTCATAGGAGACTCGCTCCCTGGTTTAATTCAGAGCTGCGTACTTTAAAGCACAATGTTTGAAAATTGGAGAGAAAATGGCGCTCTACACACCTACCTAATCTGGAAAAATAGCCTACTGTTGAATAAAAAGACACTTCGCCAAGCCAGAACTGCTTATTTATCATCATTAATAGAGGGGAACAAGAATAATCATAGTTTCTCTTTAGTACAGTTGCTAAACTTACACAGAGTCATAGCTCTGTTGAGCCATCCATTCCCTTAGCTCTCAGCAATTCAATTTAATTCAGTTTATTTATATAGCGCCAATTCACAACACGTCGTCTCAAGGCATTTCACAAAGTCAGGTACATACATTCCAAATAATGCTAACCATTTAACAGTGCAGTCAGATTCAGTTATTTATTCAAATTGGATAAAAAGTTTTTCTATCTAAGGAAACACAGCAGATTGCATCCAGTCAGTGACTTGCAGCATTCACTCCTCCTGGATGAGCATGTAGAGACAGTGGCCAGTCACTGGCGTTGACTTTGCAGCAATCCCTCATACTGAGCATGCATGTAGCGACAGTGGAGAGGAAAAACTCCCTTTTAACAGGAAGAAACCTCCAGCAGAACCAGGCTCAGTGTGAGCGGCCATCTGCCACGACCGACTGGGGGTTAGAGAGAACAGAGCAGAGACACAAAAAGAACACAGAGGCACTGATCCAGGAGTACTTTCTATGGGAAGGAAAAGTAAATGTTAATGGATGTAGCTCCTTTAGTCGTTTCATCTAGAAAGAAGGAACAGATAAACTCTGAGCCAGTTTTCAAGGTAAGAGTCTGAAAGAGAGCACATATAATTAGTTACAATAAAAGCTCAGTTAATTGCCATGTCTAGGAGAGAGAAAGGGTTGAACACTGAAAGACAGGGTCATGTGGATCATCGGTAGAGGGTGAGCATTAAGTTGTTGCCAGCAGAAGCTTGGACGATGCCCCTCTCCAGAAAGGTGTCACAGGTAGACACAGAGTCAGGCCAGGTGTAGCTTCTAGGAAGAGAAAAGAGAGAGAACAAAGTTAAAAGTTGAAATAACAGCTTCTATGGGAAGGAAAAGTAAATGTTAATGGATGTAGCTCCTTTAGTCGTTTCATCTAGAAAGAAGGAACAATAAACTCTGAGCCAGTTTTCAAGGTAAGAGTCTGAAAGAGAGCACATATAAGGTAGACACAGAGTCAGGCCTGGCGTAGCTTCTAGGAAGAGAAAAGAGAGAGAACATAAAGTTAAAAGCTGAAATAACAGCAAATAATGCAAAGTTGGAGAGTAGTGTGAGAATGTAGCGAAGAGGGTGAAAGTGGTCATTATGTCCTCCAGCAGCCTAAGCCTGTAGCAGCATAACTACAGAGATAGCTCAGGATAACCTAAGCCACTCTAACTATAAGCAGTCATGACTTTATGGGATTCTTCTTAAATAAAATTGATTGTATTAAAAATAAAATCTTTGACATACTCCCAAAGATGATTACTTCATCCTCAGCAAGTGAGACAACAATGGAAGTAACTGTAGAACCTTATCTGTGTTTGGACTGTTTTGATCCTGTGGAGCTTCCTGAGTTATCAGAAATATTAGCTTCATCTAAACCTTTAACTTGTATGTTAGACCCAATCCCAACCAAATTATTTAAGTAAGTGTTCCCTCTGATTACCAGCCCCATTTTAGATATGATTAATCTATCCTTAGTAAATGGATATGTACCACAAGCTTTTAAGGTAGCTGTAATTAAACCTTTACTTAAAAAACCTTCGCTTGATCGAGATGACTTGAAAAATTATAGACCTATATCCAATATTCCGTTCTTATCTAAAATTCTTGAGAAAATAGTTGCTAATCAAATGTGAGAGCATGGTTTGAAGAGTTTCAGTCAGGTTTCAGAGCTCATCATAGCAATGAAACAGTCCTGTTGAAAGTCACTAATGATATTCTCCTAGCCTCAGATAATGATACAGGCGATCACAATATTCTCTTAGAAAGGCTGGAATATGCTGTAGGGATCAGGGGAACACCGCTAGGCTGGTTTAAATCTTATTTGTCTTAAAGATTCCAGTTTGTTCTTGTAAATGATAAATCATCTTTAAACTCCAGGGTTAATTGTGGAGTACCACAGGGTTCAGTACTGGGGCCAATTCTCTTCGCTATATATATGCTTCCAATAGGTATAATTATCAGGCAGCATAGGATAAATTTTCACTGTTATGCTGATGACACTCAGCTTTACTTATCCATAAATCCTGATGAGCCCAACCAGTTAGACTACAAGCA
This sequence comes from Crenichthys baileyi, assembly GCA_036173005.1. NCBI lineage: Eukaryota > Metazoa > Chordata > Actinopteri > Cyprinodontiformes > Goodeidae > Crenichthys > Crenichthys baileyi. The sequence continues at coordinate 185,120 of JAHHUM010000021.1, forward strand.
TGTCTTGAAGACATAAAAACTTGGATGCCTTTAAATTTTCTGCTTCTAAATTCAGACAAGGCAGAAGTTGTTGTCTTTGGACCGGAGTCTTTGAAAAAGAAACTGCTTAGTCAATCACTTAACCTGGATGGCATTAAATTGACCTCCGATAATAAAGTAAAAAACCTTGGTGTTATTTTTGACCAGGACATGTCATTTAAATCCCATATTAAACTGGTTTCTAGGATTTCCTTCTTTCACCTCCAGAACATTGCCAAAATTAGAAATATCCTATCCATGTGTGACGCTGAAAAACTAGTCCATGTATTTGTTACTTCAAGGCTGGGCTATTGTAATTCTTTACTATCAGGATGTCCACAAAATGCAGTTAAAAGCCTTCAGCTGATTTAAAATGCTGCAGCAAGAGTTCTGATGAATCTGACTCCACTGTTCAATGGTTAGGATAAATTGGAATGCATGTACCTGACTTTGTGAAGTCCCTTGAGACGACATGTGTTGTGAATTGGCGCTATATAAATAAACTGAATTGAATTGACTCTCTTGATTTGGGAGAGGTGAAAGGTAGGATGAACACAGAGGTGAGAAGAAAGCTTGAGGCGCACAGATGATGGGCAGATGATACGTGCGATTTCGAACGAACCAAGAAATCTTGGGGCGGGCTTACAGGAGAAAGCTCGCCCCAAGGCGGAAATTCATAGTTGAGAGCCAAACCTTTTGTTCGGGTGTGTAAGTGGGAGCTGGTCCCCTCCTCTGATCCGCGTGTCTCTTGTTGATGACGGAAGATTGTTGAAGTGCTGTTTTAGTGATGTTCCAGGATCGTTTGCAGCGGTTGAAGTGGGTTCTGACGGAGGGGAGAATGGAGACTGGACATGAAGACATGAGGAGAGACAGTTGGTAACCCAGAGATGCCTTGAATGGTCACAGACCAGTGGCAGCCGAAATGTGGGAGTTATGGGCGTATTTGGCCCAAATGAGGTTATCACTCCAAGTTCGTGGGTTATTTGTACAGAGGCATCTAGGAGCGTTCTCCATCTCCTGGTTCAACCGCTCACAATGACCATTAGTCTGTGGATAAAAATCATAGGAAAGTTTTGATGAAGGTCTAAGGATGGTGCAGAAATCTTTCCATACCTGCGCTATGAATTGTGGGCCTCGGTCGGAAAGGATTTGAGCAGGTAGTCCGTGGATGCTGAATACATGATTAAGGAGGATTTTGGCAGTGGCAGCAGCAAATGGCAATTTAGTGAGGGCAATGAGATGGCAAGCCTTGGAGAAACGATCTATGACGGAGAGGATGACAGTCTTGTGATTAGATGGTGGCAAACAAGTTACGAAGTCTAGGACGATATGGGACCAAGGTCAGCTGGGGATGGATGGTGGTTGAATGAGACCAGTTGGGGCTTGATGACTCTTCTTATTGTGGGCGCATATGGAACAAGCACTAACATACTCTACTACGTCTTGGTTGAGAGTGGGCCACCAGAAGTGTCTTCTAATGAAGGTGATGGTACGACTGGAACCATGATGACCAGAGAAACAGGACGTGTGAGCCCAATAAATGACCTGAGACCGGACAGCGGAGGGTATGTAGAGACGACCAGGAGGACCTCCTCCTGGATCTGGTTCGTCAGCCTGGGCCCTTTGCACATGTCCCAAGTGAGGGAACAGGTGACACAGGACTGGGGAACTATGGTTTCAGGTTCGGGATCTTCGTCATTGGAGGAGAATTGTCTGGAGAGAGAGTCAGGTTTGATGTTTTTTGAGCCCGGGCTGTAGGTTATAGTAAAGTTGAATATGTAGAAGAATAAGGACCAACGAGCTTGATGGAAGTTGAGGTTGAGGCATTTTGCTGATATAAGATTGAAAGCCAGGTTTTTGTGGTCAGTATAGATGATGATGGAAAGAGAAGTGCCTTCTAGCCAGTGAAGCAAGGTGAGTTTGATGGCCAACAGTTCCCGGTCTCCCATGTTGTAAATCCTCTCAGGGGGCATAAAGCGCCGGGAGAAGAATGCACATGGATGAAGTTTGTCATCGTGGGCAGATCTTTGGGAGAGGACGGCCCCAATCCCGTTATTGGAGCATCGACCTCCAGTACAAACTGGAATTTGGGATCAGAATGGAACAAAATGGGGTTGATGAAAACCTCTCTTTAAGAGTCTGGAACGCTGTTTCTGTGTCAGGGGTCCAGTGAAAAGATGCTGTGGTGGATGTGAATACCGTTAATGGAGAAGCCAGGAGGCTGACGTTTCTAATAAATTCCCTATAGAAATTGGCAAACCCCAGGATCCTCTGAAACTCCTTCCTAATGGTAGGGGGGGCCCTCCACCGCTGCCTTGATCTTGCTGGGATCTGCTTTCACCTGTCCACCCTCTAGAATGAAACCCAGAAAGGTTATTGTGGGTACATGAAACTCACACTTCTCGGCTTTATGAAAAGAAGATTCTCCAATAACCTCTGAAAGACCTTTCTGACATGGGTATTGTGTGACTCCGAATCTCTGGAAAAATGAGAATATCATCAAGATAGACAAATGCAAAGATGTTGATGAAGTCTCTGAGTAGGTTGTTTACCAGGGCTTGGTGTGTTGGTCAGACCGAATGGCGTGACTATACTTACAAAATCTTCCAGGGGGGTCTGAAGTCCTGTCTTCCATACGTCTCCTTCTTTGATTTAGACCAGGTGATAAGCATTGTGGAGGTCAAGCTTTGTGAATACAGTGGCATCTCGAATGGTTTCTCGAGTGGAAGCCAGGAGAGGAAGTGGGTATTTGTTCTTGATCATTAGCTGATTTATTCCTCTGTATTCAACACAGGGTCTCTAGGTGTTATCTTTTTTTTTTTTAAGAAAAAAAAGCCAGCACCAACAGGAGAGAAAGATGGCCTAATGATGCCTGCTTTTAGGGAGTCATTAATATAGTTCTCCATGGTTTCGTGTTCAGCTCCAGATAGATTGTAGAGTCACCCTGATGGCAATGAAGTGCCAGAAGGCAGGTCAATACCACAATCATAGAGGCAATGTGGTGGTAGGGACAGGGCTCGATCCTTGCTAAAGACCATCTTTAGGTCTGGGTACCAAGGTGGAACATGGCAGAGATCGGGTTGAGGTACAGGGTTATCAGAGGGAAAGAGACTGGAGACGACAGCTGAGCGAAGACAGGACGAATGACAATGTTCACTCCACGTCTCGATGCGAGACTCGGCCCAGTTTAAATGGAGGTTATGGAGCTTTAACCAGGGATGTCCCAGAACTACGTGGGTTTTTTATGGGAGACACAAAAAAAGAAATCTCCTCGTGATGGCTGCCTGAGGAGACCGAATGAAGACGATGGGTCTCTAGATGTACTGTTTCTAATGTGCTGCCATCTAATGCAGATACTTTTAGTGGATCAGCCAGATGTGTCGTTGGAATATTCAACTCCTTCACTAATTCAGGGCTAAAAAGATTCTGCTCAGCACCAGAGTCAATGAGGGCCAGGACATTAAATTGTTTCTGTTCAACACAGAGGTTAGTTAACTGGTTAGTGAGGCTGGCTCTCTCTTTTTGGTCAGACCGGGCAATACTGCCGAAAGTGCCTCATCTCACCACAGTACAAACAGCTACCAGAAGAGAGACATCGGGTTCTCTCAGCAGGGGCGAGACTGGTCCAGCCAAGCTGCATCAGTTCGATCTGGGAAGAAAGAGTAGCAGGTGTTATTCCAATCTCTGGTGGGGAAAAGACAGACTAGTGATATATGGATTCCTTTTTGGGCTGGTTCTTCTTCTTCCGCTCTCTCTCTTAATCTGTTATCTATATGTATATATAAGTTTATTAAATCCTCCAAGGTCTTAGGTTCTGGCTGGCTAATTCATCCTTCATATTTTCATTGAATGAATTTCTGAAAGCACCCTTCAGAGCTGGATCATTCCACCCTGATTTTTTCAGCCAGGGTTCGAAACTCAATGGTCATCCCTGCTACGGAGCGCTGGTGCTGTCTGAAATACCAGATCTTTTGGGCCAGGGCTTCATCATTGTGTTTAAGGGTGAAAGTTTTTCTGAAGAGATCTAGGAAATTGGTTAGGGTGTAGTAATGAATGGTTGTTTCATCAAAAAATGTTTCAGCCCACCTTAATGCTTGTCCCTTTAGGAGGCCGATGATGTAAGCAATTCGGCTGGTGTTGTCCAGACACAAACTTTCTGCTTGCTGAAACACCAAAGTACACTGAAGTAAAAAACCCTTACTTTTCTCTAGGTCCCCAGAAAAGCGTTCAGGTGTATGAGGTGATATACTCCAGTAGATATTTGGACTGGTTAGGACCGGGTTAGAACTGGCGGCCTGGGGAGGAGCTGTGGTTTGGTTGGGTGTCCCCATTGAGAGGTGGTCATGGATGGTCTGGATGTTTCAGGAGATCTCCACCAAGGCCAGGTTTGTGGAGGTTTGATTCCATTCCAGAGACTGAAGGTAGGAGTTATGTTGTCCCAGTAAGATGCCTTGTTGAGGGAGCACCCTGTGGAATGTACCACAGGGTGCTCCTAGAAAACCACACTGGGTTTTCCAGGACGCGGGTTTGCTGACAGTCAACAGGGCAGGAGCCAGAACCACGGAGGATTTCTTAGCAAAGGCTGGGAGCACAAAGGCAAACACAGAGCAGAGTCGTAGGTCTGATTACCACTCGGCAGGGTAAACAATCCAACGCCTCCTCCAAAGTCCCAGCTGCTTAAGAAGTCTCCTCAGTGATTGCTCCTGATGCAGCTCAGCTGTGCGGTTGCACCTGCCTCTCACACCCTGGTTGAGGAAAGGAGACAAAACACTCACACAGCACACAAACCTAAACTCAGCTCCATGGCCTGACATGTTTTTTTCTATTTAATCATCAGAGCATAGTTATGATATATTTTTCCAAACCTTGAGGATATCCTGTAGTTTGTGACAATTCAGTCTAAAAATATGCAAACTATAATTGCTCAATACTGAAAATAACTGTGTGTGTTGAGTTGTGTGTGTAAAATATGTGAATACATTTTCTATCAGTAATTTTTTGTTAATTTACCTGGAATGATAATTAGTATGCTAATAAAAGTTACTATGCTACATTAAGCTATATCAGTGGCTTTCTTTCACCTTTAATATTTAGTCATTATAGTTGCGACAGAAGACAGCAAATTTGTCACAGTCAGACAGTTAAATGACCTCATGACCAACAAGCTTTATTAGCTTCTAATTTCCCTTAAATTATTTTAGAGATAAGACAGGCTTATGTGAGACGGTGGCATGACACAGTGCACAGGGGATGGGGGGGAATGGGGGGTCGTGAACTGTGGGCTGGAAAACTCCATCACACTCGAAATCTATGGTAATGTTCTGTTAGACCTAATGTGAAAGATGTGTAAGTCAGTTCATTTTTAATGGCAGTTTTAGCTCAATTCTGAAGTCATCATCATCACCATCAAGCGCTGACACTTTACTTCATTAGGTTCTTTGCAAGAAAACGGAAGATCATTTTTTTGCTGCATTTGCAGATAATAATAAAGATGATCTTTGGAAAAGTTCCTCACTTTGTATACTCTGTTTTACATTAAAAGAAAATATGACGTTTAAATAAAGCCCTATTTAGTGGATAATATAATGTAATTTATTATTAGTTAAGTATAAACAGCACACAAAACAATTTAGTAGTGGGAGAAAGCAACCTCATACCACACAGTAAGGATACAAATGATAACATTTTAAAATGTCCTCATAGTGAAAATGTTGGCCACTTAACAAGCTGCATCACTTTTGAAAAGGTTTTAATGAGGTGTTCTTCCATCTCAATGATGCTATCCTTCCATCACCCTGATGTTTTCTGGTTCCTATTTTAAAAGTAAATGGGGCATGTTTCAAGCTTTTGTTGCTGTTTCACTCCTTTCACACGTGCAACTAAAAACCATAGCTTATCTTTTTCCACTGAAGCATTCAGAGCACCAGTGTGGCCTCAGTGTGTGTGCAGCGTGTGCTGCGTGTGTGTTTGCATAATGAAAAAAGCAAGAAGAGACAAGCAAGTGACTCTGAAAGGCTAATGTCACAGGAGGTGTTGATGTGTTAGTCAAGAGTAAAACTCACCTCTACAAATAATGCTAACTGCTAAATTACAGTAATTTTGATCTAATCACCAAAATATGCTTTTAGGAATATTATGTGCTTCGAATAGTGAAAAATTGCTCTTTCCTTAATCGTGTACGGCCCATAGATGTCAGGTCAAATACAAAAGCCACAACACAAAACAAAAGCCACAACACAAATACAAAAGGCCACAACAGAAATACAAAAGCCACAACACAAATACAAAAATCCACAACGGAAATACAAAAGCCACAACACAAATACAAAAGCCACAACACTAATACAAAAGCCACAACACAAATACAAAAACCCACAACGGAAATACAAAAGCCACAACACAAATACAAAAGCCACAACACAAATACAAAAGCCACAACACTAATACAAAAGCCACAACACAAATACAAAAACCACAACACAAATACAAAACCCACAACGGAAATACAAAAGCCACAACACAAATACAAAAGCCACAACACAAATACAAAAGCCACAACACTAATACAAAAGCCACAACACAAATACAAAAACCCACAACGGAAATACAAAAGCCACAACACAAATACAAAAGCCACAACACAAATACAAAAGCCACAACACTAATACAAAAGCCACAACACTAATACAAAAGCCACAACACAAATACAAAAATCCACAACGGAAATACAAAAGCCACAACACAAATACAAAAGCCACAACACAAATACAAAAGCCACAACACTAATACAAAAGCCACAACACAAATACAAAAAACCACAACACAAATACAAAAAACCACAACACAAATACAAAAAGCCACAACGGAAGCCACGCAACCTGCAACAGAAGTAACAGTGCCTGTTGAATGAAACAACAGGAACAGAAGCTTTGCTTGCTAACAGCAGACAAATCTTGCCCGTTTGATAAGTGAAACGCTTTTTTTTTGATAATCAGTCACACTGATTGGAACTATGAGTCTACAATGAGCTTTGACTTTGTTGCGTAAGTTAACTTACGCAGTTAGAACTGCGGTCAAGTGAGCCGACAGTCAGAAATACGCGGTCCCGCCAGCCGACACTAGCTCTCTCTTAAAGATTAGCTTTGCGCATACAAGGTACATTACGGTAATGGAGCAGAAAGGACCCGATCCTGGCAACTGTTGAGAAGATAAGAGGAAAACAGGAAAGTAACCTTCAGAATATTTATATTGATTACATTTTTACAACTTCCACATAAATGTTTTATGAAAAAAATAAATAAATATTTAATAATTTTACAGTACAGTTTTGGAGAAAACGTATCTACTAATGCTCAACCAGTATATGCTTTTGTTGCTTTTAATTGTGGTTATAGTATATATAACCCTTTACTATAATCTGAAGAGATTATGTTGTCACCTCTCATGGTTTTAGAGAAATACAATTCTGAAAGTGGGACAAAAGCATATACTGGTTGAGCATTAGTAGATACTTTGACCCGTTATTTCTCCAAAGATTTACAGTAAAATTATTAAATATTTATTTTTTACATAAAACATTTATGTGAAAGTTGTAAAAATGTAATTAATATAAATGTTCTGAAGGTTGCTTTCCTGTTTTCCTCTTATTTTCTCAACCGTCGCCAGGTTCGGCATCCTTTCTGCTCCATTACCGTAATGCACCTTGTATGCGCGAAGCTAATTTTTAAGAGAGAGCTAGTGTCGGCTGGCGTGACCGCCTATTTCTGACTGTCGGCTCACTTGACCGCAGTGCAGTAACATATCTATAGGTTAACGCCATCTGTTCTTAGTTTCTGAAACAGAAAATCCAGTTTCCCTAATCTTATGATTAAGATTTACAAAGTTTCCCTCATCCCACTTTCTGCTTACGCTTACTCATCGTTGGTAAAATGGCAGAGTACACAGTGTATAACAAGAAAATAAGGACACTAAATAATACTGCTGTTGAATGACTTCCATTGTGGCTTTTGTATTTGTGTTGTGGCTTTTGTATTTGTGTTGTGGCTTTTGTATTTGTGTTGTGGCTCTTGTATTTGTGTTGCGGCTTTTGTATTTGACCTGACACCTCTGGGCCACCGTAATCGTGTTATACTGCAGCATTAAAATTTTCTCGCAAAGTGTTTTAGTTTATTTATGCTTCTCTAATGTGTGATGAATTTCTCAGTGGCTATCACTGCATTGTTTATGCACGTCTAGCCGCCATGCTGTAGCCCGTTTGATTTAAACAGTCGTGAACTTCGGAGGACAAATTGTTGACAGATTTACGAACTCATCAGATAAACGAGGATACATTGTTTCACAAATACACCCAGATGGTGTTGAAATGATGGCTAGATTTTTAGCAATTTCAAGAGTGGTGACCTGCACAAGCTTCAATTAAATAATTTTTGTAAATTAATATGCAAAGCAATAGCAGCAGGTTCATTATCCATCCACTATCGCTGTTATATTAATTTACAACATAAGTGATTTGTGCTCCCAAAAGAGGAAAAAAGGAAGAATTTTATATTATCCCTATGGTGATAAATGTGCAGTACAAACATACAAGATAATTAGGCACAATTTAAGTCAACTCTCTGGGGTAAGACTAATCATATTTCTTTATTGTTTTCACAAAAGCAGCTGTATAATAAATGTTACAATGGACCACAATGCATTCACTTCGGACCTTTGGATTGCAAGACCACTCCTCTTCCCACTGAGCCACGGTCGCCTTTTAGCTGATTTATTTGCTGGTTGACACAAGAGATAAAAAACCCTCATATCTTTTTAAATATCACAGTACATCCAGTGCCAGTCCATTATTAGTGGCTAGTTTCGATAATTCATCACTTGGAAAGATACATTTGCAGAATGTTTCATCAGAAAAAAGAGAACATTCCTAATAAATCCCCCATAAATATTTCAGTGCATTCTGGCTGCCGGTTTTCCATATTCTGACAGGGGCATGCCTGACAAAAGGGGGCAGTCTGAGCCTTGCACAAATATCAAGCTGTAAAGTATCTAAAATATTTGAATAATGGAAGAAACAGAGTCCTCCTATCAAATCCTCAAAGTGAGTTTCTGTCAAGATGGAGAGAGCGGAAAAGCCAGCTGGTGAGAGACAGAGGAAGAACTTTGGTCAGTATCCATTTTGACAGGAATGACATTTCTATTCTTGTTTGCTTGACAGAACCCTATTGTTACTGGCTTTTCACAATGGTTATTGCACATCATTTCTATCACAAAAAGTTATACTTGATATTTATATCAGTCAAAACAGTCATTGTGCTGAGGCAAAACACTGAATGCTACAAGCAGCTCAGATGCACTATTTTTACAAAGTGCCATGTCATGTTTTTAAATAGCCTCTGAATGTAAAAAAAAAAAAACAAAGTTTAAAGCTGTCTAATTAAATATAATTTAAACTCTTAGTGACAACAATACAGACTTAAAGACTGAAATAGTGACATAAGACTCCAAAGAGCGACCCAGATTCCAAACTTATGAGTATTTTATCTTTGGTTCTGAAAGACTGTCCTTAAGAGCACAAAGCTACAGAACGAGGTGGAATGGAAATGCAAAGGATAGTTAATGGAGTCCCAGTTTTTAAACCCATTCATTTTTAAAGCAATATATTGCCATTGCAGAAGCAGTCCAAAATAATGGCTGCCTGAGAGCCATTACAATAATGTTACATTTTCACAGATTATTTATTAATCTGACAAAGAAAGGTGCAAGAAACCACCTTGGACCACACTCCATCCTTCAGGTATGTCTTTTGAAGGAAGCTAGAGAGGGAGGATGAAAATATGCAAAGGCTCTTTTCACCCTTTACCCATTCTGGTTGGCTTTCATTGGTGCTGCTGTCAAAATCTGACAGCTGAAACACTCTAGACTATATCTTCCAAATATATGCCCCTTTTTTGGTTTGAGGTGAGATCTTGAAGGAACTATTAGAGATGTGAAAAAAACGTGTGTTGTTGATCAGGCATGATCTTCTGATTTCTATCTCTTTTGAATAGATTTTATTATTTTACAATCTACTTTGGTGAGTGAGTAGTGTGGTAGCTCATTTACTGAAAGCAATAATCCATGTTTAAATGAAAACATACTGATTTACAAATGCACCCTCAGTTACCTTACTGCATCTAGCTTTGATTTTTATACTTTTTTCAGTGATGGAATGGTAAATTTGCTAAGAGCACAAAGATAAAAGATGTATCATATCAAAAAAGGGAAGTTATACATTTTGTTCTTGATGTTTTCAGTTGTATTGCTTTTAAACCCATCAAAGCACGCACAGTGACCCCCATCAATTGCATCAGAACCCAAAAGGTGAACCAGAGATATACCACCGGGTCCTTTTTGGTCCCAAAATAGGTAGTTGGAATTTTTGCAGCTGGATTCTGTGGAGTTGATATCAGGACTTAGTATCTTAGGTGCAGTAGACAGCAGTCAGTCCTTTCAGCATGAAGAAAAAGACCATGCCCAGTTTTAAATAGAAAGTTGTGGTAACTGAATGTCAGAGTGGCACCAGGACCAAGGAGAATAAAAAAAAATAATGCAAGAGAACATGTAATTAGTATAACTGTTGAAAATACCAACTGCTGTAAAAGTAAAGCACTGTAAAAAATATAAGCTATTTAAATAAAAACTGAAACTGTTTTAATTGTCTTTTACACTGGATTACCTTTCTTTCAGTGAGTTACTTTACACCATTTGGTGAAACTGGTGCACTCAAAAAAAAGTATTTTTGGACTTACTTAAAAAGGTCATGTCAAGTGGTTCCTAACTTTGCATGTGCAAGTTCCTTAACTTTGTTAAGTAGATGATAATTAGCCAGTTTTCATATGATTTACCCAATTAATTTAAGTATACTGTACAACAGTGACTTAAGTGGCCTAAACTTAATTTGGTTACTTTCTTTTAATGTATGAAGCCTACGTTAAACTTATGTGACATAGTTAAGTTCAGAGAATGAACCTGATACAATTAAAAAAAGCAATATAGAATTATTGAGTAAAAGTAACTTGATGTGGTTAAGTTAGTTCTAATTGAGTTTAGTTTGTCAAATTTAATATATCTTAAATAGAAAAAAGTGTCAACAGGGGGAATCACAGATTCTCAAATAGCACTTTATTAAGTATTAATATTTGACACAGTCTGTTGTACAAAAATACTCAACAGCATAAAAATGCTTTACATGTATAAACATCATGTTTCATTAACACTTACTATTTGTATTGTAATTACCTTCATTCTTCAAATTAACATAAAAAGTATGACAAAAATCTAAATCTTTGTACTGTAGTACCACTGAGATTTAAACAGCACCCTTAAGTATATTTTAACATAGAATTATAAAGTTAAGTGCCAGAGCATTTTTTTTTACTTTCAATGAACATATTGCCGCTAAATTAAAACATATTTTGAGCTCTAAGCTACAATCATGGCAAGGGCTATGCAAGGGCAGGGGTCACGAGCTTTAACTGGTTCAAAGAGAAACAGAACATATGATAGAGTGTCACTGCAGGACACTATGTAAATAAAGATCAGAACACAAGATGCCAGAATCTTCCAGAAAGCCTGACAGTGGCTACAATGAAAGGCAGCTCATAGCAAAGGAAACTGCTATACACACAGTTTAACACATAATGAGAAAAATAATGACAAGAAGAAATCTCAAACAATCTTACGTCTGTGGGCCAAATGAACAAGCTCTCACAGAGGACATCACAAAAGCATCAGCAGGTCAAATTTAGTCCCAGATCAGTAGCTTATTACTACTGTTTTAGAGTTCATTTTGAAACTTCTACCTTTCAGGTAAAACAGTAACAGTAAGAATTTACAAAAAAGGTTAATGAACAGCCAAAACTACCACTCAAGTAAACAGGGTAACATTTGAGCACACTGAACAACCCCCAGGTGACAACACTGTAATGGTTTCATGCATTCATTCTAGCAGTTTGTTTTTGAGTACCTGGATTTTGGTCGAAAGCCTGTGTGTATCAAGCTCCATCAGGATCTTCTGAATTAAAGTGTACCTGAGGTCAGTTGGATAGCTTAGGTTCAGGTCATAGATGATCCCAAACAGTAAGGCCCAAGGAGTGGAGACATCTTTGAGTTCATGAAGCACCTGCACACCTTCAACTACGATGCTAACATCTTCTGGAGACTGATCAACGTCTGCAGGGTTGTTTAATCACGTAGATGCCGATGACCATCTGATCCAACTCTTCCTGGGTTTGAACAGGGTTGTCACACTAAAAACAAAGACAGACAAGATCATTTAATAGAAAGTCTCCCGCTGAAAGCACATAATTCACATGAAAATTGCACCATTTTAATATTCATCTTGATAACTGACTCCACTTGTAAATTAAGTTAGTTAAATAAATATAAATAAAAAAAACTTTGTGGGTGAATATGTAAAGACTATATTAAGGGAAAAACATTTGCAAATCAGATATTCTGTGATATTTTTGAGGCACAAATACACATTGATGAGAGCATATTTATCACTCTATTTAATGTTGAATGAAAATATCACTTGTAAAACAACTGATGATACTTACTCCATACTCCTTCACTAGCTTTTCGGGGTCTTCAATGAGATACAAAACCAGTGCTTGGAGGCTGCAAGCTCTCCTGGTTGCGATGGAGTGGTTCTGCAAAGCATAACAGGAAATATGCTGTATAAACAAGTCATTGCGATTTAGAAGATGGAAGAATTCCAGAAAGTGATCTTGACACAGATATAAACTGCTGGCCAGCCAGCCTTCATAAACAAAATCACAGTTAGCTACAGGTTTACTTGCCAGTTAGCAACAAGGGCAGGGAAAATAAGTGTGACCGACAACAGTGGGATACAGTGTGTTATGTGAATTGTGTTACTGTAAAGGTGGTGGTGAGGTGGTAGATTTATTACGCAAATTATCTGCAGCAACTATAGTATGCAAGTAATTTTACACAAACCTGGTCAATGACAGCCAAAATGTTTTTGATTTTGTGTCCTACTGCTCCGCCTTTCTTACGGAGCACTCTTGCCAACTTGTCAGAATAGTGGTCCAGTTGGAACATAAACTTCAGGATAAGCGGGATGGTGGTAATGCGCTTGTACTCAGCACTTATCTAGGTAACACAAAGCACAAAAGAAGGTTAACACACAGCTTCAAACTAAGTCAGCCACAAGTAATATGACACGATTACCATATCCAAAATCCAAAACATATTTCATCTTAGTGACATATTGCTATAAATGGAATATTTCCCAATCCTAAATGTAATATACATTTTCAGTGACTTAATTTCTGCAAACCCAGTCATACTATGTGTTGACTCAGTCCATTTATCAAATTTGGTTTAAAATAGAAAATTACATCTACTGGATGTATAAATCTATACAATATTTCTAAGAAATTGTGCTCAAATTCATTTGCTTCAAAACTCTCACATTATGTACATTAGTAACCTATTAAAAATTTTAGATTTAAGCCCACATTATCAATTTCTTTTATATTATGTTTACTTTCTACATTCTCACATTTGGAAATTTAACTTTGTATACCCTTAGAAGGGCAGGACTATCCTGTGTAAACATAACCTAGATGTAGAGGCCCTAGAAGATGTTTTTAAAGTACCTAAAGAATATCTGAGGTTCTTAAAGAGGTTTGTAGTGATCTTTCAGAATATTTTGTGATCCTTTAGAGGCTAGGGGGTAGTGGTGGCCTAGTGGTTCGAGAGCAGGGGATTTGCGTCCTGGAGAGGCCACAAGTACCCTGGTTCGAATCACAGCCTGCCACTCTGGGTGGCAAGTTCTACAGTCTTAGATAAATCATGTTTTTTTGTTTCAACTTCTATATCATCAGAATCGACATTACACTCACCACTATGAACTGAATTATCGATGTCGCCCACAGCCGAATATTCTGCTGCAGCAGTTTTTACAATACCTACTTTAAAATCTTGAAGAAAATATGGGGTGTGTTTTTGATTTCTGTGGGACTTGAAAGTACCACAAACGTTTGGAATGAGCAGCCCTGAAACACACAATTCATGGTTTCATGGCTTGAGATGGTTATTTATGTGACAAAAATACTCCTTTGCTGATGGTATGTAGGTGCTTGGACACAACTGACAGTTAAATGTAGCTGAAGTAACAAATTTTTCAACACTTACATTAGTATGTGACCTGCTTAAATGACTATGAAGAGCATTCCAAGTTTTGAATACACAAGGGCAATCAGAATAAGTACATGGGTATGGGTGTCTGCGGCCAAAATTGCCATAAGCTAACCTGTAATGTTTTAGTAGTTGGAATCTTGTTGATACGGTTTTGCCACACTCTTTACAAGACCACATTCATGTCTGTTGGAAAAAGAAAGTGAGATTAGCGTCAAAACATTGAAGACGGTCCTATGCAACATATCAACTAACTGCCTTTAGAGACGCTAACGGAGCTAACAGCGTTTATCGCCAGTATCGGAGACTACTGCTATCGAAGTCTCTGCAAGTTTACACAAATACATACATCGTATGTGATAATCCATCGCTTCACGTATTGATTATTCAACGGCTTTGTTGAAAACAAACGCAAACGCCTGGGAGTGGTTAGCAAAACAGAGGAAGAGTTACTCGGACTTAATTCCCCTGACGTCACCTCATCTCAGCCTCCGCCACAATATAATGTATACTAATTACTTAACACTAATTGCTTCATGAAACAGTGGCATTGAAAATATGTTTACCTACCTTTATTTAGAGGATGGCTGCAGATTTATTCATTACGTGAATCTCCATGTGCAATGAAAAGGAAAATCGCAGGATTGTGAACGAGATTAAAGAAAATATACTGTGTCCTGAAAGGGACAAACTTCTTTATTAAATATTTGCTTTCCGTTTTACATAATTTTTACTTTACAGAGTTGAGTTGGGGAAACTTAACACAGCCAAGTAAACCTGACATTGCATATAGTTACTTTCAAACACTACAACTAACTCAGGTTCATACAAAAAACTCATGGTTTTTGAGTAATTAAAATACAATAGAAGGTTGTATAGCCAACAATAGTGACATTTCATTTTTTTGAGTGTGTGACACAAACATTTCCATTACATTTTTTTGTTTAATTCCTTGGTAAACATAGTCATATTGAAGTTGGTAGTCTTATTCATTTGGACTGCTTAGCATGAAAGCAAAGTCTGAATTTTGAAATTATTGTTTATGTGTATATAGACTGAATTTGATGTATAATGTTGACATGCTTTGTGTGTGACTATCCTATGATTAAAAAAATCAGCTGCATTGTGATATCAAAGTCCAAAGATTTTTAGTCTAATGAAGCTTTTACCTGTACTTCTTCTGCTTCATCTGGGACCAGGTCGCAGGGGCAGCGGACTCGGTAGAGACCAGACTTCCCTCTCCCCAGACACCTCCTCCAGCTCCTCCGGGGGGGAGCCCAAGGCGAGCCGAGAGACATAGTCCCTCCAGCGTGTCCTGAGCCGTCCTCTGGGCTTCCTCCCGGTGGGACGTGCCTGGAACACCTCCCGAAGGAGGCATCCAGGAGGCATCCGGTATAGATGCCTGAGCCACCTCAACTGGCTCCTCTCGATGTGGAGGAGCAGCGGCTCTACTCTGAGCTTCTCCCGGATGGCCGAGTTCCTCATCCTGTCTCTAAGGGAGTGCCCGGCCACCCTACGGAGGAAGCTCATTTCAGCCGCTTATATCCGGGATTTATCCGGTCATGACCCGGAACTTAATGAACTTAATGGTCTTAGGTGAGGGTAGGAATGTAGACTGAACTGGAAAATTTCTTCACCACAATGGACTGGCATAGCGTCCCCATTACTGCGGCAGCTGCACCGATCCGTCTGTTGATCTCCCGCTCCTTTCTCGTCTCACTCATGAACAAGACCCAAAGATACTTGAACTCCTCCTCTTGAGGCAGGAACTCCCCTCCAACCTGAAAAGGACAAGCCACAAGCCACCCTTTTCCGGTCGAGAACCATGGCCTCGGACTTGGAGGAGCTGATCTTCATCCCGGCGGCTTTACACTGGGCTTCGAACCGCCCAAGTGTATGCTGTAGGTCTTGGTTAGAGGGGGCCAACGGGACCATGTCATCTGCAAAAAGAAGAGACGAAATCCACTGGTCCCCAAGCCAGACCACCTCCAGCCCTTGGCTGCGCCTAGAAGTCCTGTCCATAAAAGTTATGAACAGGACCGGTGACAAAGGGCAGCCCTGCCGGAGTCCAACATGAACCAGGAACAGGTCCGACTTAGTGCCGGCAATGCGGACCAAAGTCCTGCTCCGCTTGTACAGACACCGGATGGCCCCCAGAAGTCCCCCAGCAGAATAACAGAGTCCCCTGGAGGGGCACTATGCAGCACACCCAACAGGGACGCCAAGAAGGCCAGGTACTCCACACTACTGCTCGGCCCGTAAGCCAAAAAAACAGTCAGAAACCTGTCCCCGACCCGAAGGCGCAGGGATGCGACCTTCACATCTACTGGGGTATACCCCAACATGAGACGGCTGAGCTGTGGGGCAACAAGCAAACACAGTCCACCTTGCAGCCACTCCAAGCGGGCCACTCCATAATAGAAGAGAGTCCAGCCTCTCTCGAGGAGCTGGGTTCCAGAGCCCACGCTGTGTGTGAAGGTAACCCCGACTATTTCTAGTCGATATCTCTCGACCTCCCGCACAAGCGCAGGCTCCTTCCTCCCCAGCGAGCTGACTTTCCACGTCCCTAGAGCCAGCATAAGCATCCAGAGATCGGGCCGTCGGGTTCTCCGCCTTCGTCCGCTGCCTGATCCTTTTTGCACTGGTTCCTCATGGTTGCCCCTGCAGGTGGTGGGCCCACTGGGGGATGGCCTCGCACTTGTCCTGGCCGGGTCCCGCGAGGAGCAACCCGGCCACCTGGCACTCTCAGATGACTCCCAAACCCAGGCGTGGCTCTAGGGTGGGACCCCGGCTCCGCCATACCGGACAACGTCATGTGCCTTGATTGTTTGGTCTTTTTGAAGGCATCTTGAACCGCTCTTTGTCTGACCCGTTACCCAGAGCCTGTCTGGGAGACCCTACCAGGGGCATTTAAGCCCCAGACAACATAGCCTCTAGGATCTGTCGAGCACTCAAACCCCTCCATAATGTTAAGTTATGGAGGGGACCCCGGCTCCATAACTTCAAGGAGTTCAAGGAGGGGCTAATAAAGCTTCACACATATTAGAAGACAAGAAAAAGAACAACGTTAAGTGCTAAAATAAGTCGTCAGATATTAATTATCATGGTGTTTATATCATCCACTTACTGTGTATACTCCATTTGGTAAAAGTCAATAATATTAAAAAAACAGAATCAAAATCCAGTTTTTTTTTCATTGCAGTAATGAACATTTCATGAATCATGCAGTTTATTTTTAAGAATTTGTAATCAGTGAAGAATGTTCCAGTTTAGATTTTACTGGTCCATACATTGTGTTTTTAATGTCTGTCTCAATCTAAGGTGGTCCTGATACCTTTTTGTGTTTTCGGAAATAGAATAAAGTCAGGATACTTGCGAAAACACAAAACACATTAAAGAAGTTGGAAGAGAATGTCAACATTAGCTTTGTTAGTGGCTAACACAGGGCTTTCCAACTCCAGTCCTCAAGAGCTTTTGTCCAGCAACTTTTAGATGCATCCCTTCTCCAACACATCTGAATCAAATGACTGAATTACCTCCTCTGCATGTCATCAGGTTTTGCAGAGGCAAGGTAATGAGCCATATATTTGATCCAGGTGTGTTGGAGCAGGGATTTGTCAAAAAGTTGCAGGACAGTAGCTCTCAAAGACTGGAGTTGGAGACCCCTGGGCTAATGGTTTGCAAGTCGCTGTATTCTCAGTGCTTACAAATTGGTCATATTTTGTAAGTTTTCAAAAATGGCTCCAGACAAACAAAATGTCTGGAGGCTTTTTCATTGCTTTTGTAATGTCAGCCAGGCCAATGAGTAGTCTTTTTCAGTTGGTAAATCAAGAAATGCTAACTTTCTTACTTCAAAAAAAGAGTTGTAATTGTAGATGCAAGGTGTTGATGCAGTCATCTCCATATCTGCGGTCAAAATCAATACAAAATGACTTGCTTACAGAATAAATCAAATAAATTAGCTACTCTCAGCTGTTAAATGCAAGAAATTACTATAAACTAATATAAAGTTATCTACTTTAAATGAAAGTTTCCACAGCCTGCTCTCTTTTAATTTACCATTAATCATAAATTTTAGGGTATTCCGTGTTCATTTCTTACTCCTCTCATAAATAACTACTCACCTACTAATCATTATCTACTAAGTAAATGTAGTAAGTAGTTAATAATTAATGGTAATAAGTGCTTAGTTTCTCATTTATTTCTCCTTTGTTTCCTTGCATCGAGACGACTCAAAAATGTTTTTTTAAACTTAATTCATCTTTCTATCACTAGTTCAATTTCTTTTGAAATCGATGCTTGAAGTTTTATAATGCTGTGTTTTAAATTGCAAAATAGAAGCAAACAAATACTTGCTCTGAACAGGATAACCACAGTGGATATCCTTTGTCCCTCCTACTTATAAGTTTTTGTTTTAAATTTCCAAGATGGAAGCCTGTGGATGTATGAGTCATTCGGTGTAAGTAACATTTAACGTTTTATGACGCTGAACCTTGTTCTTCATTTGCCTTTTTAGTGTTTTGCTTAATCTTGCACACAAATAGATCACTTCTGAAACAAAGCAAACTTAAATTAGAGTAAAGCACATATGTTGGATTTTCCAAACTTTTATCATCAAAAGCTATAGTTAAAGAAATGGATGATGTAAATGGTGAGGGTTAGGTGTTCAGGTTATTTGGAGTGACAAAAGTAGTTATATTATTGCAAGGGCACTATAGGAATTCCCTTTTGTACTTTGTACTTTGTCACACCTAAAGTGGTCATCTGGTCTCAGGTATGAAGCACGCGTACGTACAAAAACCTTGCGTTTAGCGTTTTAAGCACAGCCTGGGATGTACAACAACAGAGAATTAAACTTACCTAAATACGCTAAAATATGACTCTCTTCAATTTCATTCAACTCAAGAAGCATCGGACCTGATGTTTTTTCATGAGTTTAAGCTTTCATGGTGTAAACTCAAGGGTTAAACTGAATCACATTGAACCTCCCACATTAACACAACACACCTCAAATAATTATGGAAACACAATTATGGGACAGGCAGAATGATTCCAAGTCAGGTGTGATGATTTCTAAGGTGGACATGCTGTAGACAATCACACATGTCCATAAATAGCTGCGTAAAGTTGCACGCAGGTGTACCGATGTCAGCTTGAGCATAGCTGAAGGTCATCACCAAAGGAAGAAGTAGAGGGAGTGTTTTTTTTTTCAGATATCATACTGACCTGCTGGCACATGATGATGTATGGCTTATTAGACGGTTTAGATTGCCCAGGGCAATTATTTTGGCGCACTGCATGGAACTGGCTTCAGCATTTCAGAGGGACACCAGGAGCAATCGTGTGTTGCCAGTGCCAATTCAGGTTCTTACTACTCTGTGGTTCTTTCAACCAACGCTTTTCAGAGGAAGCTGACTGACAGGTTAAGTATTTAACAGTCATCCCTGAGCCGTGCTATGCCAGCCATATGGGACAGCCTCATCCGTATGTTGCTCAGATATATAAGATGTATAAGTTCCCCTACACTGTGGCTCTCATTTGCAGCAAGGAGCTAGGTCAAAATCCAGACCAAGATCGAATTGAGAATCTGTGGCAAGGCTTTCGTATACACTCTCCATCCAATGTGAGTGAGGCTGAGCTATTTTGCAAAGAAAAACTGGAAGAATTTCAGCCTGAAAGCATCAGCTTGGTGGGGCAGCTGTTACAACAACAAACATGGAAGTTGGTTGTAGTAGGATGACGTAAAGTAATGAAGTTCAAGGGATGTTAACACTTTTGTAAGGGATTGTATAGAACACCTAGCTTTGTTTGACAGCGATACTTATGGCCTTCTGCCCTAACGTAGAAGCCTCACATATTTTAAACCTCGTAAAAGGTTATGCAAATATACATCACATTGAAATAATTATACAAAACCATCAGCTGGATAGGCTGTACAGAACTGACATATCCCATTCATTTACAGGGTACACAGATGTAACTACTGTACTTGCTTCCAAGGAAGTGACAGTCATTCATCAACGATTTCATCACAGTGGGCCAATTTGACATACTTTCAATTTGCTGGGGAGCGAGTTTGTATGAAGTGACATACTCCGAAAGGGGAACGTGGCTGTGAGAAAGCACTAGATTAACAGGGTTTTCTGTCCTGTTCCTAATGTATCCATCAGTGTGCTGAGGAGGTAATTATTCCTGAAAGGTGGAACAAGGAAGTGGTTTTGTAGGCGTGCAGAAAGCATTGCTCAAAATGATGACCGAAGGAAGTGGGATCAGAACCAATTAACTAGTGTAAAGGAGGAAAGTCACAGGGCTCTAAATCTTATTGCTAAAAAGAACTTGTCAGTGTTGTTTAATTACTAAAGTAATCCAGATAAATAGAAATAGTTTTTTATCTGGTTCGCACTCTTTGTCAAAAAAAACCAAACAGATTTAATTTTTTCAGGATCCCAAAACTGCAACATACTTTATGATGGTTTGAATGTCCAAATCAGCTTGCTGTTGCAGCCCTTTGTATTTTAGATTGACAAGCGTTAAATAGCTTGGTTGCGGCTCATGTATGCTCTATTATCACAAGAGGACATATCGACTGTTGGTGTTTAATGCATCAAGACTCCTCCTGTAGCACCCTGTCTTTGGCCTTCTATGATTCATTTTTATTACCCATCATTCCTGAGACACATACCCCCCTGAGGCTTCTAGATGGCACGTGGGCAGGAGCGACTGTTAACGGACACCTAATCTGCTCAATGACGAACTGATGCTAATTTATTGGATCCCTCTGTGAATCCTGTTCTGTCAGAGAATGGGGCTACAAAGAGAGCAGGCGCTGAGTATACATACATAAAATGCATAATATGATGAGAGTCAGGTTATGGGGTAACCTCAAAAGCTGATTCTGTGTTGGAAATTGCAATGAAATAAAATTTCACTGCATCACCATCCATCCCCCCCCCCCTTTGAGTTGATCAGGTCGAGTCAACGCCTGGCTTCTGAGGCCTTCTCGATTCCTCAGATTACATAACATAAAATAACTTTGGCCAACATACAGTGATAATTTTGATGTGTGCCTGCATGAACATATTTTCTTTTATTAACAACTATCCAATTTAATCAGTTTCAGCTATGTACATAAGCTTCAGCATCAGCAGTAAAACTACAACAGTATTGACAACTGTAGAACTTGATCAGTTCCTCAACCATCATGCCTCTTGGTCTTTTCAATATTAGTCTTAAATTGGAATGAGGACTTAAGTAAGTAAATTGTGTGGAATATGTTTTTGGCTGTACTAGGTTTTCCAGTGGGAGAAAAGTGTTGGTCTTTCCATATACAGTATATACTGTATATATGCAAAAAGTATTTATACCTCTTAAACTTTTTTTTAACATTTTGTTACGTTACAGAAACAAACTTTAGTGATTTGATTTAAGTCTAGATTTGAACTCTAATACAATGGCATGTTTAGGTCTAATTTACTCACATTAAAGCTCTGGTTGCATGGTAATGTGTTGTTGTGCTGCTGGAAGCTGAATGTCTACCTCAGTCTCAAGTCTTTTGCAGCCTTTAAATGGGTTTCTTCTAGGGATGACCTGTATTTAGTTTTGACCATATACCCATGAACTCTTGACTAGGTACTCTGTCCCTGATAGAGAAGACATCCCCACAGCCTGATGCTGCCAATGTCATAGTCCGAGGTTGTTGTGGACCAAAGTGCAGAGGCAGGCGAGAAGACAGCATGTCGAGTTGAACGATGATTTATTAAAGTCAAACTCCGGCTTAACAGAAGGCACAAATAACCTAACAATAACAAAAGCGCAGAAACATTAATCAGGAAACTAAACTAGAAAACCCAAAGAAGCAAAGAGAACTGTAATAATAATAATAATAATAAGGGGAGAAAACCATTCTTAGTAATAAATAAATGATGTAGCAACCACCAAGCGAACAATGGGCGAGGGAGAAAAGAACTACTAAAACCAGGAGGCAGGAGAGAAAACAAAACTATCAGGAAACAGAAGGAATAAACAAACATAACTACAAAACCCAAAGGAATAGAAACACATAACTGAAAACACAAAACCACAACAAAGTCCAAAATGGCAGATTCCGACAGCCAAAAAACATGCTTCCAGAGTCGTCTCTGGAATTTTTTTCTTGGGGGGCAGGTAGGGGCACAGATTGTAGAAGGGTGGCACCCTTGAAAATATAGTCTAATGTATAATAAAGTGTAAGCTATTATATTTTTGCTCTGCTTTCATTCTGTTTCTGTTTTTTAATAAAAGGTTAACAGAAATTAGACCATCCTTAAACTGCCAATGTTATGTCTCCCATAGACTCAGTAGTTGTTTAGTTTATTGCACAAAATAATTTTTTTCTGTATACAGTATATGTTTTGTTCTGTTATGTCTTTGTTATACCATCATGAGAAGGAAGAAAAACATTTCCCATTCACACTCAAAAGCAGCACATTGCCAGTTTTGACTATGTGCTGCGAGAACCACTCTGAAGCTTGTTGTAGCTAGTTGCTACGTGGGTTAATAGATTCCACTCATTCATGCAGCAACTTTCTTCCTCTGAAAGTTAATGTTAGTTTACCAAAATGTGCTAGATTTGGTGCTAGGCGCTTTTTTGAATAAAAGTCGAAAATCTAGTGACAAAAGTGCAAATTTGGCAACACTGCAAACCTCTCTCCAAACGCTATATTGACAGCTCTGGCTGGGATAGCCAGGTGGTGAGGCCAATCAAATTCCAGGGGTAGCCAATGCCATCCACAGCCACCCCTGTGGCCACAGCCCTGAATGTTTCCCATGGGGATGGTGTTTTTAGGGTAATGTGACTTGCTAGTTTTCCACCCCAGACTGGGGTTTGCATGTAGCCCAAAAATTTCCAGTCTCAAGTCTTTTGCGGCCTCTAACAGGTTTTTGCCTTGTATTGTCCTATATTTGCCTGGATCCATCTTCCTATCACCTCTTACCAGCCTCCAGCACATTTTCCATTGTGAGGATGATGTAGTCAAGATGATGTGCAGTTTTAGTTTTCAGTCAGACATAGCATTTTGCATGTTGGCCAGCGTTTCAGTTCCACCAGATTTGAACTCTGGGCCTTATCCCTCTCTAATTAATGTTTTTCCTGCCCAACATGTTATCTTAGTTGAATGGCCATGTCCTGAAGGGTTTGCAGGGTGTCTCTTGGTTTTTGTCACGCTATTTGTTCACTTTTGTTCCCTTAAAAAAAGGTTTCGACTGAACAGCTGGATTTATACTGAGAAAAAAATACACACAGGTAAACACTATTTACTAATTAGGTGACTTCTGAAGGTAATTGGTTGCGTTGGATTTTATTTAGATTTATAAAAGTTAAGGGCACTCACTACAAATGTACTTAAGAAAACCCAGTGACATTTTCCTTCCACTTTACAATTATGAGCATCTTTGTGTTGATCTATCACACAAAAACTTCTGCAAATTACATGTTTGCTGTTGTAATGTGAAAAAATTAAGAAACGTTCAAGACGTATAAATACTCTGCAAGAACTGTAAATATTCTGAGTCTTCAGTTCATGCCGTAACCTGCCACTATGCCAATTATTGACATGTTCCAATTGAAAATAGACTGAATGCAGGAAGAAGACAGCAGAAGGACTGCTTGTAAAGGAATGTGAGGGGATCAAAACAGGTCAGGGCTTCATGTTTTGTTGATGTGTAAGTGTAAACACCTATGGAGTTGCATTTGCTGAGCTACAGGGAAGACTTCTCATTAAAGAAGAAATTCCCCACAGGGTGCGTTTCAAATTAAATAAAATGTGTTTCTGAAGATCTTTATTGAAGGAATTATTTCCTGATTAAATAAAAGGGTTACTGTGAATTTCTAATATCTCTTCCTTAGTTAGATGTGGCAGATCTTTTGAATAAAATGGGCAACATTGAGGACAGACTGTGCCATGGACATTTTAGAAAAAGGGTTGAGAAAGAAAAGCAGTGGTCTGTGCTTTCTGTGTAATCTATTGAATGGAACAGTTGGACAAAGAATCCCGTTGTTAAAAGCTGCCTTGTGGACAGGTGCAGAGATAAGCACATTTTTGATGTGACAATGCCGTCAACTCATCACCTCTTTTACCTTTTTTACAGCGAAACCATCTAATATAGGGAATATGCTATACTTTACACTGATGAAGCACCTATAAACCTTTGTGTGGGTAATTTCTGATATTATATTTTACATTTTCAGTATCCAATAAACAGATGTTGTAATTATGAATATGAATATATTATTTAATATTAATACTTTAATATTGTTAAATAATAGTTCGGTCTGTTAAGGGTTGTCCTGTGAATACCAGCCAAATAAAGCGGTGGCATTAGGACAAAATTGAAAGGGATGAGTAAGCTCTGACATTATTGAACAGCAAATCTCTGCACACACATGGAATGAATTCGCACAATTTTTTAAAATACAAGAATTTATTAACAAAAATAAGTCAACTCAAAGTCAAACATATTTCAATCAACAAACTCTTTACTATGCAAAAACAATCCAACTAAACTACCAAGCAGAATTAAAGAATAAGGAAGACTAATGGTCTATGTACAATATAAACAAGTTGATCAAAGATGGTTGAAAACCATGACCAAAAGAGTGATGCAACATTACCATGCAATGTTTATGTTTGAGAACCAAGGATTATCTTGAAGAATCTGGAAGTGAAGTTAAGTTAGTCTTGGAACTAACTTAGGCAATAATTGGAATACCTTTAGACAACCATTCACAATCCAAGATCAGATAAAATATTATTTTAATAAAATAATATTTTAAGAATGATTTGCTGAATAAAACCAACCTTCTGGATGACCAATTCTCAAGTGTTTAATTAGCTGCCTTTATTTAGTAAAATAATATTTAAAGAAATATTATTTTGAATAAGAACCAAATCTTTCTGGAGAAATAGGGCTTAATGGTGTTCACTTAGTTATCAAGTTTAGTAAAATAATATTTAGGGAAATGTTATTTTACTGGATTGAAAACTAACAACCTTTTTGGGTAAATGATCTTTATCAGGCAAGCACGTGTTCTTAGCTGTTAGTGGTTAAAGGTAACAAAAGAAGCTTATAGCTTATCAGAATCAAACACATACCTTTAAAATACCACTAATAAAAGGGTTAAAATGCATAAGTACGGACAGCACGTTATGGCCGATCTTCTGTGTCTAAAATCACCCTTTAAATAAAGTTTGTCTTAACTTTAAATAAAAACACAAACACAGAACACACAAACTGAGCACGTGCTTACAGCTAATCTGCTAGCACTAAGATAGCTGAGTTTCAACAAAAACAAAACCAAACTTTAAAAAACAAAAATACTGTTTAGATTATTTCATTCTAAATTACTTCTCTCTGCCCAAATCTAACCTCTTATGTGAACCGTGCTGAGGAAAAGTTGTCCGGGCGACGAAGCTTGAAGAAAACATCCACAGTGAACAAAAGGTTAACTGCAGCTAACCTCCGTAGCTGTGGGGTGGGGCGTTTCGCTCTGGCAGCCGGCCAAACGGCACGTTACTGCTGTAACCACGTGATGAGGTCCCGTTGTCCTTCCTTCAGACTGGGAAAACTGCTCCACTCGGCGTCGTAGAGACAGGGTCTCTGCTGGGAAATCTCTATAACAGTCTGATTCTGTAGACCTCAGAAAGAAAAGTCAAGCCACGCTTGTACCTTAATTACCCCCGTTCATGAATGAATACCGGATACACAAACAGCAATTCATTCGTACTTAACTGAGTGCATATGATCGCGTGATCGTATGACACTCTTGGATCGAGTTTGAAGAGTTATGTATGTTTGCCAGCAAAGAGACATTAGCGTGCTGTGTCTCTCCTTCCAGCTCCGCAGGGACCCGTCTGGAAGAGACAGAATATCCGGTTTTATTCAAACAGTGACGTCACGGGAAGTCCGCTGTTACCCCTTTTCCTGGCTGTGCTGGACGTATGTTAATGGGATTTATTTTGAAAGTTCCAGAAAAGCTCATACTGGCCATTCATGTTTTACCCATGGCTCTGGTCCCAACACAGATCAGCAATTTACAATCAAATTTTACAATGTAAAAGTAAGTATGTTACCATATTTCCCCTATCTCTTAGCTACACAACTATAAGTTACACAATGTTTTTGTTTATTCTGAATGTTTGAAACAATCTTTGTCCACATCTGTGGCATTAATGGCAATATTAAATGAATCACATTTCAACTGTATTTGAATACAAGCATAGCTAAAGTAAGGTAAGCTAAATACTCTTCTTACTCTTCTCTTTTTTCTTTAAGAGACGAAAACAGTATTCTCTTTGAAGTCTTTGGACATCCAATCCACATGTATACACCGCAGATAGAGTTTTTAAAGTCTCAACTTTAAAGCGTGTTTTTAAAAATTGTATTACCTAAAAGTCAGTTTACAGTAGATGTGGACGTAGCAAAAAATCTCTGTTTTGCAAAGAATTTTGCTTTAATGTGAACAGGGCCCCAGTCTCTTAAACTTGTGGTCTTGCACCTAGGTAGAGCTGTTATACTTAAACTTACAGGCATTTTATTTAAATTTGTCTATGACCTTGGCTGTAGTGCTCTGAATGATTTACTTTAATGCATGATTATTTTCTTTGTTTTTGAAAAATTGACAGGATTTCTTGGAATTCCAGTCAAAAACACAATAATACCTAAGCCATGACTGTTGTGTACACTATAAAATATACATTAATGACACAAAAATTCAAAAGATCCTGAGCATGGAGTGAGTTTCATTTCCATAGCCCCATTTGGTCTTTCCCTACTGTGTGTCTAACTATTACTAGAAACTCACATAAATTATTTTCCCACAAAGCCTACAGTTCTTTCTGGCAATCAAACCTGTTCATAAATATTTTGTTATAGCATGCTTCACCTATATGTTAGATGCACAAAGTTCATGAATTAAATAAATATTTTATTGTTTATTTAAAATCTTTACTCTTGAGTTAAGTGACAAAATATTGAAATCAATGATGCATTTCAGTATGCATATATAGCAGTTTGAGTTTACTTTCTAAAGTTTGACGTGAAACTTTTAAAGGGCGACACAAATCACCTTATTTTACCCTTAAAAGTTCAGCACAGATAACAGGTTTGAATGTTGAAGTAAGCACTTCATTAACTACTATTGCTTATATTCACTCCTGTTGATTTATTTTTTAAGGGTTTGCACTGTTGTCAGTGAGGAGAAAAATCAATTTCTAAAGAAAAATCAATGCCAATTCCCTTGCCTCTAGGCTTGACTCCAGCTTACAGTGTATGGAACAAGTGCAATGGAAATAATGATCTTGTTCTTCTGGTTACACTACCACAGATTTTTGACCATCTGAAAGTGCTGTTGAGGTCTCCTGTGGAATAAGCTCTGAGATTTGAGTTCGCTCAAATTAGTGTAAATTACCCCCAACTCTTTCTTTTCTTTGCAGAGTCCACAATCCCTCCATCCTGCAGCTAGTATGAAGTTCTGCAGTGAGGCAGAAGAACAAGTTCGCACAACCTGTCAATTTAAAAATTTTGAACTTTCTTAATGACATTTTTTTATTAAAAGTTTAAGACAGTATTTAGAATTTTACAACATAACTGGTTCCAACTATTTGCACTGTGCTTTTAATCATTTTTTAAGAACACACCATTCACTCCTTATTCCATTACTCCATTTATTGTTCTAATATGCTAATTGAGGGGAAAAGGTGATCTTTAGTATTTTAATCATGTAAGACAGTAGCTGAAATAAATATATAATTATTATTCAGATTTTTTGCTTGCGTTATTACTTGCTGGGTAATGGTAGGAGGTTGAGTCCTGCATGGAAATAAATTCGTCATGTGCATGTTTTTGAGACAACAGGGGGATAGAGGTCCCAGTTAAATAAAATTATAATTCATGTTTTATTCCTGAACCCCCCAACAAATTAATAGATAATGCTCATATGTTTTTAATATAGGCTCCTGCCGGTGTCAAGCCTTGTGGATAAAGCACATTGTTTCTGCAAAGGGCAGCTGTGAAAGCCACAGGGAGCAAATAAACAGACTTGTGAATACAATGCATTCTCAAACAAATAGCACCATCTTCTGAATACCAAAAACAGTGCCAACTATTTCCTGTTTTGATTTAGTACCACAACATTTTTTATCATCCATTTGAATTCAGTTGCTTTGTACTCACTGCTGAGGTGTTTTTTTTGTGCATCTATTTTGCAGAGAGTGAAATTACCATTTATTTTGTTTTGTCTTGAATGACTAAGGATATATTTTTTGTTACGTAGCTTGCAGCAACATTTGAGTATTTTTTGTTTGACAGCTTACAGATTGGAGAAATCTAGAGATAATTCGGGTTTAATTGAGATGAACACCTTTCAGGTTTAGTCACATTTATCTGCCATCTTTGAAGCAACAGTTACTGGATGTACCTCTATCCCAGTTTCTTCCTCCAGCTCCTCCATTCTTTCTCCCTCTCTATCTCTCTTTTGGCCTCTTACTCCTTTAATCACAAGGGGAGCCAAAGGCAGATTTTGATGTGCCATAGCTGTATTGCTGTCACACTATCCCTTCTTCTTCCCCGCACATTGGTTCCTTGGCCAGAGTAAGGACACAACCCCTTCAGGCTACCGCCCCCACCCCCAAATCTGAAGGGATGAAGCACATGTTGCCACAGATAAACCACTGTGATCAATCTCATGGATGCACAGCAAATCAGTGGAGCGAAAGGCTTTGAAAATCAAGCCTTGTCCCTGATGTGCCCAGCAATGATTATGTGGTCAGTGAAGCCAAAGGCAACCAGCAAACATCAAGGAACTTGGAGCAGAAGGCCTGTCAGCTCTCAACACTAATTAAACATACACTAGTAAACCAGTGATATTAGGCCAGAGGGGCAAAGGCAGACATCCCTGAAATTTAATAAGTTAAAAATCTCAGTTGCCCATGAACTTAATATGTTTGGTGATAAATGTATCCCAAATTTTACAGTTTAGGAAGTGTAGGTTAGGAAATGTGTTAATTTGGTAGGTTTCTCAGAATGTTTCTATTATTCAGTGAAATTCTTTCTTTATGTTCCATTAAAACTTATATACGTCTTTTTGGCATATCTTGTCTGAGATCACAGCTTAAGGATTTACAGAAAACAGTTAATATCTGACTTATGCTACAAAGTTAAAATGATGTTATTGCTATCACACCAGAGAACATGAATTAAGTGTCAAATCTGAATAGCATCTATAAAAGAAAAGATGTAAAACTGTGTCTTTTTGAGGATATACTGTATGTTAGGTAAATTTAGATGGCTTTAAAGAAATACATAGCATTTTGTGAAGTGATGTTCTGTGAAGTTGTTATCAGTAGTCTGCAACCTTCTGCTAAGGAACACCATGTGGCTTTTTAGGCCCTCAGCCGTGTCTTATGATAACTTTGGTTAATAATAATATAGAACTGGGTAGTATTTTGCTTTAAGTTAAATTAATCTTTATTGTCCATATATGTGGAAATTTGTCTTTGTCCTTACATGGTAGTTAAAGGAAACATGAAAACACAAAAACATAAAATAAACATTCACACTAATTGACAAAGCACAACAAGATCACAAACAAACTTGGTGGTTGGTATGAAATATTTCTTATAGATGTTCTTGGTTGTTCTTACTGTTCTACATTTGCTTCGATTGGGAAGCTTAACAAATTCCCCAAATAAGGGGTGACCTGGGTCACCCAAAATTTGTTGGGCCTTTTGTTTTCTTTGTCTTTTGTACAAATCTCACAGCCTCTTTGCTTAGTGTCAGTGATCTTATTTGCCATACTGACGATTCTGGACGGTCTGTTTTTGTCTTTTACTCCCAAGTATCCATACCAGGAAAACATGTTAAAAGTTGGTCTAGTTCAATAGAGTATATAATAGATTATAAAGGGAAGGAAGGCTTCCTTTCTTCCATATATCCAATATATCAGTTTTACTTGCTAAAGTGTGCCTCTGTGTAATATATAAAATATATAAACTACATTTTCTACCAACTGATATTCATTTACCAGTGAATTCCCACAGACAGACTAGTATGTTTCTATCATGGGGCACTGTTCAGAGTGCCCCAGCGGTGCAGCCGAATAGCCAATCGTGTGCAGTTGCTAGGGCAAATGAATACATATATAGCCAATCAGTGTCGCAGAATTTCATGGCCTTGGGGCACTGAAAATATCACCCCTCGCGGGTAAAAAAAACAAAACGTTTGTGCGGCACAGTCGATCAGAGGGATGATGGCGAACTTAACGAGCGAGCTGCAGCTTCCACTGAATTTGGTGAGATCCTTATTTATCTAAACGTTCGCAAGAAGAAAAGTGGAGGATCATTAACCAGCAGACCGAGAAGAAAAATAAAGTCGACAACCGGAGTTTTTGAAAGAGTTGGTTCGAGTGCAAGTCGTGGCTGATCGCCTGTGGAATAGCCAATGCACTTTTCTGTGCCAAATGTGATTTAACATAGACAGAGTCAGGACAAACCGACTTGAAGAAGCATGAACAATCAAGAGTTCATATGGAAAACTTTGTCAAGCTATCTGTGCTAAGAGAGATTAGCAAAAAAAAAAAAAAAAAAAAAAAATATAAGTTCATGTATTTGTGATGCCCACTTTGTTTGCAAGGGTGTGTAGCAAACAAAGGGGACATCACTTTTCATCCTGAAAAAAAAAAAGAAAGATTAGCATAGTGGTGCTGCTGGATGACGGATACCGCGTTGCGGTAAGAAGGCACAATGAAGACGCTGATAAGAATCGTCATATTTTATATAAACTCATTGACTGTATTAAGTTTTGTGGTACTTTTGAACTGGCATTGCGTGGGCATGATGAAAGGGATGCTGTTCAATTGCATTCGTCGTCTCACTGTTGATTCCATTTCATATATTAGAGTAGGTAGAGAAATGTATTGTTATATCAGCACCAAGAATATTTTTTACCAGCCGCCACTGGAAACAAATCTTAATGGTAGGTATCTATAATACTAAACAGGGGTCATTAAGGTTTAGTGGCTCATTTTTTAGGCTTTTTGTTGGTAGGGGGCATAACTGTTTTTTGGATGTCAGAGGTAGCAGCACCCTGCTTCTTTAGATAGCAGTTTTTGCATCATGTATGAAGAGTGAAAGGAAGCTGCATGTGAGCAACAGACTGCTGCAGCACATGTTTTACCATGAACGGGTACGCTTTATCATTAGCCAGTAAGGCTGGTGGACTATAGATGGTTAATGGCTCATACAAATCTGTTCATGTTAGCTGTAGCTTCACAATAATAACCACAATCACAATAACTTAATGCTGTATTAAATTATTTTGGGTAATTTAGGAACAAAATAAATGTAACTTACTGACGTTCTCTTACTGTTAAGCTAGCTGCAACATTACAAGGACACTTCTCTCTGAAAATGTCAAAATAAAAGCATTCCTGTTCCGTTCATTCAGAAACACTCATTTATTTACTTACTATGTTGTGCCTTGTTCATTATGCGGTAATTTATAACTTAATTTTGAAAATCATTTTTATTTAAAATTGAGAACAAAGTTTTTTAATGAGGAGTGAGGCGAAGAAAACTCACCGAAAACATACCGAACACTATTAGTGAATATAGTGAAGAGGTGCACAATATGAAGAAAGGGATAAACAGATGTTAATTAGTCATTTTGATGACAAAAAACCTTTTGTGTAATTCAAATATTCAACATTAACAGGTGTTAATTTCTGTTGTTTATTTTCTTTGCACATAAATGTCTTCTTACATGTTATAATTTGGACCTTGGGGAAAAACAGATACCTACAGGGATGCAGGGTTAGAGGTGCACCAGACGTTGGGGATTTGATAAGAAATTCTTTCAGTCTTTAGAGATTTGAAGCTTAACTCTGAAATGGGGTGAAAGACTTAGATTTGACTTGGACTGCCCCTCAAAGAATTGACTTTAACTTGAGAAAAATGACTTGTAAACATTTCTGGCAACTAGGGAGCACTGGTAAGACTGACGTTACTTTGACGAGAAATATTATTGCGTGTCAGTATTGACAGACCTAGTGGTAAACCTCTCATTTTCATTGTACACTAAAATGATGATAAATGATTTTCCTAATTATTATCTGTATTGAGAAGCATTAAATTAAAGTTGTTTATCCTTACCTGGGTTTTCCTATATATTTTTTAATAAATACATTGTTTTGCTGTTTCTTATATATACATATTCTAATAACAATTTATGGGCGTCAGGATGTGTAGTAACCAAACTTATGCAGCAGTAACATTTTTTGGCTGTGCCACATGATTTCTGGCAAAAGGATGCTAATTGCCATCTGATTTGTGGGCAGAGTCTAACATTTAAGCAATGGATGCAGTCAATAATTTGATGACAATGTTTCTCAGCACCACACAAATACATACTGCAGCAAATTGTACTTACCATCCTAAGGATTTGTTAAATTTTCTACAAACTCACTGCAATATAACATCTGTCTATTGCATGTATGGCAAGCATAAGTCATGATACTGTCACAGAACATCATTTCAAAAAATTTTATTCATTTTTGGATAACACTATTCACTTTAGCTAATTAGCATTGTTGATCCATGTTACTACCTTGCTGCCTTGTAAGGTTTTATTCATATCCCATACAAACAAATTCATATTGCAAAATTTTCAGGTAATGATAGTCAGAAAATATTAATTTAATGTTACAAATTGCATTAATTTAAACTATATCTGATTCTCTGTGTTTTGACGTGTTATGAAAAGTCCTTGAGACTGGGAATTCATTTTGTACTCTAGTCTTTAACACTCACTGGAAGCCATCATTCAAACAGCAATAATAGCAGTTGAGAGGCAACTGAAATGGTGTTAAAATTACACAAACATCCAAGAGGTTGTTGAATCCTTTAACACAATTTTCAACCCCTACTTAAATATTACAAAATGCTAATTGGTCACCACCAATGGACTATGCTGTAGATTTTGTGGAGAGACAATGCTGAAACTGTGTAAAATCTGTTCCTGCCGTTGAGCTATCACCAACATTAAATGGAATTTATTCGCCTTATCAGCTAGAGCTGGTGCAATTCAACAACTTGATTAAAAAATGTATTATACTGCAATGACTATATAAAAATCAGAAAACAACATATGCTGCAATATGATATGATAATAACATATAAATGCACAGACATGCAAAATTATCATGAATGAAAATTAATGCTATTGAATGTTTAATTATTATCATTTTGAAAAATAAAGTGACGGGTGAAAATAGACTATGACAGGATTTTTTTGACCCTGTCAGTCAAAATGACAAACAACAATAAAGTCTAGTGCAACCCACAGATTTTATGTCAAATTTAGTTGTGGACTCTGGGTAGCACAGATGCTTTCATTTTCCTTTCAAGAAGCTGTTCTTTTGTTAAGGGGATGCCTACTTGGACTCAAAGTGATTCAGAACTTTAAAATTTCTCTTCTTTCTCACAGAATTCTGCAGGTTTTGGACCGAAACTGAGTAGTATTTGGAACTACTTATAATTTAACCCACCTTTGCCACCTTGCGTTGTTTTGCCACCAACAATATCCTATGGCACAAATATTTGATCAGACTGTACATTCATTCCTCCACTGGGCTTCTGATGATGGACTAATCAGACTACAGTTTGTCTCAGGAGGGTCTGGAGCTGGAAAGAAATCTTTCAGCTGTTTGAATAAAACTGCACTAAACACTAAAACACAAGAGGTTGTCTTAAGCTAGAGATCATACATCATTACACTTGTGGGACCATATGAATGGATTATTGACATGTTCATCGAAATAGACAAAGTGGATTCCGTTTCACCTGGTAATAAATAGTGAGAAAA
Organism: Crenichthys baileyi; assembly: GCA_036173005.1. Lineage (NCBI taxonomy): Eukaryota > Metazoa > Chordata > Actinopteri > Cyprinodontiformes > Goodeidae > Crenichthys > Crenichthys baileyi. Next base: position 219,233 of record JAHHUM010000021.1, read on the forward strand.
ACAGCTTTTTGAACTTTTTTAACAGACATTTTAATGGAATAGTTAGGAATGTTGTATTTTGACCTCAGTTTAAATATACCCAATAAAATTACCTGACAGTTTTAATTGCTAGGACAAGTCATTGCTGGTGAGGAACAAAGCTGTTTTAAATATTGTTTGGTTGTAGCATCTCCCTCTTTGTAATGTTTGTGCTTTTTGGATGTAGCAAAGTGTGCGAGTCTGCACGTGTTGTATGATGAAGGTATGTTTTACTGTCAGTTTTGCTTCATAATATTGTTCTAGGTGTAGTTTTTGCTGTTTGAACCTCTGCACTGCATAGTGTTTATTGTAATCTATATAGAGGATAGGCATTAGGTAAAAACAACAAAAAACCCTTAACCTGTTAAGCCCTAAGAGTTTTAGAAGTAATTTCCACCTGAAATTACATACCTGAAATAAAACAAGTATAGTTGTACAGTTATAAAGTCGAAATGCAAACCTTTAGTACCTGTAAAAAGGTATGAAGTAACAGGATATTTTTCCAGTGGAACCAACTTGCAACTGTTACTATGTCTGATTTATTTGTGATTAAACAAAGAAAAAATCAAATTTTTTGAGCCTCCCTTAAATTTTTTACTAAATAACCATTGCAAAACAACATAAAATCCTTTTGAAATCCTAGGAGAAGACTCAGGTTGCATTCAGAATTTGCTTTATTGACAAGTTTGTGCACACAAACAAAGAATTTGACTCATTTTTCCACTGACTTATTTTCTCAGTGAAGATATTTTTATTCAGTGTAAATGGAAATACAAAATCTAAAATATCTAGGGATTTTTTACTCATCTGTGCGGCAGTTTATTAGTACAGATGCACTTTCAAACAACATTGCTCAAATTCTGTAAAACAAAACAAAAAAAAAAACAGTATAAAAATAGCTGTGAGTGACTTTAAGCCAGACCAAAAGTGGGAGTTTGAATAATGCTGCTACACATAAACTTGATGAATTGTCTGTAAGTGTCATGGATAGGTATTTTTAACCTTTTTTTTTTTTTTTTTTTTTTTTTTTGACTGAAATGAAAAGGAAAACAGAAGCTTGACAAAGAGAGAGATGGGGCAAAAGGGAAAGAGGGGAAAAAGGAGGAGAGAGTGGAGGAGAGAAAGAAGGATGAATAGAATAAAAGATTACATCCTGCTTGCTTATACACAAAATAACACACGGTATTTATGAATGTAAAATGTACTTAGTGAGAAGTGCAGCCCAATATTGATCATCTGTGTATCTATCAACACCTGTGTGGATGCGCTTTGTATACAAGGTTTCTCCACAGAAATATGCAATAGCGAGTGTGAGGACCATTTGACCTGCCCCGTGGTCCCCGGCGGACACTGAGGAGATCCGAGCAACAGACATCCAAAGGCCCCCCCAAAGCACAGGAACCCCAGGAAAACCACCGCCGGGACTACCGCAACCCCCCAGAGAAGAGCAGTGGAGAGTCCCAGGGGAGCCACCCAGCAGCGACAGTGCAGAAGCCCCAGGGAACCGCAGCGACGAGCCCACAGGCCCCGCCGGCAGCCGTCCACCCAAGCAGATCCCAGCCATGGACCCAGAGACCAAAGACCCGGGACACGCCACCCCAAGACAGGGGCCCGACAGAGCCCAGGGGTCCAGGCCCCGGCAGGCAGCCACCGGGAGTGAGCCAGCACACACCGAAGCATCCAGCCCCGGACACCGAGAACCACAAGTACACCAGGGGCAGAGACTCCAACCACGGCAGGCAGGGTGGCGGGGAGGAAAATAGGCCCCCCATAATATGGGGGGGGCCAAAGCTGATCCAGGAGAGGGAGCAGTCCAAGACCCAACCTGTCACAAAAAAACAGGACTCACAGTCACAGTCCCCCACTCCCACCCTCATCCACACACATAAAATCACTCGCTCCCAACGTAAAGACAAACAACAATGGACGTCCTACACTCACTCACACTCCCCATGCATACTTTATACTCCAAGGTCCGGGCGCCGGCAGCCCCTACGGGCAACCAGCCCCCGGACCAAGGAGGTGGTCCCCTTTCCTCCCGGGGCAGAGACAGGCAGACAGGAGAGGGGGCTATGTACAAAAGAGGGGTCCACATGGCCCAAGCCAGCCCGCCAACCAGAGCCGCCCCAGGACGGAGCAGTCCCGACCCCCCAATGAGCTCCGATCCTGACCCCATGAGTCTCCCACCCCCAGTGAACCTCAACATGAACCTCGCCACAGGGCCACCCCCAACAGGGACACCGATATCGAACACACGTCCCCGAATCCCCCCCCCCACAGGGGCACACCCCCACAGGTGAACTCTATAGCCGAGAGGCCGATGAGGTCACACCCACCCAGCGCAAGCTCTACATACAGCCTCGCTCTGAGCAACCCCCCGCATCCCGCTCCCCACCACACAGTGCGCCGAAAGAGCAGGAAAAGGGCCCCCGCGCAACACCACCCCCGCCCACTGGCACAAACAGGGCAGACCCCGCCGAGCACCGCACCCACAACAGGACCCCCGACCCCGCAGCATGACGGGACAGACTCCCAACCCGATCCCTGGGGTCCAGTGTCCCCACCACGCCCCCACAATGCCCCAACTCAGCCACAAAAAAACATTCCTGCAACATTCCTGCCACTGCCCAAACTGCCCGGGGGAGAAAACACTATCCAGCTCAGCTCCACCATCGCCACCCAGCCGATCCAAACGCCGGCGACTCCATATCCAGAAGTGGATACAACCCCTCCACCCCACCGGCTGCAGCCCCTCCACGACACCCCCCCACCCACCGCCCGATCCCCCCCACCTCACACATGACAGCCAGCAGAGCAGCCCACCACCAAGCCTGCCCAATCCCCCAGACAGCGCCAGCAGCCCCAGCCCACAAGTCCACGAGAGGGATACATGCACTAGCCGGGTACCTGGGCCATGCAGGCCAACCGCTCCAAACCAAGCACAGCCCACCAGCCGCCCCGGTGCAGTCACAAGACGCGCTCCGCCGCCCCACCCACCCGACCGGCAACTGCAGCCCGGCGCCCCAACCATGGGCCAGAACCACAGAAGCAGTGGAAGAAGGCCATGGCCGCACCAGTTTCCGGGCACCCGGCCAACCCAACCCGCAAACCCTGGGAGTGCCCCAGCCCGCCGGCCACCCGCACGCCCGCATGGCGCACCACGGCCCACCAAGTAGTTCAGCTGGCCAGCCCCTCTATCTGAGCAGGGCCACATCCCAATCAATGCCGGCTAAGTCCCCCCTACCGGAGCCCGGCACCCCCCCAGCCGGCAGACCAGGGCCCAAAGCCGGGGGCCAAGATCCAAGGGAACCCAAGCGATCCCGAGAGAGAGAGCCGAAACGCCAGCCCCAGCAGCAGACAGTCCCCAAGACCTGACCCCCAAACCCAGCCCAGACCCACAGGGGGGCCCCTCCCTCCCGGCCTCCGACCACAGATGGGAAGTAGCGAACGGGGTTTGAAAAGACCCCAAGCCTGCCTCCGCCAGCTTTAAATGTGGTGTTGATGCGTGTTGTTGTAGTGTGCGTTTAAAAAGAACGGTGGGGAAGAGGGTCTGTCACCCCCCACCCCCACCCCCCCCCACCCCCCCCCCCCGCACTCTGAACCCTCAATGTCCCAAATGCAATTAAACCCTTAAAGGTGAGCGCAGGCACCAGAGGTTAGGATACGAGGATATCCTCCTCTTGATGCCATGGAGTGCGGCCCCCCAAGGCCTACATGTGAATGTCGTGAAAATGTTATAAGTGAAGGAGTGTCTAAGTTGTACAGTTAAAATTGGGGCACAGGCTGCCATGGGACCGCAGAGATGGAAAACCCTTGCGGCACTCCAATGGTGCACCTGACCCCAAGGCCCCATGAGTGGTAATGTGATGGAGCTGGCGGAGGGAGGTGTCCGGGGATGGGGAGGGGAAAGGGACTGGGGGGCAAAAAAGCTCTCCCAGGGAGCCAGTCCCCGGCTGACCCCAATAGGCACCCCCGTTTGCCAAGTCCCAACAAAGGACGGAGGCATAGGCGCATCCACCGGGCAAAAGACTAGGGACAGGTTACAGGCCCCGAGAACCAACTGAAAACCGGGATCAACGTTCAGCCACCCCCCCCGCCCCCGGAACCACCCAGACCCTCAGACCCCGATCCCGAGCCCCGTTACCCAGTCCGCCGCCCGAAGTAGCCACCGACCTCCAACAGAAAGGAGCCAGCCAGAAGCGGCCAAGCGGCCAAGAGTGCGGCCCCACTCCAAACAAAGGAGCAGACCAGCCAGCCCAGCGCAACCAGAATACGCCACGCAAAGGAGGGCCAATGACCAGCACTTCTAGCCACCCCTGAACCCAAGGGGCACAGCCAACAGAGTGCCCAGTCCCGGATGCCGGGCACCAGACCACAGCCACAACCAGGCAAGCAGGGCAACAAAACACATCCAACTCCAACATCGCGGCTGCCACCAAGCTGCGCCCGATCCAAAACAGCAGCCCTACCCAAAAGCAAGCTCCAGGCCAGGATAGGTACATGCACTCCCCCCCCCATAGTCAGGCGAACCGAGACCACCGGGCCAGCCGGGCAGTCAAGCAGACCCCACGATGGACCACCCCACCCACTACCATGCCCAAGGGAAAGACACCGGCCCAGCAAGCCGAAGGGTGCCACAGCGCACGCAGCAAGGAGGCCACACCCCCATCCAGAGACGCAGACCCACCAACATCCAGGTCAGCCAAGCAAAAACAATAGAGCCGAGCCGGACGGCAGATACCCCCAAGCCAGCGCCACAGCATCACCACACATCCTTCTGTGCACTCATAGGGGCATGGCGAAGACCGCTAACCCCGAGCACACAGAACCCACCAGGAAAAAATCCAGCAAAAAGGCAAACCCACCCCAGTACGAGGCCCAGAAGCCCGACGCAAGCGCAGAGCCCAGCGACGCCCGCCCTGCCGCACCCACGCCCGGAGGTCAAGACCGCCACGCACAGGACCACCGCCCCCACACCACAGCACACAATACAGCGGAGGACGGAATGCAGCAAAGAGCACCCAGAGCAAAAGCTGCACACAAAACTCACACTGCGCAAGTGCACCCCCACCAGCCCCCAAAAAAAAAGTCCCCCGTGAAAACGCACCCCACGAAAAGAAGATCCGCAGCATCCAGGTCCCAGAGCATGCCCGACCCCCATACCCCTGCCAGAAGCAGCCCCCCAGGAGGCCCACCCGAGGCCCACAAAAGGCAAGAGAGCCCACAGAGCCAAACCAAAACCCATCCGGAAGCCCAAGACCGGTCCACCCGAGACCAACCCCGGCCCGCCCGCTCACCTGAATCATGCGGACCCCTGCGAACCCCCTCCCCCAGACAGAAAAGGGACCGGCATCAGCAACCGGAACCTAAGACAAGGAACCAGAAATCGAGCCGGAACCACCCAGGACCAAACAACGCCGACACCTATCCAAGGCCAACCACCCATCCCCACCCCAGAAGGAAACCTACACCCACCCCGACATTCAAACAACTCCCAGAGCACGTAAGACATTGGACACCCAGGTTGAACCCGCTCCACCCCCTCCCGCATATCCTCCGCCCCACCAGCAGAATGTGCTCCTTGAAGGAAAGAGCACCTCCCATGAGATGGGAATTACCCTCCAGTTTCGAAGGCCCTTATGCCCGCCGATACACCAAAGGCCCCCAAGCCAGGGCTGGGCGCCCGGGTATGCACCAGCCCAAAACCCCGGCGACATACCCGCCAGGACCCAAGACCCCCAAGGCCCAGCCAGACCCCCGCCCAGGAGGCGACACGCCCCGGGAACTCCGAGCCCCCAAGCCCACCCCAGACCCACCCAGGAGGAGCACGACCACCAGGCCAGTGACCTATGTCCGTCAGCGCAGGCACCCCGAGAGCACCGCATGCAGCTACGACATGAGTGCCTATATCATGTTGGTCCAGGGTTTGAGTAGAGTCCAAGACTTCTTCTGCACCATCTTGCTGTTATCCGATCTGCACTTCCATGTTCATCAAACCAATCTTTCACCAGTCTTGCTGTGTGTTTTGGTGCATTGTCATCCTGATACACGGCACCGCCTTCAGGATACAATGTTTGAACCACTGGATGCACATGGTCCTCAAGAATGGTTCGATAGTCCTTGGCAGTGACGCGCCCATCTAGCACAAGTATGGGGCCAAGAGAATGCCATGATATGGCAGCCCAAACCATCACTGATCCACCCCCATGCTTCACTCTGGGCATGCAACAGTCTGGGTGGTACGCTTCTTTGGGGCTTCTCCACACCGTAACTCTCCCGGATGTGGGGAAAACAGTAAAGGTGGACTCATCAGAGAACAATACATGTTTCACATTGTCCACAGCCCAAGATTTGCGCTCCTTGCACCATTGAAACCGACGTTTGGCATTGGCATGAGTGACCAAAGGTTTGGCTATTACAGCCCGGCCTTGTATATTGACCCTGTGGAGCTCCCGACGGACAGTTCTGGTGGAAACAGGGGAGTTGAGGTGCACATTTAATTCTGCCGTGATTTGGGCAGCCGTGGTTTTATGTTTTTTGGATACAATTCGGGTTAGCACCCGAACATCCCTTTTAGAAAGCTTCCTTCTGCGTCCACAGTTAATCCTGTTGGATGTGGTTCGTCCTTCTTGGTGGTATGCTGACATTACCCTGGATACCGTGGCTCTTGATACATCACAAAGACTTGCTGTCTTGGTCACAGATGCGCCAGCAAGATGTGCACCAACAATTTGTCCTCTTTTGAACTCTGGTATGTCACCCATAATGTTGTGTGCATTTCAATATTTTGTGCAAAACTGTGCTCTTACCCTGCTAATTGAACCTTCACACTCTGCTCTTACTGGTGCAATGTGCAATCAATGAAGACTGGCTACCAGGCTGGTCCAATTTAGCCATGAAACCTCCCACACTAAAATGACAGGTGTTTCAGTTTCATTGTCCAACCCCTGTAGAATTAAGTGAAAGTTCCTATGAACCTTGTAATGAGTTAGCACATCCAAATATATATTCACTATTTGTAAAACTGCTGGAATTGTAATGCGCCCTGTTAAATGTGCTGTCACTTGGTTTCTTGTCATGCCATGTATGCTGGTGTATTGAAAAATGTTTGTTACGAGTGTCTAAATGTGAGGAAAGGAAGGGGATTTTGTAGAATATTCTGTGAAGTCTTTGACGTTTGTTTGTCACTGGTGACATTCCCCAAGTGTATGTGTTTTGGGATCAAGGGTGTGGATTTCAGTTTACTGTGGCATAAGGAAGATGTATGTTACTTTAACTGTAACATTTCATTTAGTATTTTCATGTAAAGATCAAATGACCATCTGGTAATCAAATTTCAATGCTCTATGAGTGCCTCCAATTGGTCAGATGATTATAACCCATATTATTTAGGATGCCAGTCAGGCCATCAGATGTAAGTCGGAGTAAGGTGTAAGGTGGTAAGGTAAATTCTGAGCATTATTTCCTTATGGCATTCTGTCTTCCTGCACCACTGAAATGAAAGGCAGATAGTAAATAGTACAATTGGGGTGCTCATTGTGTTATAAGCAGTCACATTGTTAACAATCAGCACCTCATATGACATCTCCCTGAGCTCTTGACATTTTAAAGAATGCTCATTTGGATGATTTCCTTGTTAAAAACAATTCTGAAAGCAAAGAAAACAGAGCCAGATACAAGTCATTGCACCACATTGCTGTCAGTCTCTATAGCTTCCTTTAAATACAATTTTTCTCATATATTTGAAACCTTCAGGACCTTTGAGTCAAGCTCTGTATGCTAATTATATTCAAATTGTCCTCAGCCTGTCAAAACTGAATTTGGGGTTTCTTTGGTCATTCTACCTTTTGACTAGCAGCCCCCTCAGGGGCAATGGTAATTTGGACTCTACCATTTTTATGTGATCCAATTTCACAATAATACTCATAAAAGGAATTATAAAATTACCCACATTTCAAGATCCCCTTTTCAGTGGAAGTCAATGCTTTCATAGCAGAATGATCACAATAGCTTTTTGGATATTTTTTGGTTTCAATGAAACTATTATTTCATTTTTATTTGGAGTGACACTATTACATTTTATTGAAAAGTATAGCATGTCGCCAAAAATCATTTACTGTGTGTGGGTGAGCTGGGGAACAGTTGATCGAATATGGAACTAAGTATAGGGTTAAGCAAAGTTTCACAGTGTCATCAATCATACTCATTTACACTTTACACTGTCAGATGCTCACCTCCACTGTGAACACACCATTGTTAGAAGATGATGCTTACTTGGTGGTTAAGTAAAGCTAACATTTGAAGATGTGTTTGGGGATTTTTTTCCTCAAACTTGATCTGGTTGTGCTGACTGCATAAATTAAGACTGTGAACCATGGCTTCTTAACAGGAGCTCATACTGGCAGACCTCCAGCTCAATCACATTGATTTTCCATAACAATATGAAGAACTGTTCACTGATAAGGATTAATGAATTGCATCTTCAGAGTCACTTTGGCATTTCTAATGAAGGTAGATGAATATCCCTGAGCAGGGCAGCTGTGTTTGAATTGGAGCCGAGTGTGCCAGGGCACATTCATGGTGAAGCGAAAGAAAAAACAGAAATATCCCACAGGCTCATAAATCTTCCTTTGGTCTGTCAGATAATTTTAGTAAAAACATATGATCCAAACTGTTAGATGTATCATCATCAAGCCCTGGGTTCTTGCATTTTTTCTTTCCATCTCCTCCTTAACCTGAAACAAAAATCTTTGCTTCTGTTATAGTCACTTCACTTCATAGTTGTGACATTTCTGTCCGATACGTCACAGCATGAAAACCTAATGCTAAGATATATATATATATCTATATAGATATATATATCTATATATATATATATCTATATAGATAATTATATATATCTATATATATATATGTATCTATATATTTTATATATATATATATATATATATATATATATATATATATATATAGATATATATATATTATATATATATATAATATATATACTGCTCAAAAAAAACAAAAGGAACACTCAAATAACACATCCTAGATCTGAATGAATGATATATTCTCATTTAATACTTTGTTCTGTACAAAGTTGAATGTGCTGACAACAAAATCACACAAAAATCATCAATGGAATTTCAAATTTATTAACCAATGGAGGCCTGGATTTGGAGTCACACACAAAATTAAAGTGGAAAAACACACTACAGGCTGATCCAACTTTGATGTAATGTCCTGAAAATAAGTCAAAATGAGGCTCAGTATTGTGTGTGGCCTCCACGTGCCTGTATGACCTCCCTACAGCGCCTGGGCATGCACCTGATGAGACGGCGGATGGTCTCCTGAGGGATCTCCTCCCAGACCTGGACTAAAGCATCCGCCAACTCCTGGACAGTCTGTGGTGCAACGTGACGTTGGTGGATGGAGCAAGACATGATGTCCCAGATGTGCTCAATCGGATTCAGGTCTGGGGAACGGGCGGGCCAGTCCATAGCTTCAATGTCTTCATCTGGCAGGAACTGCTGACACACTCCAGCCACATGAGGTCTAGCATTGTCCTGCATTAGGAGGAACCCAGGGCCAACCGCACCAGCATATGGTCTCACAAGGGGTCTGAGGATCTCATCTCGGTACCTAATGGCAGTCAGGCTACCTTTGGCGAGCACATGGAGGGCCATGCGGCCCTCCAAAGAAATGCCACCCTACACCATTACTGACCCACTGCCAAACCAGTCATGCTGAAGGATGTTGCAGGCAGCAGATCGCTCTCCATGGTGTCTCCAGACTCTGTCACGTCTGTCACATGTGCTCAGTGTGAACCTGCTTTCATCTGTGAAGAGCACAGGGCACCAGTGGCGAATTTGCCAATCCAAGCAGTCTGCAGATGTCTGCAGATGTAAGAGTGAAGAGGAATTTAGTCTTTCTGCTTAAGATCACCCAAACCAGGGTTTTCATAGTCTAGTCCTCCAGCACAGGTGTTCTGCAGTTTTTGGATGATTCCTTGCTGCCAGTGGCGGTTTTTGCATGAATGCTGCTCTGGGCAAGCACTTCTTTCTGCCACTGAACAGACAGTCAAAAGCAAGCTCACTCTCCTGATAAAGCCCATTCTGCAACAAAGCCTTTTTAGTAAATAACTTATCTATATCACGACCAGAGACAGAGAACCCAAATTCAGCCAAACACAAAGTGATAAGTAAAAAGGTTTATTCAGAAACTCAGGATCAGAGAGCAGAAGAACAGCAGTCAGCTTCCAGGAACCACTGAGAACAGAGAGACTAGTTAGTGGCTGAATAAAACTCAGGATCTGCAAGGAGTTAGATAAAGCCACTAACCTTCTCAGTCTGGTGATGAGGCACAGAATCCAGAGGAGGAAGAGATCCAGACAGTTAATGAGGAAGCGTCCAACAGACTGAAGTCGGATTGCCAACTGATCCAAATCCTCCGGGGAACCAGCTGACGCTGTGACAGGAACACAGAGAGCTGTGATTGTCCTCTTGACAATAAATCCAGGCAGACTAGAGAGCCAGGCGAACTCAGGCTGAATAAACCAGTGGCTAGGCTGAGACGTAAATCCAGGGACAGAAACAGGGTCGAATTCCAGGGCTAGAGGCGTCAGACAAGGGGCAGGCAGAGACATAAACCAGAGGCAGAAAACAGAGTCGAAATCCAAAATCCAATCCGTCAGACAAGGAGCAAGCAAGAGGGAATAATCCGTAAGGCAAGGCAAGGTCATGGAACGAGATCAGTCAGGAAGGAACGCTGGATAACTACTCACAAATGTTTTCGAAAATCTGGCACCGTCTGCCTGTCAGAGGGCTGTATATAACTGCAGCTCCAAAAGGTGTGTGGCATGACGGTGATTGCGCAGCAGCGCAGCAGCAGACAGGTGAAGCAGATGAGTTAATTGCATGAGTGAGAGCAGAGCAGACAGACGGGCCAGAATCATAACAATCTTAATTAAAATCCTTAAGAACTATAAAACTAGTGATCTGATATTAATTGATATAGATATATATTTTTTATTGTATCGACACATGATAATAATTATTTAGTTGATTGTCTGTATCATGGCCACTTATGTTTTACTTTTATGTTTATAATGTTGTATAGTTACAAAGTTTAGAAGAAATGGCTATTTTTCATTGACTGTCAACAACACGTGTTTATAGTCAAGTCAGTAATCAGCTCATACTACATGACTGCATCCAAATTCAGCTTAAAAACTTCAAACATGTTTGCTGGACTGCGACTGAGGTCACGTCAGGTTGTACCCCTCATACACTTGCAGACTCAAGTCTTCACCCCCTGTCACACAAAGAGATTTTTTGGCCAACTCTCCCCTACTACTACAGGTTGACACTGTTACAATCCTTTGATGTTTGTGTTTCTGTGTTTCTTTTATGCCCGTTATCTTCATTTCCCTGTTTATTTTATTTAAAGTGTTGCCATTTTATTTAATTCCTTTGTGTATTAGTTTCTTAGTTCATTCTTGTTATCTATTGTTCATTTAGAATTATTTCTGGTTATCTTTCCCTGGGTTTCTTTTCATCTCTGTTCTACTCTTTTTTGGTTTATTAGTCTCCCTCCCTCAGCTCCCTGCTTCCACTCTGTCTCAGCTGTTTGTCATTTACTCGGATTAGTTTATTTGGTTTCTTTGTCTACTTTCCAATCTTACGTCAGTATATACAGGGGTTGGACAATGAAACTGGAACACCTGGTTTTAGACCACAATAATTTATTAGTATGGTGTAGGGCCTCTTTTTGCGGCCAATACAGCGTCAATTCGTCTTGGGAATGACATATACAAGTCCTGCACAGTGGTCAGAAGGATTTTAAGCCATTCTTCTTGCAGGATAGTGGCCAGGTCACTACGTGATACTGGTGGAGGAAAACGTTTCCTGACTCGCTCCTCCAAAAACCCCAAAAGTGGCTCAATAATATTTAGATCTGGTGACTGTGCAGGCCATGGGAGATGTTTTAACTTCACTTCCATGTTCATCAAACCAATCTTTACCAGTCTTGCTGTGTGTATTGGTGCATTGTCATCCTGATACACGGCACCGCCTTCAGGATACAATGTTTGAACCATTGGAAAGCACATGGTCCTCAAGAATGGTTCGGTAGTCCTTGGCAGTGCGTGCCCATCTAGCACAAGTATTGGGCCAAAGGGGAAAGCCATGATATGGGGAGCCAAACCATCACTGATCCACCCCATGCTTCCTCTGGGCATGCAACACTCTGGGTGGTACGCTTCTTTGGGTCTTCTCCACACCGTAACTCTCCCGGATGTGGGGAAAACAGTAAAGGTGGACTCATCAGAGAATAATACATGTTTCACATTGTCCACAGCCCAAGATTTGCGCTCCTTGCACCATTGAAACCGATGTTTGGCATTGGCATGAGTGACCAAAGGTTTGACTATAGCAGCCCGGCCGTGTATATTGACCCTGTGGAGCTCCCGACGGACAGTTCTGGTGGAAACAGGAGAGTTGAGGTGCACATTTAATTCTGCCGTGATTTGGGCAGCCGTGGTTTTATGTTTTTTGGATACAATCCGGGTTAGCACCCGAACATCCCTTTCAGACAGCTTCCTCTTGCGTCCACAGTTAATCCTGTTGGATGCGGTTCGTCCTTCTTGGTGGTATGCTGACATTACCCTGGCAACAACTTAATGCTCACCCTCTACCGATGATCCACATGGCCCTGTCTTTCAGTGTTTAACCCTTTCTCTCTCCTAGACATAGCTACTGACTGAGCTTTTACTGTAACTAACTCTATGTGCTCTCTTCAGACTCTAAACTTGAAAACTGTCTCAGAGTTTATCTGTTCCTTCTTTCTAGGTGAAACGACTAAAGGAGCTACATCCATTAACATTTACCTTTTCCTTCCCATAGAAAGTACTCCTGGATCAGTGCTTCTTTGTTCTCTTTGTGTCTCTGCTCTGTTTTCTCTAACCCCCAGTCCGTCGTGGCAGATGGCCGCTCACACTGAGCCTGGTTCTGCTGGAGGTTTCTTCCTGTTAAAAGGGAGTTTTTCCTCTCCACTGTTGCTACATGCATGCTCAGTATGAGGGATTGCTGCAAAGTCAATGCCAGTGACTGTCCACTGTCTCTACATGCTCATCCGGGAGGAGTGAATGCTGCAAGTCACTGACTGGATGCAATCTGCCGGGTTTCCTTAGATAGAAAAACTTTTTATCCAATTTGAATAAATAACAGAATCTGACTGCACTGTTCAATGATTAAGATTAATTGCAATGTATGCACCTGACTTTTGTGAAGTGCCTTGAGACGACATGTGTTGTGAATTGGCGCTATATAAATAAACTGAATTGAATTGAATTGATACCGTGGCTCTTGATACATCACAAAGACTTGCTGTCTTGGTCACAGATGCGCCAGCAAGACGTGCACCAACAATTTGTCCTCTTTTGAACTCTGGTATGTCACCCATAATGTTGTTTGCATTTCAATATTTTGAGCAAAACTGTGCTCTTACCCTGCCAATTGAACCTTCACACACTGCTCTTACTGGTGAAATGTGCAATCAATGAAGACTGGCTACCAGGCTGGTCCAATTTAGCCATGAAACCTCCCACACTAAAATGACAGGTGTTTCAGTTTCATTGTCCAACCCCTCTATGCCCTTGACTTCTTACTGTTCGCTCCTCGATTCTTCCGTTAGACTGCCAGATCTTCCGTTTAACTGCTCCATTTGTCACTACCCTTTCGGTGCTTATGTTCCATGTCCGGTTCTAGTTGTTCAAGACCTTGAGTTATTAAATAACTGTTGTCATTCGGTCTGCACTTAGGTCCTTCACCAACCTCCACAAACATGATTGACTCAGACTTTTGCTGACTGGGACCTGGGGATCATTCGGTATAGGAACAAATGTTTCCCTGCTTCTAGGTCAGAAATGTATGCTTCTACAAATGTACTCATACAAAAGGTTCCACACCATAACTTTACATCACCAACAATAAAGAGACTTGAAAGATTGGGCATCAATAACGAATAAAGAAAAAAGTTTCTGAATCTGTTTTTTTTTATGAATCTCAGGTTTGTAATCACTTGTAAGACATTTCCAGTATATATAGCTATTTTACATTGCACCAAAGTATACGGGCATTGTGTTACACCCCTGCAAAGGGGAATAATGAAAAACAGACACGGACGCAGTGTTACTTCTGTCGCTTCCAATGCTGTAATGGGCAAGCAGAAGTAACACCTTTCCCCGGCTTCATCCCAGACACAACCAATCGAAACAGGATTGGCAGATAAACTCCCAAAATACAAAATCTAAAAAGGCACCACTCTCCAAACACTAGGTACAATTGTAATCAGAAAAGTAACATTAAATAAAATGCATTTACCCTGTTTAGACTTATGCATCTTTCGTACTGCATCATTCAGTGGCGTTTAAATCACCAGACCGAAATAATCGATTCTAGATCCGCAGAACAAGAATCAGTGCATCTGATTCCCATTAACCTGACTCCACTAGAGAAATTAAGTATGTTTTTTTTTCTATGTACATTTCCCACACTCTAAGAGTATCAAAGAATGAATTTTTGCCAAATGATAATACAAGACAATATTATTTTGCTCGTGTTTTCTTCCTTTTTCTTCCTGAAACTGCTTTATAACCATTGCAATTGCACTTCCTGGAGCCATTCAAACATTAAGGGTAAAATGTAGAACTAACTTCATCTACAGCACTGTATAGATGTACAGATTTATAAATTTCTGACTGTAATTTTTGTGTTCACCTCATCTATCTCTTGATTCCCACTGAAACAGTTTCAGACCATTTTAAAAGGGCAGCCTATTACCAAGGGGTTCATGCATTTTTCTTTGTGATGAATAGATTAATGAAATGGAAATGAGAAAACTTTCAGAGGCAAGTTTTTCTAACAAATGACCAAGTGGAAAGAAGCTACTTTTTGTCTTGATATAAAAGTACAAACTCACCCAACATGTCAAATTAAGCTTCCTGTGTAGAGTATTCAAAGAGTCAGATATTAACCTCTTTCTTTATCTAAAGACATGTCCTCTGCTCCCGCTCATGTCTTGCATTAGCTCATATTTCATCAGATTGTTCTGTGTCCCCAACATCTGACACAATAGCCTGGGCAAAATCTAAGCCAACATGGTCTTGTTAATATGTCTTTTGCTCTTTTTTCTCAAGGTCACTATAGGTTGCCCTAAGCAAGATCTGAATTCATGATCTTTCAGGCCAAAGCACAGCCCTTTTAACCAATGCGCCAACCTGCCAGATGAGAGCAAGAATGAAGAGTAGAGCTTGGGGGTTACAACAGCAGATGGAATTCAAGATGCATAATATGCAGATATCCCTGAAATAGACCAGCACATAATGGCTGAGCACAAGATACTGGAAGGCAATGTGAACGTAAAACACCATAACCAAGAGGCTGCAGGAGTGTGCATGAACATCTTTGCTGAGTATGGGATGGTAGCCCCACAGCTTAGCTCAAGACAGCATCAAGAATGGGTAAGAATAATAGAGCTAAGATCCTGTGGAGCTTCCACCACCTCAACACTGTGGTGATGGAAAAGATATGGAGGTCAGTAGTAATGGATAAAGCAATACCTAGCAACATCAACATTATGAATAACGATCATGGCAAGCTGGAAAAATATCAAGAGCTCAAAGTGGAAAAAGTGAAGTTGTGCAAAGTCAATGTCTCAGTTGTGCCAGTGGTCTTCAGTGCACTGGGGGCTGTGACAACCAAAGTAGAAGAGTGGCGTAAGTAGATTTCAGAGGCGTTTACTTTGGTTCCCTTTAGTACCAACTGAGCATTGTTTAAATGCCCTTTATATCTACTGTGTTCCTACTTCCAGCAGGATTATGTACCATGTCACAAAGCTCAAGTCATTTAAAATTGGTTTCTTGACTATAACAGTGAGTCTGCTGTGCATCACTGTCCTCTATAGTCACTAGATCTCAATCCAATAAAGCATAATCAGTATTTGCTAGAATGGAGATTCACATCATGGATGTACAGCTGATAAAACTGCAGCAACTGTGTGATGCTATCATGTCAATATGGGGCAAAATCACTGAGAAAATGTTCGAACACCCTGTTGAATCTAAGCAATAAAGAAGGAAAGCAGTTCTAAAAGCAAAAGACGGTCCAACCTGACTATTACCAATGTGTATGTAATAAAGTGATAATACTAAAGTCTCCATACTTTTAAACATTGGGGTCCTGTAGAGAGATTGCATTTCTGTACTACATAAAGCTGATTTTGATAAAATAAATACTGTGTATCTGCATCTCAGCCTGACATCCTTTCCCATTTCCAACCAGCGGCTATGTGAAAATTGACACAGAAATAATCATTTGTTGAACTTTAACACTGGTCTTCCTGATAAGCAAACCTTTGAATTATTTTTCTGCTTGGCTGTACCTGTGAAATAGCTCTTGGCTAATGTAAGCCTGTTTCCAGATGCACAGAGCTTGGTCTGTTGCTACAGCTGCAACACTGGCTTGCCTGCAGACTTAAGTTGCACACTGTATTTTTTTTTCTTTATACATCTGCAAGACCGTAATGAAAATACATCATTGGATTTGTCTCTAAACAGAAAACACCATCAGACACAACCTTTAGCTGAAGTGGCAACACTGAGCATGGTTCTATTAAAAAAAGGAATAGAGACAGAACAACAGCAACTATTAAATACATGGACCACATCAGTTTCTTGAAGGAGCTAAAAAGATGCACAGGAAACTAATCCAAATGGTACATTTATAACAGTCACACATAAAAACCTCTCCTAGAATATCCCCCTAAATCTTGGTGCACTCATGTCTCAATATGGATCAAAATATTCAACCAATGTGAAGGTTATGTTTCATACCAGATAACAAGTCTGTGCTGCCATCTCTCCAGGCCTCCTCTCCTTTTATTTCCTGTGCATGAAGGCAACCCTCCTTACAATTACTAATTCTTCAACAGAAGTGCTGAAAGTGTGAGACAAAAAATCCAGCTTTCAAACATTTTACTAGAAAAAAACTAAATAGGTGTCCCGTTTGGGTGCAAATCTAATTTTATTCCCAACAAAATGACATCACTTGCAAACAGCTAAAATAAAATGGAGCAAATATGGAGGGGACCTGCACGGAAGCTTTATCTCAAGACACCCAAGTCAGCTGCAAGCAGCGTGACGCATCGCTCACAGGCAAACAACATGAGGCACTGATGGAACTGAATGCAAACAAATCGACTTTCCACACTTGCATATGCTTTGTTTCTCTGCAGCAGACATGGCATGCTTACGTGCACAAAACGCATACGACAAGAAAGGAAACAAAGGGGGCCAGTGTTGCCTGAGGGCAGTTACATGATACCCTGCACCATGCAGAGCTCTTTGTGCCAGCTTTGAAATGTCTAACATTCAGGTCAGAATGGGGAAATGCATCTATCTTGTGGGTGTTGGGGCCCAGCGTTGATGGATGACCCGGCCTGTTGAGTTGTGGTGGCCAGGTGACAGATCTCATTAATAAACAGATTGCAGGACTTCGCTCCTTTGTGTGCCATCAACAAGAGGTGCTGCTCTTTATTATTTCCACACCGCAGACAATAAATACTCATAAACCTAATGATGCCTGATTACTGCTGCAATCTTTGGCTCATTAGGCTGATTAGCTGGAATCGTGTAACTCTGTGGATGCGGAATGTTTAAATATACACTTCTGGAGCTTTGTAGGGATGTGTGCTTTGGGGGTTAATGGAAGATATGCTCTGAGGCCTGCCTGTCAGAACACTTGACATGCTTGTTTATTATTGTGGATATGACACCATTGTGTCAGAACAGCTTTTTACAAACGTTTGACCTTTTTGACCCTGTCTGGGATCTGCAAAGCACTTTACATGGGATTTCACTCAGCCATATACACAAACACAAGACACTGTGGAATTATTATACAATTGCATGAAATTTATGCCTTGCCTTGTCCTCAGTCACCTACTCATAAGCGTATCATGGACGGTGTAGGGCTCTGTGTCTTGCCCAAGGACATTTAGACACGTGGCAGGTCTGGAGATTAAACCCCCAATGTTTTGATTCTAAGACATTCATTTTACCACATAGCACAAGCACCCTCCCTAAATACCGTTACAGTGTTGTTGTTTTTTTGTGTGTTTTGCATCAACAAGGGGGGGTAGTTAAACACTTCAATCATGTAGCCTCCCATAAGCGACTCTGGTGCAGGCACGTCTCTAAATTTACAGTCCTTGGAAGTGGAAAAATGTCCTTCAGTGTCAGTGTGAGCCTTCTGTTTCCATGGACAAATCAACAGAGCGGGTGCAGTCACTGACCCCAATAATTTAGAGCATTACTCTAGACATTTTCAGATGCTGTGGAAAGTGCCCATTTTCCCCAAATCGCGCCTTGGCCCCTCCTGTTTATCACAGGTTTGTGACCCATGCTGGGCCCTGCTGAGCAGAGGTGGAGGGGGGAGGTAGGGTTACAACAAACAGGGGTCGTAGCAATGACACTGTGCTTCTCCACATCAGCCAAATCAGCATGAGAGCATTTAAGAAAGTAAAACTTCCTGAAGTTCTCCAGGGGAAGAGTTTTAGAATCAGTACATTTGATAGGTATAACCAGATGTCAGGTAAAAAATAAACAGAGTTTTAGAAATACTTCACCAACATAATGTAAAATTCATTTTCTCTGTATCCACTGAGCAAAATTGCTTTTTGAAATGAAATTTTAACTTTGTGTATTAAAGATAAATTGTAAAAACAGTTGAACCACATATTTGCAATGGATCAACGTTTAATGATCTGCTCTTAAAGGTGCTGTCATGCCATTTTCTATCTTGCCATGTACATTGACATATCTGAAAATGCATCAAATGTTGCTCTAAATGCAATAATGGAGTGCACTTTCATAAACACCAGGTCCTTTCATGTCTTTTAGGTATTTGGTTCCATGCCTCTGAGCCTTGATGGTGGCTTTGTGGAGCCATTGTGTCCAAAGTATACTGGGATTGCAGTGATTTAGCTCCGGAAGAGTTTTGGGATAGGCACCCACATCCCACCCTACCACACTTAGCAGCTCTTAATTTTCTTTCTCCGCTTGTGCACACACTAAGATATAAACACATACATGCATACACACACACACACACGCACACATGCATAGACACAGAGCATATGCATAAAAGCAGGCACAATCACGCAATTACATGGACACACAAAAAATCATACAGCAGCTAAGACAATTTCCTTCATAATTTGCTACAAGTAAAGTTTTATGTGCAGTAAATACATTTTGGTTCTTATTTTATAATTTTTCTTATAGTTATTGTAGCAACCATCTTTCAGTCCGATTTATTGACTAGTCCCAGACCAATCAATAGCTACAACTCTTTGAATATTTTAATCCTCAGTTTTCCTCATCAAATTGCAAAGCACTAAAACCACTTCTGTTTGTTCGTTTTATACGTCCACCAGGCCCTTCTCTCAATTTATAGATCAGTTTTCAGACCTTTTATCTGATTAGTGTTAAATACAGATAAAGTTATTATAGTGGGGGGTTTTAACATTCATGTTGACACTGAAAGTGATAGGCTAAATATAGCCCTTTAATGGTATCTTAGACTCAATTGGCTTTTACTCAAAAACATTAACAAACCTACCCCCGTTGTCTTCATTTCCGGACCTTGTGCTGACATATGGCATTGAGTGTACAGACATAACAATATTTTCTCACAACCCTGTGCTGTCTGACCATTTTTTAATAACCTTTGAGTTTTAAATTTAAAACGAGTACTCCACACCTGAAAGAAATTTCATTATAGTAGATCATTATCAGACGATGCTGTAACAACCTTTAAGAATCTGTTCCCACTTTTGATTTGCTCATTATCACAGAAAAACAGAGTGGAGGGCAATAATTTTGTTTCTCTCCTTCACAAATTGATTTCTCTTGTTCAGAGTGTTACTTCATCATTGGTGTTGCATTGAGACAATGCAGCCCTGAAAAAGAAGGAAATTATTCATAGGAAGGCAGGCTCCCTGGGTTAAATCAGAGCTGCGTACTTTAAAGGCCACAATGTTAGAAAAATGGAGCGAAAATGGCGCTCTACACACCCTAGAGGATTCCTAATTTAATCTGGGAAAAAATAGCCTACTTTGTATAAAAAGGGGACACTTCACCAAGCTAGAACAGCTTATTTCTCATCCTTAATAGAAGAGAACAAGAATAATCCTAGGTTTCTTGTGTATTTTAGTTACAGTTTGCTAAACTTACACAGGAGTCATAGCTCTGTTGAGCCATCCATTCCCTTAGCTCTCAGCAGTCATGATTTTATGGGAATTCGTCCAAAATTAAAATGATTCCTATTAAGAAGAAAATCTTTGGACAATCTCCCAGAGATGATTACTTCATCCTCAACAAGTGAGAAAACATTTGGAAATAACTGTAGAACCTGATCTGTGTTTGGACTGTTTCTGACCCTGTGGAGCTTCCTGAGTTATCCAGAAATATTAGCTTTATCAAACCTTCAACTTGTATGTTAGACCCAATCCCAAACACCAAATTATTTTAAGGGAGTGTTCCCTCTGATATACCAGCCCCATTTTAGATATGATTAATCTATCCTTAGTAAATGGATATGTACCACAAGCTCTTTTAAGTAGCTGTACATTAAACCCTTCTTTGTAGGACGAAAAACGTCCGTGATCGAGATGACTTAATAAATTACAGAACCCGATCTCCAATCTTCCGTTCTTATCTAAATTCTTGAGAAAAATAGTTGCTAATCAAAATGTGTGAGCATTTACACAGCAATGACCTGTTTGAAGAGAGTTTCAGTCAGGTTCTCAGAGCGTCATACATAGCACTGAAAACACGCTCTGACTGCAAAGTCACTAATGATATTCTATTTGGCCTCAGATAATGGACTTGTGTCTGTACTGGTTCTGTTAGATCTCAGTGCTGCATTTGATACAGTCGATCATAATATTACTCTTAGAAGGAGGAATATGCCTGTAGGGATCAGGGGGGCAAACACAGCACTAGGCTGGTTTAAATCTTATTTGTCTGGACAGATTCCAGTTTGTTCATGTAAATGATAAATCATCTTTAAACTCCAGGGTTAATTGTGGAGTACCACAGGGTTCAGTACTTG
The DNA here is from genome assembly GCA_036173005.1 of Crenichthys baileyi. Lineage (NCBI taxonomy): Eukaryota > Metazoa > Chordata > Actinopteri > Cyprinodontiformes > Goodeidae > Crenichthys > Crenichthys baileyi. The sequence goes on from JAHHUM010000021.1 coordinate 240,424, forward strand.
GGCCAAATTCTCTTTACTATAATATATGCTTCCAATAGGTAAAATTATCAGGCAGCATAGAATTAAATTTTCACTGTTTACGCTGATGACACTCAGCTTTACTATCCATAAAATCTGATGAGCCCAACCAGTTAGATAAGACTACAAGCATGTCTTGAAGACATAAAAACTTGGGATGGTCTTTAAATTTCTGCTTCGAAATTCAGGACAAGACAGAAGTTGTCGTCTTTGAGACCGGAGTCTTTAAAAAGCAAACTGCCTTAGTCCAATCACTTAACCTGGATGGCATTAAATTGACCTCCGATAATTAAAGTAAAAAAACCTTGGTGTTATTTTTTTGACCAGGACATGTCATTTAAATCCCACAATTAAAACCAGGTTTCCAGGATTTCCTTCCTTTTCATCTCCGGAACATTGGCCAAAATGAGAAATATCCTGTCCAGGATCTGATGATAGAAAAATAGTCCATGCATTTGTTACTTCAAAGGCTGGACTATTGTAATTCTTTACCAACAATATCAGGATGTCTCACAAAATGCAGTTACAAACGCCCTCAGCTGAATTTCAAAATGCTGCAGCAAGAGTCTGTGATGGAAAATTAAAAAGAGAGATCATATTTCCCCTACTATTAGCTTCCCTTCAATTGGCTCCCTGTTAAATCCTCAGAATAAGAATTTAAAATTTCTCCTCCTCACATATAAAGCCCTTAATGATTTAGCTCCATCATACATCAGAGATCTGATTGTTCCATATGTTCCTAACAGAGCACTTGTTCTCAGGGGACTGCAGGTTTTACTGGTGGTTCCTAGAGTCTCTAGAAGTAGAATGGGAGGCAGATCCTTTAGTTATCAGGCTCCTCTCCTGGTGGAACCAGCTCCCAGTTTTAATCCGTGAGGCGTGACACCCTGTCTGTACTTTTAAGGGCTAGGCTTAAAATTTACTCTTATTTGATAAAGCTTATAGTTAGAGTGGCTTAGGGTATCCTGAGCTATTCTCTGTAGTTATGCTGCTATAGGCTAGGATGCTGGAGGAGACATAATGAACAACTTTCACCTTCTTCGCTAACCTTCTCACACTTACTCTTCAATTTTGTATATTTGCCTGTTATTTCAAGCGACCTTGTTAACAGCTTGTACTCTCTCTTGATCTCTCTTTCCTAGAAGGCTACCCCCCAACCCCCTGGCCTGACTCTGTGTCTACCTGTGACAACTGTCTGGAGAGAGGCATCGTCCGAGCATTCTGCTGGCAACCAAAAACTTGTGCTCACCCTCTACCGATGATCCACATGGACCCTGTCTTTCAGTGTTTAACCCTTTCTCTCTCCTAGACATAGCTACTGGCGGAGCTTTTACTGTAACTAAATCTATATTGTGCTCTCTTCAAAACTCTAACATTGAAAACTGGCTCAGAGTTTATCTGTTCTTTCTTTTTAGGTTGAAACGACCTAAAACGGAGCTAAATCCATTAACAGTTAAACTTTCCCTTCCCAATAGAAAGTATTACTACTGGATCAGTGCTTACTTGTTCTCTTTGTGTCTTGCTCTGTTCTTTCGCAAACCCCCAGTCGGCTCGTGGCAGATGGCCGCTCACACTGAGCCTGGTATCTGCTGGAGGTTTCTCCTGTTAAAAGGGAGTTTTTCCTCTCCACTGTCGCTACATGCATGCTCAGTATGAGGGATTGCTGCAAAAGTCAACGCCAGTGACTGTCCACTGTCTCTACATGCTAAATCCAGGAGGAGTGAATGCTGCCAAGTCACTGACTGGATGCCAATCTGCTGGGTTTTCCTTGATAGGAGACAAACTTTTTATCTAATTTGAAATAAATAACAGAATCTGACTGCACTGTTCAATGATTTGGATTAATGTAATGCATGTACCTGACTTTTGTGAAGTGCCTTGAGACGACATGTGTTGTGAATTGGCGCTATATAAATAAACTGAATTGAATTGAATTGAATTGAATTATTGTCAGAACTATAACTATTGGCATTGGTTTTATTCAGCTTTTTGAAGATTTTTTTTGTTTCCCTGATTCCCCTGAATGGTTTTGATTTTTGTCCTCTGTCTTTTTATCGTTGCTGTGGCCTGTCCACTCTGCTGCCTGAACCAGATATCACGTGTCATGCCATTAAGCCTTTAATTAGTAAAGTCACCTGTGCTACAGGAGGAAGCTCTAATTTTGTCCCGACTGTAGAGCAAACCTGCCTCTGACACTACAAGGCAACCAAACAAACCATAACATTATTGTAGCCATTCAATGTAGCTTTTAGAACAGGACATTGCCTTTTGATGTGCCCCTGCTTTGAAGAATGAATTTGTATTGGTATGACAGGGGTAACATCCGTTCTTCCATTGTGGCAGGAAAAGGTTAGTAACAAATAATCTTAAATATTTGCTGTAGCACCATAGAACCATCAAATAGTTTAATGACTATATGATAGATCTGAATACTTAAATGATCTAGAGATGAAAGATACGAACATCCTAGGAGTTTGCAGGTTGTACACAGTATAAGAGTGGTGTAACCCCAGTGGTCAAAATAACTGGATTCAGCTACATTTGGGATTTATTCAGAAAAAATATAGGTGCAGAGTGCCGGGTTCACGGTTTAAGCTGCTCCTGCCCAGCCTAGTTCAGCTAGTACTGGGAGGACATGAACTAGTACCATGAACTGTGCACGAATCCCCTAGCGCAAAGACACGGTAAGAACCGTGCCAGCATTGAACGTGGTCTGACATAGTGCATAGAACAATTCGGATTGTATATTAAAATGAACATGCAGTGGTGCATATGGGCGTAAGATCGGTTAATCGGTGTCTCAGACAAGCGAGGATGCGATCGAACGCTTGGTTCGAGTGTCGTATTTGTAGTAGAATAATCATTGGCTTAATAGTTCTGGCCCACATACTTCCATTTTGGAATTGAAGTGAAGATAATCATGATTACCATTACGTTGCATGGTACATAAAAATTCACCCAAAAAAAAAAATAAACTGTTGATGGGTTGGATTGGTAGTATAATTAGAGTTAGTTATAAAGTGACGTTTGTACAATCCAGAAATTATCAAATAATTTTCACTGGTTGATAAGGACATTGCACAATCTCTGGAACATAAACACAATTGCTTGTAGGTCGGTTCTGATGTAAATGGAGTGTCATGATGAACAGCAAGAATCCACTCTTCGTCCAAGCAAAGATATGTATGGGATAAAATAACATAGCAGCCCACATGAGCAGTTTACCATGAGGCATGGGATGGTTGGACTGTTTTCTACCTTTTAGAGGTGTACTGTATATCCATATTGGATAGGTTCCTGTTAAATGTACAAGAATTACACCTATCGTATGCCCCTTTAAGAGGACATATAGCTACAACAGTTATGTTTTCTAAAGCACCAAAAGACACCAAACAGCCTTGACCAAGTTCATTCGTTTTGCCAATTGATAATTAGATTTTTTACAAAAGATCACGACCTTAGAATATGACATTGTTTGAGAGTATAAAAAATACGCGCTTTTAGCCCTGTAACAAAACGTACACGACAGACTATAAAACGCCGGGCAACACCAACAATACAGATACCAATAGTGGTGTGGTTTCCACGAGTTTGCTCGGAGCCAGTGACCTATTAGGGCTCCTCAGCTCCACCGAATAGCAGGGTACTACTAATTCGTTAACGACCTGTTATAGTAACATGCACTCTATCAAAGCCAACGCGTAAAAAGCAACTATGGTGTTAAATCTTAATTCATCTTCTCAATGTCTGTGCACGCCTCTTTCCAAATCCATTAAAAGTTGCTAAGCGTCAGGACGTGTGGAAGTGTTTGTTTCAACACATGCATATTATTAATACATTTCTCTCAGGAATAAGTCAAAAGCAGCAGTGGGACTACCAAGGTTGAGGCTAACGCTAAAACACAAATGCTGAAATTAGAGAAATAGGTAATATTCAATTTTGATTATAAATGTGCACTCCGCCACAATTACGAAATTGACACACGTTCTGGAAGCACACAGCTACGTAATTGAAATAACGTACGTTCCTCTTAATGGTAATGCACACAAAATAAAAGGCCACATTAACTGAGAACATTAAACTCAAGAATCATAATAGACATTATGCTATTAAATCTGCAGCCCCAACCAGGAAAGCTGCGTTTCTCGCAAGCTTCCAGATAGTAACAATCTTATCGTTTAGCAAATAAAAGTGCGACTTAAAACAATACCTACAAAGCCTTAAGCTGGGTATAAAAAGACAGCGGGGAACCAATGTAAGGAAAACATAACCAACTGCGAGAAAAAATAGTTTAGAACCAGAAGATAGAATATAAAAATGTTATAGTCAAATGGTGTAATGGCTTAATTTTGTAAACGACAAAGAATGAAATAAGATAACGCAGAATGAGGGCACCCGCTTTCCTTAGCTCAAGATTTCATAAAACGACCTAGAATTACAGAACAACTAGATACATCCCTCTCAGTATGAAATTTACACTGGAAGAAGTCTACAGAATTTAATGGGGGGTCGAAACGACACGATTAGATAAGACGGAATCGAAGATAAAAGGATGGCTCTGTTTAAAGGATGCATAATAGGTGGATGTCATAATATGTGGAGTCGGGTTAAAATTAATGGCGTTGGGGGTTAGCAGGCCATAAATGGAAAGTACAAGTCAATTTCCGACCGGCAAAAAGCACAACAGCGTATCCATAATTTGACCTAGAAAATAGGGATGAACTTAAGGAGGTCAAAATGCTAATGAATAGCGTTAACTGGCGAGTACAAGACTCCAGGATCTGCGCCCCTACTTCAACATTCAGAGTGATAAAATAAAGCCATTAAAAAAACATAGAAACTGAAATCACTGTTAAATGGCCACACAATTCATACTATTCTCTTCGCTAGTGGCTTGTTAGACACGAAAATGCTTTTACATGGACGAGAGGTCCAGTGAAGCACTGGGTCTTTGTCTAATATAATGATAAATCATTTCAGGTGCAAACAAATGCTGGCTAGGAACATTTATATTACCTGGCTTAGTCAGCGAATGAGGAGTAAGAGAATAGAGGCGATAGGACCTAACACTTAGATCTAGGACGTCAGGGCTTCATAGTTGTTTCCCGTGGAAGACAGCAGGCTCATATTGTAGGGCTAGCATGTCTGGCCTGATTACCAGCACAGCTGTAGTGAGAGATTAGACAGACAGAAGCTGCCAGCTGTTACTCAGATGCTGTATCACTGACTAATTGAGACCAGAGAACGATTGTGGATCAAGGCCCATTCCAGTTGTTCCCATCCTATCGTTCATAGTGCGTCTAAAGTATATCATCTGGTGATAAGGTTAATCAATGTGACTGCTGTGGAACACAGGACCTGATTAAGATGTAAATACCTTGATGTTAATGATTCAGTTAAATCACAGAGAATTACAAACTGTTCTCAAGAGATCTTCACATTTTGCCATGTTACATCCAAAAAATAGGTATTTTTCTAGATGGTGAGGTGCTATGTAATCATACAAAATACAAGGTAGTAAAGATTGTAAACCAGATAACAGCTGTTCTTGATTACATGTGAATATTAATGGATTGCTGATATCATTTAATTACTTTACTCAGAAGAGTAAAAAAATCTTTACGTCATTTAAGTCATTCTCATTTCCCAAATACCTTTCTCAAGGAAATGTAAGTTACAAATTCAGTGAGTGTTCTTTAAATTTTAAAAGGAATATACACACATTTTTGTAATCTAAACAGCAGTCAGTTCAATATTTCTTTAAAATTTTGTGGACCTAAGATGAGTTTTGCTACATTTTTTAAAAACTTTCTTTCTTTTCAGGGTCATGGTGGTGAGGTGTAGTGTGGTTGAGGCAAAGTATCTAATCCAAATCTAAGATAAATGTGTTTGTAATGTGATTAAATTGCAAAGACAACCTGTGTAGAAAGGCCACACAGAAAGCTGTGACTCAAACTGGTGACCTCCTTGCATTGTGTCAACAGTCCTAACTACCACACCACTGTACCACACAGGTTTTTCTTTTATCAACATAAAAGAGAGACACCACCTTGCATTCAATGTTTGTTTTATACTCTGATCCACATAATGACACTGAACTCTGCATGGTGCATCATGAGGACAGCAGAAAACTCAACTGTTGTTTAGCTCTCTGTTGGATAAATGATCCTTCACACTGTATAGCCACATGTAGCGAACACTCATGTGTACACACGTACACATTTAGCTCAAACCTCTCATAGCAAACATCTCTGTCTCTGGAATACCATTTTCTACAATCCTGCAACTGTATAGTACTGTCAGCAGCCTGCCAAAATAATCTCTTCTGAAGGAGAATTTAACTCCATACCTCCTGGCACAGTTCAGTGATGCAAGTTAATGCCTCCTGTGATAACTAATGGGAGAAACTCTTAAAACTTCTGAGCTTATAATAAGCTTGTCAGCTTATCATATTAGGCATGTGAGCTTATAACATTAGCATTTAAATGTTCTCGGGTTTACAGTAATGTGATTGGAGGCTTTGCCATTCTGACTTCTGCATTGAGACGAGACAGATGCAGAGAGACATACAGAAAGACTATTGATAGTGTTTTAAGAAAGAGTTGAATATTGTTGGATCAAGTGTTACCATTGTTCATTGGTCTGAGTGTGAGCTCTCAAGGATTCACAACTGGTTGAATGAGCACAGAATTAGTCAAAACACAAGTTCATCCAACAGTTTTCCCTTTGTATCCTTATCACTGCAAGGTCTACTCCAGTCTCAAAACTTTAATACGGTTCACACAAGCCTTAATTCTGAAACATTTAGACTGTGTCATACTTACCATAGACAGCTGCCTTTAAAATTTGAATTTGAATTGAATATTCATTCATTTAGCACTAAACAGGCCCATTTGGTGGATCTCAAAATAAATAATTGCATACTAAATATAATAATGTTCATTGATGTAACGTGTGCGATTACAGCTGCCTGATTGACAAAAGGAATTTACACTGAAAAAAAAACAGGTTCATTTTCAATTGATACGAGACTTGTCAATTTTATTTCTTGAGACTAATGAACATTAATCCAAAATATAATTCGGTGACCTCATCAGCTGTGACAATGCCTTTTTTGAAGCCTCTGACATGAATCATACCCTTATCAGACTATTATCTTAGCACTATGACACCATAAATGTAATTATGTTTGTTTTACTTTTTTTTCAATCTACAAAAGCTAACTTAGGAAAGATGGCCTGTCAACTGTCAGTGATATAAATAACTTATTGGAAGTACATAAGAAGTACAATTAAAAAAAATAAAAGCAAGAACAATGTAGTGACAGACTAGAGATGACACTCATTTCTTGATGGTACTTCCATCTATCCGCAAGCTTGAAATCTTAAAAATGACTCTTTGCTACTTCAAACGACTAATATTTCAATCAGCTTTTTAAAAATAAACCCACCCTTGATGAAACCAACAGAGAACCTGAAAATTGAAATGAGCGAGAAAAAAGAAATCTATTTCAATCAATTGTTCATGACTTTTACTTCAGGGGAGTAGAATTTCTAGACCACATTATGCCACTGTGTGTAGCTCAATAAAAACACGCAAAACTGCATGTTTATTTTTTCTCACACATGACTAGCTAATCGCTTCACTTGTACATGGGCAGTTTTCATCCCACCATGCTGAGGAGGCTGTAAATGAATGACCCTCCCTGGAATAAGCAAGTAAGCAATTTTAGGATTGACAGAGATTATTAAACAAAACTAATTATAGTCATTGGTACAGAACAATAATATCCTGCATAATAAATTATTAATGTGGGAGATTAAAATAGGCCTATCCATTAAAAGACATAATATTTTATTCCATCTACAAGGGGGAAATGGGTCGACCAGACCTTTTTATCTGTGCGGAAATGGGCACCAGCGGATCAGTTAATCACTGAACATGTTTCAAATCAGATAGAGTACCAAATGTGTGCTTTGCACTGAGCAAAAAGAACTGATTTTACACTATAGTGGTTTGGCATTACATTTTTAGTGTATGCATACACAAGCAAATTGACCAGCAAGCTCCTGATATTCTTAAATTGTGGATGATATCTTTGTGGATGATAGGGTAATAATAATCATAAAATATGACAAAATAATAAATTAATAATCTAACTCAAATTGTAGACCAATTTGTAGGGCAATTTCAGCAGTTGTCCAAAAAAATTGTCATTTTTTTCCATAGTCTTGATAGTTTTATTGAAAAACATAAATTGTTACATAAAAATCAACATTGCTTTAGAGCAAACTGTTCTATAGCAATTGGATTGATTCAAATGACAAAATATATTCTCATTGCAACTGAAATTAAGGATTACACAAACAGGGTGTTTGAAGATTTTGAAAAAAGGTTTTAACCACAAAGATCACAGAATCTTATAGAAAAAATCGGAAAAGTAAGGGATTTATAGTGTAGCATAAACTTGGTTTAGAATCTGTCTTGATAAAAGAGATTATCTGCATCTAAATAATCAGACTTTTTTAAATATATGTGTAGTGTCCCACAAGGTTCTTTACTGGTTTTAAATTTGTTTATCGTGTACAACAATGAAATTTGTAACATATGAAAGTTGTTAAAGTTTGTTTTGAATGCTGTTGATGCAAATATGTTTTGTTCAGGCAAAAATTTAGATCAGACTATGGAGAAACCGAAAACCGAATTAAAACGTAATTTAAGAAAAATAAGAGTATGTGAACAGAATTTCCTTATTGATCACAAATGTTATTGTAAAACCATGTTACAATAAAAATGTCAATTTTTGTTTCAACCTTATTTAAAGTATAAAAAAGAAGAAAAAAAACTACAAACATATGTCCATTGTGCACATTGAATCAAAGGCTTATTATTATATACAGTATATTAATGCGTGGCAGATTGGGGAAATGCAAATAAAACAGACACATATCTACTTTGTTTACTGACGGAACTGAATTAAATTGAATTTATTAGGTGATGGTATAGAGGACATTAGGATAATGCAAAATGCCTTGAATTATTATAATTATTATTAGGAGTGAATTCTGCAAAGTCCTTGATGATGAACTGAAAGCATGTAAAACTCTTTTCTGGAACAAATTTGCTTTGATGAACTGAAAGCCAGTTTCCCTGCAACAGCCCCACCTGGCGTTAGCTGCATCCCTGCACATAACATATGAAGATGAAGATGGATGAAGCCACTTTACCTCCAATCATTAACAACTTTTTTGACATGTTCAAGTAATTAATTAACAAGATGGATAATTCGTTGTTGATGCTGGTGAAGCACTTTCATCCGTGTTAGCAAACATTTGGATTCTGGCTGCCTGGAAACATGCAGCTACATAACTCCGTCAGGGAAAACATAATAGCTTTTTCTTACAAAAAAGAGGATACCAGTGGGGTATTAAACTGTAATCAACTCTCAGGAAACTACATTTTCTTTAAGGACCAAAAACCAAATATAAAAAGAAAACTGAAAACCAGTAATACAACAGCACAAACACCATCACAATATTCCCTTCTATAATTCGGAAGACAATAGAAACTCAAAAAAATTGTGTTGTTCAGCACTGAATGTAGGTCATTTTTTGCACTCATTAATAAGATGGCTGCACAATTAAGATGAAAAATCACTTCTTAATATAATATTGAATGGGTTGTTTTTGAACCCTAATCCTTTATGTTATATTGAAGTGTTAATTTAATGTGCCCATTCAATCAGGTTCAACTAATTTTCAGGCACTATTGTTCAGTAAGTACCAATTAGGTCATTAATTAGCTGGACTTAATGAGTATTCACTTGCATACTGTGTTAATTGTATTTTTTAAATTTTTGAAAAAGTTTTGTTTAAATAGCTTTACCTTATAATTCAACTTCACACGGCACATTTATACAACAGTGTCCTATTATAGGTGTGCCTAAGCTTGGCAAAGGCAATAAATATGTGATGCTGTCTGGCTTCCTAATTATACCCCCGACTGGATTCAGTAGAGGGACATAAATAATGGCAGTTGTTGACCATGACTGTTCTCTGTCGTGCAAACTTCAGTTTAAACTGTGACCTCAGGGTGCTCCTGGGGAGCTGCTTTTATCAACTGTTGATAAAAGTCAAGCGAAGTCAAGCGTGACAACAAGCCGAGATGTCTGGGACTTAGAAGGACTTTTGTACACATCATTCTTTTCAAAAGCTTATCCTGTCCTTTACAGAATTTTTGTAAAATAATGGAAAAAAATACATACTGGCCAGGAAAAGCTAAAAGTTGTATTCTTTCCTCTTTCTTAAACTAAAAAACAGATAAGCAAATCTCTCTCATCTTATTACCATTTTTCTCTCGGTAATTTACATTTTTATTACCATAAGAAAAATGTGCTCATGCATTACATGTTATCTTTAAGACTTCTCCTTACCCATTTTAAGGAACATTTGTAATAAATATTAATGATCAAATATCAGAGCAGTGCTGATTAAATTATACATGGATCAATGAGTTAGTGAGTGAGTCATCAATAGTTAAAAACGGACTATACATACCTCTTCCTGCAGAATGTCTGGAGCCCGATCATTAATGAGCTGCCTAATTGCTCCTGTCTCTTGCATGTCTTATGATCCATTATCATGGCGTATGAAAACAACAAAATTCTCATTAATTAGTAAAGAGTTAAATTTACCTGCTAACAGTCCTGATTTCTCCCTGTTAGTTAAACACACTGTTTTAACTGCTCCATTTAAATTTTTAGCTTACTAAAACAGAAGATAAATACATTATAGTAACACCCTTTTTTTGAGAAAATGGGTCATACTTTTTGTAATCAGCCACTGTGTATTTTTTTAGGCTACCAAATAAAAGATTTACATTTTTATTGCTTTATATGAAAAATAAGCATTTCATAGATGATAATGTACAGAGATTTGTTACAAGAAAAGTATAATAAGACTTGACAAAATTTATATGGACTCCAATTGATCATAATAGGAAAACCCAGACCTTCAAGTAATTAGATTAAAATTTATGAGCTAAATAATGCTTACTAATGCTTTGCATCTCTATAACATATCTGTTTAGAAAGACAATGTAATCAGCCAGTTACGGTCCCCTTCAAAAGTAAAAATACCTTTTGAGCATTATTAAAATTAGCGCTATCCATCTTTTCATCATCTCAGAACTGTTTCATCAACTCCACCACCATCTTTTGCAGTTGGGATAGTGTATTCAGGGTCATGTGACATGTTTTGTTACCTCATATTTCGAGTTTTGAATGCAGGCCAAAAGGCTCAGTTTTAATTTTATCTGACCACAGCACCTTCTTCTACTTGTTTACTCTGTCATTTATATACCATGCAGAAGAGTGAAAACTGGAATTTTTATAGCTTTCTTTCAACAATGGGCTTCTTATTACCACTACTGCAGAAACCAGTGCAGTACATCACAAATAGCTTTTTTTGTTAACAACTTCTCCCACCTAAACAATTCCTCTAAAGTTACCATGTGCCAAATGGCTTGGTAGGTTTGAAGTTGTGCCATGCTTTTTCTTGTTTAGAAAATGTATTGAACAGTGGTCTGTAAGATGTTTCAAGGTGACCTATTATACTTCCCTTTAAACACTTGGACTAGGTCTATGGGCTATACAGAACATGATAATTACATTTTTCGCACAAAATCATTCACAGATAATGAAATTTCACCACCTCAGTTCCCCCTTATTTTGAGCTTCTTTCAGAATGAGCTGTTTTAGGACTATGTCACTTTTATGCGAATTAGCTGTATCTGGCCGCGCACCCCTAACAAGAAGTGGAGCATCCTGAAGAACCATTAAGGATGCAGCAAGCGGTTTCTGAATAGTAACTTCAGAATGTCATGTTCATAAATCAAAATGTTATTATTTATTACCATCTCGGTTAGGGTTGCCACCCTTACCGTAACATAGCAAATATCCAATATACATTTCTGTCGCACCTGTTAAGATTGTATCAAACAAATAAAAAATAAAAATAATACATGAGTCGTTGTAGTGGTGCACAGCGGCTGAACATTGCGCTGCAAAGAAACACTACAGATACACAAGAACGCAGAATCCCAAGCATCAGTCCTTCACATTTCGACCATCTCCTGAGCTTAATGTGGTATGGAACTAGTACTGTCTTAAGCAATGTGACTGGGACATTGTTCTCAAAAATAAAATGAAGCCACGATTATCTGTAATCTCACAGCGGGAGAATGTGCATGGACACATGTGGGTCTTTTCAGCCAACAACAGAACATCTGCCTTTGAGGGTAGCCATTGTAAAGCGTGTGCAAGGTAAAACCAGCCGGCGAGACTTGATCCTCTTGAAAATCAAGCGGTGGAGCTCTGCTTCAGTTACTAGTCAGGGGCAGGATTCAGGTAACATTGCTATGTGACATTGAAATTGTGACGTCACAATTACACAGCTTTTGAAAGCGTGTATTTTGTAGAAAAATAAAACATTCATTTATTGCCAAAAAACAGCCAAATTTGTTTTGCGTTTGGACTGTGTGTAGAAGCATTAGCAACCCAAATGAAAGTACAAACATTATCGAAAAGCAAATTTTGCGTAATAGGTCCCTTTTAAAGCTCAGGAAATTGTTTATAACTTAACCGTGATTTATAATTCTCAGATGAAACAATGTCCTTTTGCCCACATCAGACCAAGAGTTCATTCAGGTTTAAATCTCTTCAAGATGAAAGCCCCATGGCTCATGTAAGCTTTATCATCTTGGAGCAATCATGTGGGTATTCAAATCAAAAAGACAGAAAAAAGTTTTAAAGCTCAATGACATTTTGCCAACCTTTGATATTGTGGCTGGGTTTTATGCCTTCAGGGATTCAAACACAGACCTTTGGGGTATTACACTGTTTCTAAGTCACAGCACATAGAGGCTATAAAGCTACATTGTAGCCTATTATGCAACCATTCACATCATGCAATTTTTTTCAGCACTAATTAGCTATAATGTAGCAGTTGTTTATATTTCATAAATTATAGCTTAGATGCTCAGCATGTTTTTATGTATTTTCTTGACAACCAAGAACATTCACATCTGAAATGACCTTACAGACATTAATGATTGATAAATAATGAGACCTTCAAGCATGGTGTGGATTTAAATAAAACTAAAATTGATAGATTTTAAAACAAAGATTTCTAAACTTTTTTTTAAAGAAATGTAAAATGACAGAAATAAACAGAGTAGGAAAAAAATACATATTAAAAATATGATACACTTTTTAAAGAATTATTGAAACTATTCTTTTGTTTAGTGAGGTGAGGAGCCCTATGGTGCTTAGCCACTCACATGGCAGCCATGGCTGCTGGAAGCCATGCAGAACTAACAATAAGCTTGATCTCCATGGGCCAATTAGCCTTCGGAGTTCCCATGTAAAACCTTTCATCAAGAGCCTGTGAATTTAGGCCATTACAGACAGAGAGCTGTGCCAGAGGAGCCACTGTGTCTCTGCGGATATCTTCTTCCCAGTCCAGTCAAGCCTGCACTTGTGACAAGCAGCCCTGTCCTAAAACTGTACACACAGGCTACCGGAGATCAGAAAAAAATGACACTTGGCCCTGCTGGAAACCAATTACAGCTCCTAAATCATAGCCTCACTGTCCATTACCGCAGGTAGATGGGGTTGATTGAGTTATCATAAATGTAATTTTGCAATATGGTTGTGATTGTTGTGCTAATTGTGAATCTTTTCACACAAAGGGATTGGAAACACTTTAAAGTATCAAAAAAGTTTAACTTTCGCCAAATCTAATTCTAAAACAATATGAATACATTCTACTGACTTCTGTAAAATCTTTAAAAAGTTTAAAGAAATAAAGCATTAAAAAAGTTTCCCCTGACAAAGAGGAAGCAAACCACACAAAATGAGTGAAAAATAGAAATGCAATCTGTCATATCCAAACAACCTTTACGATATAAAAATCTGTCAGTTAAGGGTACTTAAGTCCAAATTATTCTTTGTACAATAATTTACTAAAAACCTGGTAAGTTAACTCCCGTCTGTTTTTTCATGTACCAACAGATGTCTCCATGAGTCTCAGATGTTCCCTTACAGTGCATGTTACACTGGCTGCTCTTCATAACTACAAGGTAAAACAGCAGCATAAACCTCCAGGAATTCTGATGACAGCAAGCTGACCTAAAACTAGAAAGAAAATTGTTTGTCTGTCTAGAACTCCTACAAATAACAGACTATTAGCATGAAAAATTAAGTCTGATCCTATTTTCAAGTGATAGATGTAGAAGAGCTGAAAACTCTCCCTAAGCTAATTTTTTCCACCAAATTATTTTTTTGTGCTTAGTCTTTGCAATAAAAGTTAGAAATATCAAGTGATTTCTGGTGATTTTCCAGAGGACCTACCAATCCCCAAGCCTAATTATATTTCAAAGTGAACACTTCTCTTCAACACTTACTAAACTATTGTGTTTTTTTATTAATTAAATAATAACAATTACTTAGATCTAAATACAAGATTGTGCTGTTGATCGTTATTCGGTTCATGAATAGCATATTTTTTAAACTTGGTTTGTAATGAACCTACAAGGGATTAAGATCAACACTAATAGTAGGAGTAATAATAATAATGCAGCGTTAATCTATATACTGAAGTTGTTCTAGCTTCTTACGTAATCTAGTCCAGTTGATCCCAGAGCAGGGCCACAGCAGAGAGGAGAGGACTCAGTATGCCCTCAAGACATATCCTCTGCCACTGTAAAAGTAGTAGCCTAAGTGCAGAAGACCAACAATAATGTATTTAATAAGAAAATATTTGACTTTTTAAACTGCAGCTACATTTCATTTAAATGGCATGAAGACCGGTGCGTGCAAAACTATACTTTCATGTTTTCTGCTTGTGTGTTGCATTCATGTGCATGAGGCAACAGTCTTTTCTTCCTCTGAATGAAGTTGTTAATGATTGTGTGCTCACACAGTGTGGGGGCATGAATGAGTCTGATGGCAAATCACTGATATGTTTATGTCTTCCAACAACTGCCCAACCTCTTTAATCACAGCAGAGGATAAGGGTCACCATCATTTCGGATTCTCCTCACAGCCTGGCTGTAGCTTTCAGTCACGTTCAGACTGTGAGGTTAGCAACTGATGACTTTTCAGAAAAAAAGAGCTGAACCCCAAACAACACGAAAGGAAAAAAAAATCTAACACTTTGTTTTTCACATTTGCTCTGTTCTCCCTAGGCGCCAAACCCTGAAGAACAGGTGGGGAAACATCCTCAAAGCTTGGCATTTCCAGTAAGGATTAAATACCTGGAATCTGAGGGTAGCAAGAACATGTAAAACTGTCTCCCCTGCATCAAAGAGCAAGCTTGTCATTATTAGCTACGGAGGAAGAAATATGCAACTTGACAGAGGTTGAGGATTGTCTTCCCACTTTTTTATTTCAAGTTGTGCTTCTTTTTTCTGTCAGGATGCTGCACTGTACAAGCCTTGAAGTGTATTATTGCTACCATTTTAATTGGGATTTTGTTAGATGTGGTGTGCCATTAGCACTGCAGGAGTTAGCTTCTCATGATCGAAGCTGTCAAATTGCTCACATTATTTGAAAGCAATCCCCAACTGCTAGTCCCTTTATTTGAACCTTTTGGCAAAGGATACAAAGATGTTGTGTTTTGTCCCAATCACTGTTAACACTGGAGCTGCGTGTGATCTTTTGTCTTATCACAAACTGAACAAAAAAATGCCCGAACCGCTAATGACTGTTATGCTGAACTGTTATGATAACTGATGTGCTTTAAATGTGAGAATATTTCTCATCCATGATACCCTATGTTACAGGCTGCATTAATCTATCGTATTTCAACATACTGCGCAGCATGGCCTTTCTGAGACATACAGTAGCTAACTATTAGCTTAGGTCTAGCAGTTTCACAGTCTTCACAGCTGAAAAATAATTTGATTGGAATAAATTCAGAACCAAGAATTACATTTTTTCTTCGAAAAGCATCACATAGAAAAATGATGAGAAATAAGTTCCGATTATAAATTTATGGAGCTTAGCAGGTTAGAATAAAAACAGAATTATAAAAATCTGTTTTCCATGAGTTCATTAAACTGTGGGTGTATTCAGCCTAGTTATCTTTGAGGACAAGCAATAGATTGTTTGGTTTCAGTAAAGTTGGAAAGTTGAGCAAATTCTTTCCTCAAGGGTCAATAACTTCCGAACAAACCAGTAAACCACTGTGAAACCACAAACCATATCTCTCTTCAAGGGGAAGACTGTCGCCAACTGTTCTTCAGGTTTATTACAATAAAAGCAAGCCATACCTCTAGTGGGATGAGTGCTTAAGAATCCCTAACAACATAAAGTTACATTTCACACATGCAAGTTTGAAATGCAACTGTTGGAAAGACATAAACAGGAGACATCCATGTCTTATATGATTTTGGCAATGCTTCCAACAGTAGTGTTGATGGTACTGAAGACCATAGCCGAATGCTTCAATTTGTTGATAGTGCTGTGTTTAGTTTTTGCTTCCCCATTTAGAGGTAACCCCTCAGCTTTACATTAAAGCCCTGTTTACACAACATTTTCTGGTGAAAACAGAAAATTCAGTTGCGTTTCTGCTGTTCCTTTACACAACAACCACACACCACACACATTTTCTCTGAAAATGGCACAATTTGAAAACGGGTTCCAGAGTGTAATGGTTTGAAAATATCTTAAATGAAACCATCTACGATATGGATATTCTGTAGTGCAAAAACAAAAACCAAAGAGCAAAGTGTACCGGAGTCAAATTCCTTGTTTGTATGTACAAACTTGGCAATAAAGCTGATTCTGATTCTGATTCTGATTCTGATATTGATGGGTATCATGTAATTTTTAGATAGATTTCTGTGTTTATGATTGTTTTATTATAGATATTTTAGTATTCAATAGCATGTGTATATTGTTGCATATGTGGGTTGATGGTAGGGTGGTCTGAAGCCTTGTGGCTGTTTGTGGGATTAAAACTCCTCATGTACAGTCATAGGACTCTTTTGTCTGTTTTGTTACACCAAATTGGAACTAGGAATGTCAAACAGCGTTAGCTACAACCTAGCATGGCATGTAAATGTCCAATTAATGTTCAGTGTCCTGTTAAATAAAGTAAACAAAAATGTATATATAAATAAGTTGACAGTAATTATGATGGAGATGTTGAAAACGTTTTTAAATTAAACCAAGATGAACATACAAAAACAGCAAGTCTACTAGTGATTGAGAATGCATTATACTTATACTGTATATATAGAGATATATATATATATAATATATATATCTATATATATTTATAATATATTTAATATATATTATATATATATATATATATATATAATCATATACTAATATATATATATTCTCAACAAATGTCAGGCGCTTAAAGTGCTTTTAATCACTGACCTATCTTGTGCACAGTATTCTTTGTTAAATGTCCGAGTCCACCGAATGAAGATACTGTGACATGATGGATTATGGCAGGAGCATAGATTTTCTGTCCCCAAATATGCCATCTCTTTTATGGACGGCACATAGAGACAAATGTTTGCATCAGTAATATTGAACTTCAAAAGGCATGTGTTTGTGAATGCATGTACCTGAAAATGAAGACAAGCGACCTGCACAATCACAGTATTTCTCTTAATCATGTTTAAGAGAAAAAAATGTCTGGCTGTTTTTGATAGATCTCACTGCAATATTTTTGGTTTTACATGAAAATTGCAGTTATTCAGCTCAAGTGACATCCACAGGTTTATGATTTGTTCTGTGGATACACAGCCACCTCTGCAATTCCATATGTCCCCAGTAGCTGACAAGAATGGATAGGCTCTATTAACATAGATACAGGGGGCCAAAGGCTGTATTGTAACTTGTGCTATTAATCCATATAGTTGGTCTATCAAGGTGTTACCCTGCGTGGGATCAAAAGAAGTAGCCTGCTGTCATGGAAACACCTCCTGAATTTAAAACGGTTGTTTGACTGTATTGTGGATTTTTAGCATTGCTGTTGATGAGGCTGATTTTCTGCATTTTTTTTCTTTTTCCATACATTCCAAACAGCTATACAATCTTGATAATGTCACTCTTTGACTTTGAATATTTTGTTAATTTATTGGTTACTCATTTGATTTTTCTGTTATTTTTGTGTGGTTTGAGTGGTGCAAGTAGAAGGAAAAGCCATATTTCATGAATCTCAATGCCTCTCCAGTGTCTCAAGGCTGGGCTCTTTCATCAACACCAACACCATCAGGTTCATGTCTTGAAAGGGACACGCTGAGCTTATATACTGTGTACATTTGCAATTTAGATCCAACATGAAAAATATTGTTCAAGCATTTGCATTTCAAAGGAAGGAAGAATTTAAATTCTTGAAAATGGTCTGAAGCGGCGGTAGTTTATTTTCTTTCTTTCCACCATCCTTCATTTTTTCATTCCTTCCTTCAAATAAATTTGTGTCCTGGGGATCTGATTTTAGAAACTAAAATTAAATAAAGGAAATACAATGATATGTCCCTGAATGTGTGGCACTCTTGAGTATAATTTATTAAAGGGTTATACTCACGTTCCTATTGATGTAAAACAAAGGTATGGTAATGTAATCTGAAGTTATTTGATGCTGATGCTATTTGGATATAAATCTCTTTCCTCTTGATTGTTGAGAATATAAATGGATTTTACACTTAATAGCTAATACAAACTGAAAGTCTGACTTTGCTACATCTGTGTGTTTCCATACAATTCCTTTCATTTACTGCGATGCGTATGTTCATCTGAACAAAGTAAGCTCTAATTAAAAAACGTGACAACTACACTTACGGATCACATTCACAAGTGCATGAATTAAAGTGATCTCTACACCATTTATTATTGCATGACACCTTCGCATTCTTGCAAGATCTTCTACAAGCTTGGAAATCATTAGTTTAGATTCCTTCATGAGGACAAATATATCGAGGCACGTGACGTCGCCCGGTACGGCGGAGCCGGGGTCCCACCCTGGAGCCAGGCCTGGGGTCGGGACTTGTCGGAGAGCGCCTGGTGGCCGGATTGCTCCTCGCGGGACCGGCCGGGCCCAAGCCCCGAACGAGAGATGCAAGGCCCCCCCAGGGGGGCCCACCCCCTGCGGGGGGAACGTGAGGGACCGGTGCAAAAGGGGGATTGGGGGTGGCGGACAAAGGTGGAGACCTCAGCGGCCCCCGCCCCGGATGCTTAGGCTGGCTCTTGACGGGAAAATGTTACCCGCGGGGGGGGAAAGGGGACCCTGAGCTTGTGCGGGAGGTCGAGAGATATCGACTAGAAATAGTCGGGCTCGCCTCCACACACACGGGGGCTTGGGGAAACCCATCTCCTGAAGGGGCTGGACTCTCTTCTACTTAATTGGGCCCCACGGGGAGAGGTGGCGGGCGGGGTGGGTTTGCTTGTTGCCCCGCTCAGCCGTCTCGTTTGGGGTTTCCCCCGGTGGATGAGAGGATCGCATCCCTGCGCCTTCGGGCGGGATAGGTCTCTGACTGTTGTTGGCCCTACAGGCCGAGCGGTAGTACAGAGTCCCCCCCTTTTGGGTCCCCTGGGGGGGTGCTGGATAGTGCCCCCTCCAGGGGACTCCTTTTATTCTGCTGGGGGTTAAACGCCCAGGGGAAAACGACAGTGACACCTGAGATGCGTGATCGGGAGGAATGGCCCCCGATCTGAACCCCGGGGGGGGTTTTTTGTTTGGACTTCTGTGCTAGTCACGGATTGTCCATAATGAACACCATGTTCAAGCATAAGGGTGTCCATCAGTGCTTTTGGCACCAGGACACCCTAGGCAGGAGGTCAATGATCGCTTTTTTTGTCGTATCATCAGACCTTGGCCGCATGTTTTGGACACTCGGGTGAAGAGGGGGCTTAGCTGTCCACTGATCACCCCCTGGTGGTGAGTTGGATCCGCTGGAGGAGGAAAAGCCCGGACAGACTTGGCAGGCCCCAAGCGCATAGTGAGGGTCTGCTGGGGAACGCCTGGTGGAGCCCTCGGCCAGGAATGTATTCAACTCCCACCTCCGGGAGAGCTTTGGATGTTGGAGACATAGAGTCCGAGTGGACCATGTTCTCCGTATCTATTCTCGATGCTGCTGCCCGTAGCTGCGGCTGTAAGGTCTCCGGTGCCTGTTTCGGCGGCAATCCCAGAACCCCGGTGGTGGACACCGGCAGTAAGGGATGCTGTCAAGCTGAAGAAATCCTATCGGCTGTGGTTTGCTTGTGGGACTCCTGAGGCGGCTGACGGGTACCGTGAGGCCAAGCGTGCTGCGGCCCGGGCTGTGGCAGAGAAAAACCCGGGCCGGGGGAGTTCGGTGAGGCCATGGAGAAGGACTACCGGTCGGCCCTCGAAGCGATTCTGGCAAATCGTCGGCGCCTCAGGGGGGGAAGCAGTGCTTCGCCAACACTATTTATAGTGGGGGTGGGAGGGGCTGACCTCGACTGGGGACATTATCGGCGGGGGAAGGAGTACTTCGAGGATCTCCTCAAGCCTGCCATCACGCATTCCTGGGGGAAACAGAGATGGGGGCCGGGGTTGGACTCTTTCATCACCCAGGCTGAAGTACCCGAGGGGTTAAAAAGCTCCACGGTGGCAAAGGTTCGGGGGTGGATGAGATCTGCCCTGAGTACCTCAAATCTCTGGATGTTGTGGGCTGTCATGGTTGACACGCCTCTTTAACATTGCATGTTGTGGGGGCGGTGCTCGCGGGGTCTGCCTGTTGCGCCCAGTGGGCGGGGGTGTTTGCCGGGGCCTTTGCCTTGCTGTTGCGGCACTGTGTGGTGGGGGAGCGGGGTGCGGGGGGGGGTGCAGAGCGGGGCTGTATGTAGAGCTTGCGCTTGGGTGGGGTGAACCTCATCGGCCCTCGGCTATAGAGTTCACCCTGGGGGGGTGCCCCCGGGGGGGGGGGGTGGGGGTGGGGGGGGGGGGGGGATTCGTGCGTTTGGGTTCAGGGACATGTGTTCCATATCGGTGTCCCAGTTGGGAGTGGTCCTGTGGCGAGGTTTCATGTTGGGGTTCACTGGGGTGGGAGACTCAGGGGGCGGGATCGGAGCTCGTTGGGGGTCGGGACTGCTCCGTCCTGGGGCGGGGTTGGTTGGGGGCCGGGTTCTTTTGTACATAGCCCCCTCTCCGGAGGTGGATGGGGGTTGGGGGGACTGGGTCGGGGCGGGGGCCCCCCGGGGCGAGACCCCCCGGGTCTGGGCCTGTCTGCCTGTCTCGCCCCCGGGGGGAAGGGGACCGCCTCCTTGGTCCGGGGCTGGTTGCCCCTAGGGGGTCCGGGCCCCGGACCTTGGAGTATAGAGTATGCATGGGGAGTGTGAGTGAGTGAGGACGTCCATTGTTGTTGTCTTTACGTTGGAAACGAGTGATTTTATGTGTGTGGATGAGGGTGACTGTGTCTGTGAGTGCCTGTTTTTTTTTTTGACAGGTTGGGGTCTTGGACTGCTCCCTCTCCGGGATCAGCTTAGGCCCCCCATATTATGGGGGGCCTTTTCCTCCCCGCCACCCTGCCTGCCCGGTGGTTTGGAGTCTCTGCCCGTGGTGTACTTGTGGTTCTCGGTGTTCGGGGCTGGATGCTTGGGTGTGTGCCGGCTCACTCCCGGGGCTGCCTGCCAGGGCCTGGACCCCCGGGCTCGGGCTCTGTCTTGGGGGTGGCTTTTTCCCGGGGTCTTGGGTCTCTGGGTCCATGGCTGGATTTGCTCGGAGTGGACGGTCCCCGGGGGGCCTGTGGGCTCGTCGCTGCGGTTCCTGGGGCTTCTGCACTGTCGCTGCTGGGTGGCTCCCCTGGGACTCTCCACTGCTCTTCTCTGGGGGGTTGGGGTAGTCCCGGCGGTGGTTCTCTCGGGTTCCTGTGCTTTGGGGGGCCTTTGGATGTCTGTTGCTCGGATCTCCTCAGTGTCCGCCCTGGGACCACGGGGCAGGTCGG
This sequence comes from Crenichthys baileyi, assembly GCA_036173005.1. Taxonomy (NCBI): domain Eukaryota; kingdom Metazoa; phylum Chordata; class Actinopteri; order Cyprinodontiformes; family Goodeidae; genus Crenichthys; species Crenichthys baileyi. The sequence continues at coordinate 262,429 of JAHHUM010000021.1, forward strand.
TGGGTCCTCACACTTGCTATTGCATATTTCTGTGGAGAAACCTTGTATACAAAGCGCATCCACACAGGTGTTGATAGATACACAGATGATCTATATTGGGCTGCACTTCTCACTAAGTACACTTTACATTCATAAATACCGTGTGTTATTTTGTGTATAAGCAAGCAGGGTGTAATCTTTTATTCTATTCATCCTTCTTTCTCTCCTCCACTCTCTCCTCCTTTTTTCCCCTTTTTCCCTTTTGCCCCATCTCTCTCTTTGTCAAGCTTCTGTTTTCCTTTTCATTTCAGTCTCCGTCTCCGTAACAATTGAAATATTCCCAAAGAAGTTTAAAATAAAGTTTCTTTTATAAATATCAAGCAGAGCCTTAATAGGCTGTAATAGCTGTGATGCTGTGATGCTCCGCTTGTGAAAGTAAATCTGTTGGGCAATTTCTTGGCACTCAGACAACAATTCTGAGCGCTACTCTGCTGGACAGGACACGGTAAAAAAAAAAAAAAAACGTTGCATGGCGGTCGGGGACAGTGCCTCTGGACTAGCAGACCGGGGTGGTGGTCCCCCTTCTTATGAAGGAGTGTGATCCCCCTGTAGTTGGAACACACCGGGAGGGTGTTTTCCAACTACAGGGGGATCAACACTCCTCAGCCTCCCTGGTAAGGCCTACGCCAGGGTATTGCAGAGGAGAGTCCGGCCGATAGTCGAACCACAGCTTCAGGAGGAGCAGTGTGTTTTCGTCCCGGCCGTGGAACACTGGACCAGCTCTATACCCTCTACAGGGTACTCGAGGGCTCATGGGAGTTTGCCCAACTGGTTCACATGTGTTTTGTGGACCTGGAGAAGGCATTCGACTGTGTCCCTCGTGATTCCTTGTGGGGGTGCTCCAGGAGTATGGAATCGGGGGCCCTTTATTAGGGGCCATCCGGTCCCTGTACGAGCGGAGCAGGAGTTTGGTCCGCATTGCCGGCACTACGTCGGACCTGTTCCCGGTGCATGTTGGACTCCGGCAGGGCTGCCCTTTGTCACCGGTCCTGTTCATAACTTTTATGGACAGGATTTCTAGACGCAGCCAAGGGCCAGAGGGGGTCTGGTCTGGGGACCAGTGGATTTCGTCTCTTCTTTTTGGATGACGTGGTCCTGCTGGCCCCCTCTAGCCAAGACCTACAGCATACGCTGGGGTGGTTCGCAGCCGAGTGTGAAGCGGCTGGGATGAGGATCAGCTCCTCCAAGTCAGAGGCCATGGTACTCAACCGGAAAAGGGTGGCTTGTCCTCTTCAGGTTGGAGGGGAGTTCCTGCCTCAAGTGGAGGAGTTCAAGTATCTTGGGGTCTTGTTCACGAGTGAGGGAAGAATGGAGCGGGAAATCGACAGACGGATCGGTGCGGCTGCCGCAGTAATGGGGGCGCTGTGCCGGTCCGTTGTGGTGAAGAGAGAGCTGAGCCGAAAAGTGAAGCTCTCGATTTACCGGTCGGTCTACGTTCCTACCCTCACCTATGGCCATGAACTTTGGGTCATGACCGAAAGAACGAGATCCCGGATACAAGCGGCTGAAATGAGCTTCCTCCGTAGGCCGGGCACTCCCTTAGAGATAGGGTGAGGAGCTCGGCCATTCGGGAGGGGCTCGGAGTAGAGCCGCTGCTCCTCCACATCGAGAGGAGCCAGTTGAGTTGGCTCGGGCAACTATTCCGGATGGCTCCTGGACGCCTTCCTCGGGAGGCGTTCCAGGCACGTCCCACTGGGAGGAGGCCCAGGGGACGGCCCAGGACACGCTGGAGGGACTATGTCTCTCGGCTGGCCTGGGAACGCCTTGGGCTCCCCCCGGAGGAGCTGGAGGAGGTGTCTGGGGAGAGGGACGTCTGGGTGTCTCTGCTGAGTCTGCTGCCCACGCGACCCGGTTCCGGATAAAGCGGAAGACGACGAGTACGAGTACGAGTAGTTTAGATTAACTTGAATGTCCAAAGGACATTTATCTTGGATGCAAACACTGGCTGCTGCTTAAATATAAAATCCATGAACATCACATAACATTCACAATTAAATCTACTTTCTCTCACTGCATATTGAACATTGTCCGAGTACTACAATTTTAAGATCAAAATAAAACAAATAAATACAATAAAAAAAAATTTTAAAAAAGTAATTACAGTTTAAAATCCTATTGCACCGTACCTGTACATTCTGCAAACACAGTTTTAGTGTTTTTGTTGCTTTTTAAGGCCTTTGATGGAGAGTTGAACAAATGAGTTCATGCAGGAACTCTGAGGTACCGACCTGAAGGAAGAAGCTGATACTCTGAATGAAGGATGTGAATGGGGTCTAAGATAATTTTCCTGGCCTGTCACAACACTCCTTTATTAATTGTTGTAAAAGTGAATTTCTTCTGAGTTTAGACACCTGATATTTCACTGTTAAATCAACAATAACGTATGATATTTACCAATAGCTGCTCCAGCTACTCCCGTGGGAGGCTGAGAAGAGGAGGTTAATATTGCCATTATGTTTCTTTATTTATGGCTGGAAAAATAAATCCGCTTCTATATATCCTAAAAACAAAGTCTTACTGCAAAATAAAAAGAATCATAAATTTTGACACAGTACGTCCTTTGCAAACACAGTGTACAACATAAAAGACTAAAACATCATCCTTTAAGTCATCTTTTGGTCTTTGTCAAAATTACCGTAAATTACAGTTTCCAACTTCCTTAACATGCACCAGAGGGACTTTGAGGAAAGCTGAGAATGGTGATAAATATTGGTCGTATTTATACAGTGATTATTACATTTCTTTATTCTTTTAGAGAAGTAGGAAACATTAAAATGATCTGGTTTCAGAAGCAAAACAATCCTTTGACTGAAGGAAACACTTTGGAATTTCTGTCAGTGCTGGAGACATGAAAAACCAGATAACTTTGTAGCAAAAAGTAGCGCAGTTCATCAAGGAAGGAGCTGGTGGAGAATGGAGACTGCCGTGCCAATGCAATAGAAGCTGTTTGCATAATTGCTTCGTTAAAAACCAGTTGCTTTGTGTGTCCTTGAGTAATTAAGCAGTTGGAATTTTACATTACACTAGTGAAAATTAACAAAGAGCACATCTGGGTGTCCCATAGGTTTAGTCATTAAAAAGCCCATTATTTTTCAAATTACTTTTTCAATCTTTCAGCCCCCCTAATCCGGAGGTATTTCCCAATAGACAAGTTCCCGTTCTTGTTTTGAATGACTCCTAAAGGGAAGTTAAACATTTAGCGGATGATGTGGCCCATGTTGGCTGCTCCTTATAGCTGAACTCTATGTCCAAAGCAAATATAGCTGGGGACAAACGTGACGCCACAAAAACAGCAGGGCCAAATAGCTCTGTCTTTGTTGGCATTCAATTAGAAGAGAAAAAAAATCTAAATTGCTACTTAAATGTACCAAATCCTTTAATACTGAGTTTGCAGTTTATGTAATTTCCAAACTGACCACAGTCTCTTGTGGAAAGCAGTTCAATTATTAAAGCAATACTGTCACATGATCATGCTTATTACTCTTAATCACAACGTAATGATGGTCCAGAAAGAAAAGCTGACATTAAAAAGTGTCATTGAAACAGTCCTAAAACTATTAGGACTATTTGATTTTTTTTCCTATGGAGATTTTTTTTCATACCCTTCAAAAAGGTACTGCAAGGGACATGGACATTTTTTTGTACTTTAACAAATGTTTTGTGAGGTCTCGGAAATAATTCCAGGAATATCTAGATAGTAGTCAAAAATGGTGGGGCATTGATTTGTTAAATACTACAGTAAATTTACCTTGAAATGTATTTGTAGTTAGTTCCTATGTGAGAATATAGATCATGAAACTTTATGTACAGTTGAGCCAAAAAATTCATACATCTGGGAGATTTAGGTTTGAAGTAATAGCCCGAGTCCCAACTTGAATCTCAAAGAGAATCTGTGGAGGAAGCTAAAGACTAGGGTGATGACAAGGAGGCCTTTCAACTATAAAGAGTTGGAGCTTATTGGAAAGAAAGAAATTGAAGTTTTACCAACTTTTTATTATTTTTTTATGTTTTTAATATTTGTTTGCAAGAAACATTGTAGTTCTAAGTCCCCTTTTTAAATTGGACTAAAACACATCATGAAAATAGAAAATCAACTGCAACATAGATTGTCTTAATAGGGACTCAGAAAGGTACTCTCTAGTGCATGAAGACTGCCATGTGATCCTCTTAATGCAAGATGTAGTGTGAGAGTTTGGTCATGATTTTGTAATGTTTGCTTATAGAAGAGGCATATGATAGCAGAAGTGATAACGCACCAATGATGTGTGACCTGAACGCACCGACACGGATTGATGGTTAAAGAATTTAAAGCATGAATGGCCTTAAGCCAAGGCTAAAACCACATTGGGCTGGCAGCAGTCTGTACAGAAACCATCTCATCTGGATCTTCTTATGCTGCTAAAAAGCTGCTGAAAGTACTGATGTAGTTTGCTTCTCTACAACAAAGCTGAAACTAATGGTGGTGGTACAGAAACCCTTACTATGCAAAGGGCCCACCCAATTTTGGTAGGCTGGCTGGGAAAGAAACAGTTGAAAAACTATTTTGTGAGTGCTACAAGCTTTGTAGAATAACGATTATCAATTTTCCAACAATGATTGTTCCAATCTGGTAATTTAGCATTGAAGGGGAAACTTGTCAGGCAGATGTCGAACAGCAGAAAACTAAAGTTTTTTTTAAATTAAATTGATTATATTTAATTTTATGTTGTATTGTGAAGAAGTGTGTGTAAATCTCTAAAACACAGAGGGCCATCTATAAAAAGCTTCCAACTGAAAAACAAAAGTTCATGGCTGGCATTTCAAAAATATTTTTTTTCTCTTTGGGGCCACTGCTGCTTGAACATCACAGGGACTCTGCTGTATGTATTTCAAGATTGTTTGCAACACCACTGCGTTTCTGTAAAAAGAAAAAAATCAGGCAGTTGCACTAAAATATAAATAATAATATTAATATATATAATAAACATAAATACACAATCTGGTATGTTGAAAACAAGCTTATTCTAATTAATCTTAAAGGAAGCATTTCAAACCCCTAACGGTAATCCTAAGCCTAAATTTTTCATTCTTATTTTTCATGTTTAGATTTCTTCATGTTTCAACTTTAATTAATTTAATCTTAAGAGTTTAAAGACAGAATTTGCAATATATTTTTTTTATCTTATGCATTGTATTGTTTCAAAATCTACAAGCACAAAATCTGCATCACAGCCAGAGATTCTCATCCAGACAAAGTCAATACATGCGGAACATTTTTCATCATGGTCCTGATATAATTACTGGCTGTGGCTATCTTTGGATTTGCCACTTTTTTTCTTAGTTGGAAGCTCTTAGTAGGGAGCATGGCATAATGCACTCACACCTCGTCAAAAAGTCTCAAAGAATACAAAATATAGGGGGATGAATTATTTACTGACATCAGAATATTTCTGGAGGTTTGCAGCAGTGGTGGAGAGTGGCCAACACTTTTATCCATGTGAGACTCTTGACAGTGTTTGCTGCTTTAACAGGCAGAGCCCGAGATAAGAGAGCACTTTGACCAGCCTTGCCTCCCCATGATACATCTTTATCATTTTAGGTGATGGTCTGACCTCTAAGATGGGCCCTGGCCAAGGAGGTCCTCATTAATACAACTTGAAATCCTCTCGGCTTATTCCGTCTATTTTCTTGATGCCTGTGACCTTTCTGGGACTGCCAGTATCAAATGACACCTCCTTTTAAGGATCGAGTTTGATGAGCGGATTGCATGATTCTGTTTGGTCAGAAAAAAAAAAACAGCCAGAGAAAAAAAGCAGAGGTTGGAGTTATGTTTTTTTTTTTCCACTGCCAGTATCTGATTTGTTGTTTGTGAATATGCTCTGAAGGAAATGAGGTGGAATTTATAACCTGCATCTGTTATTTTTTCGTTGGTGGGCAAATGACACAACAAAACACATGTCTATACTCAGTTTTGACAACATTTTCATGACGCTTCAAACATCAGTGGCATACTGGAAAGCAGCTTCCTAAAATGACATCAAAATCATAGAGCAAGAAGTGGGAGGATGTGAGGTGAAGTTGTGCATGTATTCAGTCATCAGCTGTTTTTTCTTTTACTTCACCGATGTTTCAAAGTTGTTCTTTGATTTAGATATTGGTGTCTACCAAATTGTTAAATGTTAAGGAAATGTTATGTAATTGGAAATAAAAAAGGCTACTGCTCTTATAAGTACGCTGCATGAACTGGGTCAAGATTAGGATTTGCTTAGAGGTATATAGTCTCTACAACCACAAAATTAAGATTAGCAGTGGAAATGTAATCATATTGTCCTTTTTGTGAGCTATAGGATTTTATTTGATGATTTATAGTAAAGTCCAACTAATATACATCTAACACCCGGTATTCAACAGTAGCCCACAGTCAAATATAGGATCCAAACATCTAGGGCAATAGTTTTTTCTTTAATAATTCCCTTTTTGTTTATTTATATGCAGTGAATTTCATGCCTGGTTCACACGGCAAGATTTTTATGCAGATTTTTGCCCCGATCTTCCCCTTCCGACATGCCCCAATTATCATGATGGCTCTTAGGATAATCTTATGAAATAGCCCTTCTATGTGTGCTATGTTAAGAGTGATCTAGTCTGCCCGAAAGAACATCGGGATCGCTCCGACCTCAAATTGGGGATATTCTAGGACAAACGAACACGCAGCCTGTTGAATGTGACGTTTAGCCAATTAGAAAGCAACATGACAGAAACACGGAAGGGAATTACTCTGAACTTACATTTGATCTCAAGAGGGTTTGCAAGATATCCTGTCTGAAATCTGTAGGACTGAACCTGTTTCACCTACGATTTATTGGCAGCGCTTTGAGTGCCTTGTTGCTGAAAAGCGCTATATAAATAAACTTGACTTGACTTGACTTGACTATTGTCACGTGTGGGGTCTCTCAGGTTTTGAAAGTCCGCTGACAATTTAAAAATCCTGCGAACCAGGCATAAGTTAAATGAAATTATGTCACTATTCAGAAAACAATTAGTCTCATAATTTCTCACATTTCATTTGAAGCATGAATTTTTTCTTTACCAGGGAGCAATCTATTCGATTATTTTGAAAACTATATTTCTCAGAATTAAGTATCTATTTAAGAGAAATGCGAACCATTAGACTTTAATAAAACAATTTGAAAAGAGGAATAACTAAACTCACAAAACAGTCAATTACTGTCTACTCACTGCTAATTAAAGAAATTAAGCAAAACTAAAATGATAACATGATAACTCAAGGAGCAAACACTGAAAATACCAGAGGTGGGACCAAGTCATTGTTTTGTAAGTCATAAGAAAGTCTTAAGTCTTTCGTCTTAAGTCTTGAGTCAAGTCCAAATTCAAGGCATTCAAGTCCTGAGTCGAGTGCAGTCCTCAACGTTTAATTTGAAATCATCAAGTCATTTGGGCAAATATACCATTTAATCAGACTAATAGTAGTTGTGAGATTTTTAAATTACTTTAATAGCGGTTTTTGTTTGCCAGAACAACCAGCAAGAAAAAGTTAACTTCAGAATTGTCCGAAAATCAGTGCTGATGTTGGTTTTTACAGTAAATATTTACCAAAACAAACAAAACCTCATATGAGTAACATTAGATGTGCTGCTATTTGCAAGCTTGGATGCATTTATTGTGTCTGTGGTTGAGGCTTAAAGCCTAGACATTTACTGTGTACACAATAGAACCTGTGACTTTCCAGGCTCCATGGTTAAATTAGTGAGCACAAAACAACTAGTTGTTAAGCTAACACCAAGCGTACATTAGTTCCTTTATTAGGTTTGATTCATTATTCTTTGTGCAAGTTTAAATGTCGGAAGGAAGTTGTTGCCTTTCTACTTTAGTTTTCAGCCCACATATTTTCCTAACTCAATTTTTTTGTTTTTGATCACCTTGTAGTCTGTGCAAGCAAATTCAATTATACATAACTATTCTCTGTTGTGTCAGATCTGGGGACCATGAGAATTCGGTAAAAACTGACTGGAAATGATTAAATCTAACTTTAACTTCAATAGATTTAGGAGGGAAATGAAAGAATTGTTTAGAATCAAAGCGTGGTTACTCCTAACTATAACACAGAGGCATTGCCTTTGTGACATATTAATAAAACCTAAATAATAAAGACAAAAAACACCATCTGCTTGATATTGAGGAGGGGATATTAAAACATATTTGTGCTTTGTTGTTTTATTAATTTTTTTTAAGAATAACACTTTCATTATGACTTCAGGGAAGACATCATGGTTGCTTTCTGTCTTAGAGCTTTTTATATTAACATAATAGCCACACTTTTATGGCCGCTTTGGCAACATTTTCTGAATGCCAATACAGCGCTGGCAGCCCTCTAGTCACGGTATTCAGGCTTGCAATTAAGAATCAGCCTGTGACTCTGTATGGATTTAAGATCTCACCGAAAGTGCCTGAACATAAGGTACAGAGTTATGCTGCATAGTAATGCCCAATGTTTTGAGTGAGGCGGTGAACAGTTTATTGTTCTTTTTCCAACTTTGCACACACCTGTTTTCACAGCGCTGGATGACAGCACTTTTCAAACATTGTCCGCGTCTTTGCTGTCGTCGTTGGATGCAAAAGAAAAGCAGGTAACCAGCACCGCAGATGAAGCATACTTGTAACGACAAGATGAGGAAACATTGGCACATGGCTGGGGGCTCGAAGTGGGCTGGATTGCATGCTTGGCACACCTGCATTGTTGGGCCCCCAGCACTTTTCCATTATAACACACTTTCTGTTTGGTGTAGGACATCGTCTTTTCAAGTCAAAGGGGCCAAGTCAAAGTGAACTCATAATGATCATAATGATCTTGAGTCAGAACCACTTTTAAGTCACTTGACTGAAGTCCACATTGCCTGAAAATGACTATAATTAAAATTGTAAAACTATCTAAGAATTATTAGAATATCAGAATTAACGGTTTTTCAACCAGCGTGTAATATGATGGAAAATGCTACTTAAAATTAATTGCTAAATTGTTGAGTGAGTGGAGAACATAGAGTCTTGCATAAACTGCACAAACCTTTCACAAAATCTACTTTTTTTAAAGATATTTCCTTCTGGTGAAATATCTTTAATATGTGGTATTAATGGAGCACAGAAAAACTTCTAAGTTTCACAAATATCAAATATACCAACAATCACCTTAGAGATAATAATTTGGGATGACAAAACAACATTCATTCAAAATCCCATAATCTCAAGCATCTGAAAATTTTACTAACTCAGGATTCGCATTCAAAGTTCAGCATAACAAATGAAAAATATTTAAATATATGGCTTATTATGAATTATTTTTAAGGTAAAAAAGGAATATCAAACTTGATGTCATAAACTCCTGTGAGGACTTATTCTGCCATCAAACCTCAAAAGCAAAGAATAAATCATGAAATACAATTTGTAGAAAAAAACTGAAATATGTAGATAAAAAAACAGTACACAAAAGTTTCTTACTACCATTAGTTTCTTTATACTTTGATACCGATGAGCCAGGCTTGCAGTCTTTAAAGTGTTGTGATTATGAATCTGAAAATATTATTTAATATTTAATATTAATACTTTAATATTTTATCAAATAATATTTCGGTCTGTTAAGGGTTGTCCTGTGAATACCAGCCCAGTAAGGCGATAGTATTAGGACAAAATAGAAAGGTGTGAGCCAAGCTCTGGCATTATTGAACAGCAAAACTCTGCACACACATGGAATGAATTCACACAATTTCTTAAAATACAAGAATTTATTAACAAAAATAAGTCAACTCAAAGTCAAACATATTTCAATCAACAAACTCTTCACTATGCTAAAACAATCCAACTAAACTACCAAGCAGATTTAAAGAATAACGAAGACTAATGGGTTATGTACAATATAAACAAGTTGATTAAAGATGATTGAAAACCATGACCAAAAGAGTGATGCAACATTACCATGCAATGTTATTTATGTTTGAGAACCCAGGATTATTTTGAAGAATCTGAAATGAAGTTAAGTTAGTCTTGGAGCTAACTTAGGCAATAATCAGCATACCTTTAGACAACCATTCACAATGCAAGATCAGATAAAATATTATTTGAAAAATAATGTTTTAAAGAATGATCTGCTGAATAAAACCAACCTTCTGGATGACTAATTCTCAACGGTGTCTCATTAGCTGCCTTTATTTATTGAAAGAATATTTAAAGAAATATTATTAAAGGAAATGGTAAAATATTTAAGGAAATATTTTGAAAAAGAGCCAAATCTTTCTGGAGAAATGGGGCTTAATGGTGTTGATTTAGTTATCAAGTTTAGTAAAATAATATTTAGGGAACTATTATTTACTGGATTGAAAACTAACAACCTTTCTGGGTAAATATTCTTTAACAGGCAAGCACGTGTCCTAAGCTGTTAGCAGTTTAGGGCTAACAAAAGAGGCTGATAGCTTAGCACCAGAATCAAACACACACCTTTAAAAATACCGTCAATAAAAGGGTTAAAATGCATAAGTTCAGGCGGCGCATTATGATTAATCTTCTGTGTTTTTAAAATCACCCTTCAAGTAAAGTTTGTCTTAACTTTAAAAACACACAAACACAGAACACAAAGCTGAGCACTTGTGCTGCAGATAGTCTGCTAGCACCAAGATAGCTGAGTTCAACACAAAAAAAACCAAACTTCATAAAATGAAAAACATTTAGATAATTTCACCCTAAATCCTTCTCTATTACTCTGCCCAAACCCTAACCTCGTTTGAAAAGTGTTGAGGAGGAGTTGTCCGGGCAACGACGACGTTTGAAGAAAGCTCTGTGAACAAAGGGTTAGCTTCCAGCTAACCTCCGGAGCAGTGACTGGGGGGTCGCTCTGTCGGGCCAACCAAACTGCATGTTACCACGGTGATGCGGCTCCTATTGTCCTCCTCTCAGACTGGGAAAACCGCTCCACTCTGCTTCGTAGAGACAGCATCTCTACTGGTGATTTCTCTGGAACACAGTTTGCTTCTGCAGGCCTCAGAGAGAAAGTCAAGCAAAATGCTTATACCTTAATTTCCCCTTTTTATGACTGAATACCGGGTACACAAACAGTAATTCATCCGTACTTAACTCGTGCATATGATCGCATGATCTTATGACACTCTCGGATCCAGTTGAAGAGTTTATGTCCGTTTGCCAGCAAAGAGACATTAGCGCGCTGTGTCCCCCCTGTCCGGTCCCTCTAGAGGCCGTGTGGAAGAGAAAGACTTGTGGGAGAAGTGGGGGTTTTATGTGGACAGTGGCATCATGGGAAGTCCGCTGTTACCCCCCTTTCCCTTCTGAAGTTGTGCTGGAAGTCGGTTAAATGCAATTTATTTTGAAAGTCCCAGAAAAGTTTGTACCGGAGTTTAATGTTGAAATCCATGGCTGTGGTCCCAACAAAAGTAATCTCAATAAAAGTTTCTACAGGCTTTCTTGAGTTTTATTTTTGAGTTTGAATGCTTTTTTTCTAACTTATCCTCGTTCTAGACTTTGTTCTTAATCTTAAATGCACAGTGTGCAAAATCTGTTAAGAAAATTAAGAAACCGGACAAGCAGAAGAAAAAAGAAGAAATGCCAGACTAAAAAAAACTATCCACATTAGATTAACAGAGTCTAAAAGACTTGCTTTAGATATAGGAATGCATTATCTTTTTGCTACCACATACTGCATGCAAAGTTTTACAAATATAACTATTTAGGAATTACCTTTTATGTTTATCAATCCACTTTTTCATATATTCAACTAAATAAGTGTCTGGACATCCTATGTTAAAATGTGGTCCTAAAATGTGGTAGACACAACCTTTAAGAAGTTTTTTAATGAGTAATTATAGTTGAATTGATAAACAATAAAATGACTGATCAAGAATTGTAGACAGTGTTGAAAGGAAAGACTTGCAGAAAATCTAAGAAAATATTTCTCAAGAACAATAAAAAAGAAAAAATATAAAACAAAAGATGTTTTCTTCTTGAAAGCAAATATAAAAAAATTTGAACCTTTGCACAGGGCTGCCTGAAGACACAATCATTCAGTTCAAATGACCTGTGTCACCCCTTAAAATAGATATAAAATTCATGAGATACTTTTTTCCTAATATAAAATGACATCGATATTATTAATTCATTTAGGAAATAGAGGTTTTGTGTCACAGTCAAGCCATGGACTCTAATTATAGTGTGATTAATGGTATGGTAATTGCGATCCCTCCCTAAGACAGATTCCCTTGCTCAAAATAAATCACAGAGAAAAAAATCTCTTGAATCCCTATGATCAAATTTCCATTGTCGAGGCTTAAACCATTTTTATACATTGAGTGGTAGTTTTTAGTGCTTAAATGGTTAGCCTGGCAGAAATCTTAGTGGTGCATTTTTAAATCTAATAATGAAAAAATGGCACACTTAGCCTGAATGTCAATCTACTGTTACATTTCGTCCAGCTGAATGTGAGAGACACTAAATACATTACTCTGGTATTTTTTTAAATGCAGTGTCTTCCGACGGCAGTTGTTTTAATTGGAGACAGTGAAGGTAAAGCTTTTCATTTACATTGTCTCAACATTTGAGCAATCTTCTAAGGAGAACTTTCAGAGTAGAGGAGAACCTTTAAAGCTGAAAGGCTCTGCTTTAATTAATGCACACAGCATTAGCTGCTCTGAAGGGAAAAGAGCCAAGACAAATTGATCTTAAAAGACACAAACTAGTGTAGACTGCCCCTCAGACATTTGTTTGGTTGTAGTGTTTATCCCACCACACAGCACCTGTAATTTCCCCCATATGGTGTCTAACTGATATGGATTATACAATTAAGACTATTTTCTCTCCATGACTTCTGGCTTTTCTCTCTGCCTCACAGAGCCACATTTCAAATTAAATTGCCCCCAAAAGACGGGTTCGCTTTACTTCCCCTTAACAATTAAATATGGCAGGCCTTATCACTAATTTAAGTAAAAGGGTTATTTGGTGACCGAAGTTTAAATTGAAATCTACTGTTTTACTTTTGTTTTTTTTTTATCACAAACCAACTTTTCACTTTGATTTTGTTTTCTTAGTTTTCATTTGCTCCATCTTGCTTGCGGTAAAATATTCATAGTATTTTCAGGTGATGCAAAATTCATTTTAATATGGTTAAACAAAAGTAAGAAAGGCTGGTTTATTATTACATCTATCATGCACTGCAAAAGCATTGATTCCTCCTGAAGTTTATCCCATTTTCTCACACATGTCAATATATTTTATTGGAGTTTTGTTTGATAGTTCAACAGAGACTAGTGCATAATTGTTGAGAAGCAGGGAAGGCAACCAAAACATGAAAAAAGTATCAGCCTCCCTGAATTAATGGTAGAATTCATAGAGACATGTTTCAGACTAATATTTTTGGTATGTCTCTACCAGCTTAGAACATCTATATAGTGATATTTTTGCTCATTCTATCTTAACAAGTACCTTAAGATCTGACAGATTTAATAGAGACCATCTGTGAATAGCAGTCTCAACATGATTTATGCCTGAAATGAGTAATTCTAACACATGAACATCTTTGAACTAAACCATTCCATTGTAGCCCTGGCAGGATATTCAGGATTGTTGTCCTGCTAGATCATCAACCTCCGTACCAGTCTCAAGTCCCCTGCAGCCTCTAACCGGTTTTCCTCCAGTATTATTGCACTTTATTAGCCACTTTCCATTAAATCTGACCTGTTTCTCTGTCCCTGCTGCAGAAAGGCATCCTCACAGCATAATGCATCCTCAGCCATGTATCACTAAGCGGATGCTGTGTTCAGGTTAATATAAGCAAAAGGTTAAATTTTGGTGTCATCTGAACAATGCATCGTCTCCTATATGCTTGCTGTTACTTTACATAGGACTAATGACTTTCTTTCATCAGTGTATTTCTTTTTTTTTACTCTTCGATATAATCCAGATTTGTGGAGTGCACAATAAACAATTGTTCTGTTGACACATTTCCCACCTAAGCTATGGATTTCTGCAGCTCCTCCAGAGTTACCATTGGCCTCTTGACTGCTTCTCTTTAAAATACGCATACATATAACTATGTATATACAGTATACAGTACTGTGCAAACCTTTTAGGCAGGTGTGAAAAAATGCTGTAAGCACAGAATGCTTTCAGAAATATATATGATGATTGTTTATTTTTGTCAATTTACATAATGTTAAGTGAGCACACCGAAACATACAGCCAAAGTTATTAAAAACTATCTTTAGCGTAAACAAGAACAAGAATTACTGCAAGTGATTAATGTTCACGAGCCAAGATTTACACGCCTTTCACCTCACTGTGAAAGGAGAAAAAACAGGTGGGAGAAAAACCTGTCTTTTGATTCTTAAAGCTCAACCCAATTAAACTTTATAAATACAGTGAATACAGGTGTTTTTCCATAGTGACTTAAAGATTTGCAACAATACCCCAAAGCAAAAGCTTCAACTGCACAAAGGACACCCAAGTGTGTTGAGGTTAATTGGATGACCCAATCCATCTCAATTAAAGATTTTAAGGCGCACATCCCCTGGTGTGTGTGTGTGAGAGAAAACTGAAAATGGCTGCAGATGGTTCTTCCTAAGGGGTTGCTGGAAATAACTGCGAAAGATATCACCATTTGGTCAGGTTAAAACTAGTTTTGAGTATCATAATTTCAGAGCAGTGACTCAAATGCCACAACAGGTCTAGTTTATTCAGTGCTCATCTGGATGGGGCCCAAAGGCAAAAACATGGTTTTGCTCAAGACTCTGCTGTTGTTGCTAAGACACATAGTCCACATTAATTCAAATTATATGTTTCATACATCAATCTGTCAGTTTTCTATGGCTGCGTAATCCTTGTAGGGTCACATGAGGGCTTAAGCCCATCTTCTGTCATGAGTGGGCAAAAAAATCTTGGACAGATTTTAGACCATCACAGGGCAACACATGAACATACTGGACAGAAAAACAAGCATGCACACAGTTACATATTTGTTTTACAAAATCTCAAATATGTTATTATGTAACAAGTAGAGCAGTTGTGCAAAACACAAAAAGACATTGGTTATTGTCAGTGATGATCTAGTGCTCCATTTGTTAGGAATGCTGAATGATTTTCATGAGTCATCCTGCATCAACATACTAATTTTGCATTGTAAATTCACTTGATTATGTACTCTAATGACTCTTTAAAAGGGCCTCTGGCTGGGTTAATATTACTTCCAGTTAGAAGAAACATGTTACTGAAATAAAAGATTACCTTAAACCTAAATCTACAAGGGGTATGAATAACTTTGGGCCAACCTGTAGTTTTTCATGTAAGTTCTCTTATGTTAGATTTAGCTATTGTAGCATACTGTTGGTATTTCACAACTAATCACAGTGTTAATCTTAAGCTACATATCAGGTATTTAGCTCAAGTCTATAAATATATCAAATATAACCAGTCTGACAATAGGAAGAAGGCTAACAAATAATGCTCCAATTTAAAGAGAAACAAAGTCCGTGACATCTATCAGTCCGGAAAGAATATATAAGTCATTGCTAAGGCTTTGGGACTCCAGGAAACCACAGTGAGAGCCATTATCAACAAACAGAAAACATGGAACAGTGGTGAACCTTGTCAGGAGTGGCCAGCCCACCAAACATTACTCCAAGTGTACACCAACAACTTATCCAGAAGGTCACAAAAGAACCACAAACAACATCTACAGCACTGCAGAGTTTATGATTCAACCATAGTCAACATATTTAATTTCACTATTGTATTACCTTAAATGTAAATGAAATATGCACCGTTAAAGTACATCTGAAGGTTTTTTTTGTGTAGTTATATTTTTGAAATCTTATGACATAAAGAATAATTTTAATCTAATTCTACTGGAGACACTCTGCACAAAACAAACAACATCAAACAATTGACCCCAGCTTGTGAGCTTATTGCAAATGGTCCTTTTCTGTTACCCATGGCTTTAAAATGCTTCATAAAAAGATTGCTCTGAAGAGCAATTTTTTTAATGAAATAAAGCAAAATAAAAACTAATCATTGTGGGTGTTAAATGAATGTCATTTCTGTATAGTGCCTTGAGTGGTAAAAAAAATAGAGCAATGTACAGTTTATGCAGAACATTCAGATTATTTTGTTCCTGAAAAACCACTGGTTTGATTCAACTTTGTCTCTGAATGCCTTGCGAGAAGCTGAACCTGATACAGAGTATGGATAATTTTGTGAACTCAAGGCCAAAAGAATGATGTTGAGACAAATAATTGAACTAACTGCCTGGTTTCCTGTTGTCCAAAGCAAATTCCAACAAACAGTGCGTTAACCTGAAACATTTAATGTTGTGTATTCATTGGATGGTTGGAAATAACAAAATTCTTGCAGAAGAATTTTTTTTAACAACAAACTTAAAACTAAAAGGATTATAAATCTACTTGGCAGACTTTACTTTAAAATCAGTCAAACTGGTTACATATAATTCAGCCTCTATAAACAAATGCCACAATCAGTTTTTGAATTTGTTTAAATCTTAATGTGGTTTCATCTGGGTAAATAAAGGTTTATTATTTAGCTATTTTGGAAATCAGTATTTGCAGCAAGAAAGTCCTAGGGTCTTAATGCACGGAGTTTGCATGACCTACCTGTGTATGCACAACTGTTGGTTAATTGGTCACTCTAAATTGCCTTTAAGAATGAAAATGTGCATGGTTGTTTGTCCTGTGTGTTTCTGTATTGCCCCGTGACGCGATTGGCAATCTGTCCTGGATGTGTTCCACCTCTCCCCCAATGACCAATAGGGAGCTAGGGAGAGATACCACCCCTCTTGCGACCCTGAAAGGATAAGCGGGCATAGACAATGGATGGATGGGTGGGTTATTTAATTGGATATACCCTTAGAACAAACCAACTTTCCCAATCCATATATGTCACTGTGTTTTTATTCATATTTGTTCTTCTGAGGGTGTCAATTGTGTTCTGTACAGCTTCAAAGATGGAAATGAACAAATATTTAGAATGCAACACCCAGTTTCTTTATGAACAAGTCACAAACTATGTCTTGGTAGCCTCTGTTCATGCACCTTCCAGAATGCTTAATGTTACAGTTATGATACAGTGTGGATGTCATTTGTGTTGTTGCTTATGCCACATATCTTGTTGAGGTGATTCCAGCAGTATAAGGTGCTCATGAGTAGCAAACATACAGGGGTTGGACAATGAAACTGAAACACCTGGTTTTAGACCACAATAATTTATTAGTATGGTGTAGGGCCTCCTTTTGTGGCCAATACAGCGTCAATTCATCTTGGGAATGACATATAGAAGTCCTGCACAGTGGTCAGAGGGATTTTAAGCCATTCTTCTTGCAGGATAGTGGCCAGGTCACTACGTGATACTGGTGGAGGAAAACGTTTCCTGACTCGCTCCTCCAAAAGACCCCAAAGTGGCTCAATAATATTTAGATCTGGTGACTGTGCAGGCCATGGGAGATGTTCAACTTCACTTTCATGTTCATCAAACCAATCTTTCACCAGTCTTGCTGTGTGTTTTGGTGCATTGTCATCCTGATACATGGCACCGCCTTCAGGATACAATGTTTGAACCACTGGATGCACATGGTCCTCAAGAATGGTTCGATAGTCCTTGGCAGTGACGCGCCCATCTAGCACAAGTATGGGGCCAAGAGAATGCCATGATATGGCAGCCCAAACCATCACTGATCCACCCCCATGCTTCACTCTGGGCATGCAACAGTCTGGGTGGTACGCTTCTTTTGGGGCTTCTCCACACCGTAACTCTCCCGGATGTGGGGAAAACAGTAAAGGTGGACTCATCAGAGAACAATACATGTTTCACATTGTCCACAGCCCAAGATTTGCGCTCCTTGCACCATTGAAACCGGACGTTTGGCATTGGCATGAGTGACCAAAGGTTTGGCTATAACAGCCCGGCCTTGTATATTGACCCTGTGGAGCTCCCGACGGACAGTTCTGGTGGAAACAGGAGAGTTGAGGTGGCACATTTAATTCTGCCGTGATTTGGAAGCCGTGGTTTTATGTTTTTTGGATACAATTCGGGTTAGCACCCGAACATCCCTTTTAGAAAGCTTCCTTCTGCGTCCACAGTTAATCCTGTTGGATGTGGTTCGTCCTTCTTGGTGGTATGCTGACATTACCCTGGATACCGTGGCTCTTGATACATCACAAAGACTTGCTGTCTTGGTCACAGATGCGCCAGCAAGATGTGCACCAACAATTTGTCCTCTTTTGAACTCTGGTATGTCACCCATAATGTTGTGTGCATTTCAATATTTTGTGCAAAACTGTGCTCTTACCCTGCTAATTGAACCTTCACACTCTGCTCTTACTGGTGCAATGTGCAATCAATGAAGACTGGCTACCAGGCTGGTCCAATTTAGCCATGAAACCTCCCACACTAAAATGACAGGTGTTTCAGTTTCATTGTCCAACCCCTGTAGGTGGGAACTACTAAAAAAACCTTTAAGATTGATATATAAATAGACTTGTACAAGTTTAGGTTCTGTAGATGATCATCATCTTTGTCACCAATCCAAGATAGCATCCAGTTCTATTGCTGTTATTTGTATAGCACCAATTGAAGGCACTTTCCAAAAAGAAAGTGAATTCAGTCAAATCATACAGAGAGATTCCAAGTGAATTACATCTATTTTAAATTAGTTCTAGTTATCAAACAGTGCTGTCAGGTTCAGTTTATTATTGAGACTGGTTAAAAAGTTTTCTGTCTAAGGTTTGGTTCACATCGCAAGATTTAAAAATTGTGTCTCTCACTTTTTGCTTTTCAAAACTTGAGATGACGATATAAAATTGTAGCTATAACTGGTTTGTTCCTACACTGTGTGGTATGAGCACAACACACTACAAATTAACAGATTTCACTCACAAACATTCAGATGTCAGACCGGAAATCCAGAGTCCAGAGTAAATAAACATGACTGACGAGCAAGAAGCAATGACGATAGTTTGTGGACTAATTTTAACAGAGAAAAAACATAAGAAACAAGGCGTTGATTAAAGAAGTGGAGACAGCGCAAGCAGGGGCTCTTACTACACTATAATATGGAGCTGTATTTCATTTTTTTTCGCAAAATAACGTTACATACTGTGTTTAGATTGTTCTCTGTTATTATATTTCTTTAGGCTTTGCTGGTTAATTACAGTTGAAATAAACGTGTTTATTTCTGGTGCGCCATTGCAGTTGTTTTGTCTTCTGTATTTTGGATTCCCATCCATGTTTCTGTCACCAGCAGCTACTGGACTCACGTTTTAAAACTATTAAAGCCAAAACAACAGAGGACACTGTGTATATATTTATCTGCTGACCTGAAGGATTCAGAGCAATTACCTGAACTGTGCTACAGCACACCCTCCAAGGGGATCTCTTCAGAGCCAGTGTAGCGGTGGCTCCAAATTCATCACACTGGTTTATTCAGCTGTTTGAAGACTCTTTCCAAATCTGTCTAGAATGAAATTTGTTAAACTGGTTGTTTTTCGTGGGGTTTTTTCTTCTCGGGAGTACGCAACAGTCTGCGTACTTGTTTGTCCTCTGGGAACACCTCACACACTAGGATATCAGGCCAAGACAATCCAACATGTTGAATATCCCTGATTTGAGGTCGGAGCGGTCATGATGTCCTTCCGAGCAGACTAGATACCTATTAGCACACCACACACAGTGGGAAAAACTCATGGGATTATCTTTAGAGCCATCATGATAATCAGTAACCTCCTTAAGATTGGTGGAAGGGGAAAATTAGGTTAAAAATTGGCATAGTTATCTTGCAGTGTAAACCAGGCATAAGTAAAACCAGGAAGATGCATCGAGTCACTGACTTGCAGCATTCACTCCTCCTGTTACAATCGTTTTTTCGAGTGTTTGGATTTTGGTTTTTATTAGTGTTTGCATTTTCATCATTTCCTTGTTGTTTATTTATGTTCTATAGATCTTGCCATTATCATTTAATTTGTTGCATCATATAACTACCATCTAGACCATGTGTTTTCTACCTAAAAATAAAGCCATAATTTGGTTCTGCTGTTAGGCCCAGCCATGGGAGGGACCAAAAGACTAAACTACCCACGTAGAACAAAAAAGACTGGTAAAAACGTAGAATCTCCGAGTACACTGTTTTAACCCATTCTCATGCACAGCTCCTAGGAAGAAGTTCCACAGTTGGAATTTTAGCTACATAGAGCTACAAAACTCTGGCATGCAGCAGTGTTCTTTCTTTTTGCCTGGAGTAACTACTACATTGGGGGGGCACACACGTGAATGTTGTGATTTTGCTAGCCAAGCAAAAGACTGCATCTTCGAAGAAACCTTGGATCCAGAATAAAGTACGGTCTGGTGTTTGTGTATCCGATTACCGCACCCGGCCGAAAATAAGACTAGCCGCCTGAACCTGGCTACCTGAGCTTCTGCAGCAAGAATCTGAAATAATTATTGATTCCCCAAGAAGAGATGGTGTCCCTAATTACGGCGACAAAGCAGCTTCTCCCCCCTACCTGAAATTGCAGCACCACATGCCTGATACATGCGCTAGTCCAAGCAGACACTCCATCTATCTCTGTTTTAAGCTGCCATCTTGGTATGATGACTAGTTAAAACAACATGTCCTAAATGTTATTTTCTATTTCAGCAAATGATTTTTAAAACATTATTTTATTAAGAAAGTATTTTATTTTTTATCCTGCTTTGCTTTGTGAACTGGCGGTTTGAACACATAACAACTGTGTCCTTTGTTAGCTTTCAGAGCTAATTTGGCCTCGTTCCATATTCTCAAAACAAACCTTAGTTCTTAAGCATACATATTCACACTGAAGTGTGATTTCACTGTATTGTTTTCTTATTTATGCCCTTTAATCATTTTTTTTGTTGACTGAAGTATTTTAATTTGAAGTTGAAGTATTTTCTCAATAAATTGTGTATTACGAAGAAAAGTTGAGAATGCCAGTTCATGAATTCACTCCTTTAACTATTGTTCTATAATACCACAACTCACCAGGCAGGTATTCATAAGACAATAACTGACAGAAACTGAGAGCTGTTTGGGTATTTTGGGATGCGCGCCTTAATTCCATATTCAGGTGGTGCTTGGACTTGGTAAGTTTGATTAAAATGACTGACATTGTTAATAATTGCCATTGGCACTTATTAAGTTTTTCATAGTGAAACCAAATCTGTTCTTGCACAACACCGCTAATTGTTCATCTTGCAATAATTCCATATTTCTGAAATGCATTATTATTATTGACTAACATTATAATCAAATTACAAGTCAAGTTTAACAAGATTAATTAAAAAATTGGCAAATTTACATGTTCAAGACTCTGATCTTTGCAAATGCACATGCACCCTTACCATTTCCGCATCACAATGCCATCTCAGTTGTTTGTGTTGACACTAACATAGTTGATTTCCCATGGCATTGTGGTACATCTATTGCCACACACATTGGCGAGGCTGAAGTCGCATCATGTTTACACTGAACACAATGACTTCTGCTTGCCTGCACTGCTCTGTCTGACACACACTCACACACACACACACACACACACACGCACACACAAGAGAGAAAGAAATCATGGAATTGACGATGTCCAGAGGGATGCAATGTGACATCTCTGAGGTTCAATGTTAACCTCATTTTGTCATTAGTGCTGTGATGTTACTGCAGGCACAACAGACAGGAAGGAGAGCATATAATCAAAGGCGTTGTACTGTCAAACACATACAGAGTGTAGTGTCTATAAAAGAAAAAAGAGGTAGAAAAATCTGGCTTAGACAGTGAAAGTTGCTGAACCTGTGACTCTTTGGACCTTTTAATCCCTCAAAACATTTCCAAGATTTATTATTTTGTGAACTTTTTTTCTTTAGATTAGAAGTTTCAGTTTTTCAATGTCTGAGAATGACATCGCCAAATCTAGATCTAATGGCATGCATTAAAATCCGTTTAACTCACTGGCAAGTGAGAAGTGGATACAAACAAGGCAAACATAATAGTGGTGGTCAAGCTGTCATTTCTAATTGCGTGGTTGTACAAATATTAAATACATATACATGCAATGAGTAATTTCCTTAAACCCCAGGCACCAATGTTGAATTAAAAATACAAGACATTTAGCCACATTTTAATAGTAGCTTTGACAAGTATGTTTAGGCAGAATTCTTTGTTTTGGTTTTAACACTTGTCTAATCTGGATTCAGGGAATTACTGGGGGAGTTTGAGGGACATTCAAATGTATAGTTTTGATAAATATGCAGGCTAACAGCATTCGGTCAAAATATCATAAAGTAATTATTTTTAGCATTATCCTGTTATTTAACAGTGTTTTTCCACATTTATATTATTTTCTTTGCTTTTCTATTCAGGGTACTGACAAAAATATTCCGTCATTCTGCTGTATACATCTGTCAGCTGAATGAAAATTTACTGAGACTTTGGAGGCAGAGCTTTTATTGATTTCTCTCCTATAAACCAATTTAGAGAAACACCAGAAATTGTACACGTGTCTTCTTGACTGAGAGTGATCTAATATTGGTATTTCATTATGCTAAGGTGTGAATTTTCCTGATGTTTTGTTTTGATAATAGATACAGCCAATATTCCTTGACATATGTCCTACAGGTAATTAAAAAAACTAATTGGGTTACGGAAGGCTAGTCAAGTATTTAATTTTTCGCATGAAGCAATTTGCTTGACCAAACGTCCTCCCAATTAAATCTGTACACCAGAAGTGGCTCAGACCAGAGGGTTTCAGCCATGGGGATGGAGGGTGGGGGGGTATATAAACAATTTGAATATCCAGAGGGTTATTATTAAATATTGTTTGTTAGAAGATTCAAATAAGACCAAGATGTAAGGCTTCCACTGAAACAGTGAGTAGACTGAGGGGAGAGACATTCTTAACATTGCTGGCAAAAGTATTCAGAACCTTTTTTAATTTATAGGGATGTTATAGACCAACATAGACCAAGTGCTACATGTTTGTGAAATGGATTTAAAATGTTTTTTTTTTTTTTACATCTTACACATATCAAATCTGAAAAAGTTTGCATACATTTATATTTTGTTCTCCCGTAGGTAATTCTTTCTAGAAAAAATATTTCACTGCGATTAAAGCTGCAGGTGCCTATTCTGTCCATTTCTTTAAACGAGCGAGCGGGCTTGTCAGGTCAAGAGAGTGATGTGGTCATAATGTATGGTTTGTGCGACCAGCCAGCAGCAGGATTTACATGCATAAGAAAGACTCAAAAATCAATTAAGACAAGTAGAGTGATTAGATGAGATATATTATTAAAATTTGAAGCCTTTGCTCGGCAAACAACAACAAAAAGGTTTATTAAAGAGACTTGATGTGTCCTGACAACAGAGCCGCCCACCTCACCAGTGAATCTCTGAGGCTCCTTCAGATTTAGCAAGGTTCTCTTGGTCCTGCGCAGTCTATTTAGATGGTTGGCTGAGTTTTGTTAGCTATTTGTGCCATACTGTTTCCATGTTCAAATGATTGTTTCATTATTGCTCATTGTTTTATGACTGAAACTTCTTTTAATCCTCTCCACAACTGTTTCTTTGCCTGTCTGCTGTGCTCCTTGGTCCTCATGATGCTGTTTGTTCACTAATGTTCTTCGACAAATCTCTAAGGCCTGCCTACAACAGCTGTATTGACACTGAGACTAAATTACACACAGGTGGACTCTATTTACTAATTAGGTAACCACTGGAGGCAATTGGTTGCACTGGATTTTATTGATGAGTACCAGAGTAAAGCAATCAAAGGCTAGCTCCAACACCAACATAACACCCCAACAAAATACACTGAAGTCTGTGGTTGTTCACAAAATGTGAAAGTTAAAAGGGTTATGAATATGTTTGCAAGGCTCAGTATGTGCTGTGGATACAAGGTGAACACAAAGTTGCAAAGTTGAAATGGCAACTTCTTACGGTCATGCTGACATATCAGATTTGGTCTCAACAATAGCTATAGATGTCACAAGTACCTGTAGGGTTTAAAAGCACAAACTGGTCTGACACCTATTCCAAGTCTGCTTGTATTCTCTGATTTTTTAAATATACTTTAGTGTGAAACAAATAGGATAACAGACAATTAAGAGCATGAGGTAAATGGAAGCAAGAAAACCTTTTGTAATGCTAGAACTGCTTATTTGTCATTGAGTTATACTTTAGACCTACTGAGATAGATTAGATAGATAGATTCCTTGCTCTTCCTGTAAATGATCGATCATGTAGATTATACTAATCTTTACATGTCTATGGCTGATGAAAAAACGACCTCCCTGTTAAACCATAGCTATATGAAGTAAAATATTTGCATTTTCTGCTTTGAAGTTAATATAAGGAGTTAGATTTTTTTATCTGGCCACCTCAGCAACACAATGTTTACATATTTAGTCAATATGGATGCCACGGTAAGAAATATTTTAACTTGTGCTGTGAAGGTTTCTAGTACCTATTTTTTTTTTACCTTCACAATATTTTAAAATTTAGGAACATCCTGTCTTAGAGGTATAAAACAGGATGAATGCATTTTTCACATCTACCTGGGAGTATTATAATTCTCTATTATGAGCTGACCTGAAATACTGTAGCAAGATTTATTTTTTAAATCCACCACAAAATGTTCACTTTAATCTTCTTCTTGGGGCTAAATGTAAAATTTATAATATAATTTAACAATTGTGTCCTGAAAACAAATACAGTTTTATATAGTCCCTTTTAGACTGCATAGTTGCAGGCTTACTTCAGTGAGAATCATACTTCAGCTAGATGTCTCACACTGCAGTTTGAGTTCCTAGCTTTGAGATTAGACTTAAAACGCTCCTTTTTGATAAATCTTATAGTTAGGTCTGGCTTGGGTGACCTTGGAATATCCCTTTAGTCATGCTGCTGAAGGCTTAAGCTACTGGGACCAGCCCACAATGTGTTGACCACCTCTCTTCAGTCTGCTGTCTTTAGTCTTTTTATTTTACAGGTATGTATTCAATCTTACTGCTGTCATTAACGTTTTTGCCTTTCTCTATTTTTCTCCCCTTTCCATTCCAAATTTTGCTGATCTGGCGCTTTGCTGTTTGTCTTCTCTGTCCTCTTACCCTCCCCACTGCCGCCTCCCACCTAGTCACGGGAAATGCAGCTGTCTGTCTTAATTTTTGTACTGCTAGAGGTCTCTTTCTATTAAGAGGGAGTTCTCTGCTTCACTGTCTCACACCACATTGTGCACGCACAGGGTAGGGGATTGAATTGAACGTTCAATGCAATCTGTTTTCTACCACAGCAATGCTACTTTTTTGTTATTAATAGTAATTTAATAATGGTTTTATAATTATTGAGTGACTGAATTAGCCTCTGCTGAATTAATTAAATTAATAATTTATAATTGTATCACACTATATGGAACTGGGGGGATGCACATCTGTATGGTTAGCACTTTCAGCTCATGGCAACATAATTAATTTTACACAATAAACAAAATTAGTTGCCATAGGGACAAACAGACTCAGTGATCGAAGTGATGGTGAGCGATGAGGAAAACGTATAGCACTGAAAAGAAGAGGAGACAGTGCTTGCTGATGGAAGGAGGTGCTGTCTAAACTCATGAAGATCCTGTTTAATTGATAATAGTCAAAGTGCGTAGCTTTTGCTACCAGATCTGAACTTTTTATCCTGCCTGTGTACTTACAGGAAATAGAACACAAACTCCATGTACTTAGTCTGTCACTAGATTTGGCAATGTATGAATGTTTGAGGGACAATTTTCTTAATTTTGGCATCACAGCTGGAGTTTTTGGTCTTCTGTATGGTGTATTTTATTTTATGTATAAAATTGGTGGATGAATTTTAGGTATTTTAGACTATTTTAGACCACAATTGTGGTTGATTGAGGGGCAGGAATAGGACTTTTTTTCTGTTTTTGCAGGACACTATTGAGTGTAACGTGCATTTGATGTGTTGTTTTGCACTGATTAACTCCACAGTTTTGTTTCTACTTATATAATGTGGCACAGAGGTCCTTGGAAGAAATCTGGGATGTTGTCTTTCCTTGTGGAAATTAGATGTTTTCCTTGTGTGGGTTTTCTCAATGAACTCTGGCTTCCATCCACAGTTCAAAGCATTCCAAGAGTAATTCTAAATTGCTCCTAGATGTGTGGTTATATGTAGAATTGACTGTTTTGTCTTAGCCAAGTGATAGAATTCCAGCCTGTGTAGGCTGTATGCATTTAGTCTGTTAATTACTGCTGGACAACCCCAGTGTCCAAAAGTTGTGAGAATTTATGCAACCTCAGATGTATGGCTCTAAGGAGGAGAGGTCTGTACTATATGTTGTAGTTGTTTAAGAAAATGTAGCTTACATTAAAAGAGGCCAGCAAAACAAGATTTACATAAGCCTGTGATGTTGGAGGTTTTTTCTAAATAAAACTGCAAAAACATCCCAAAGAAGGCATTCAAAATACACATTGAGCTCTGATCTCTACTTAAATAAATTTTAAGTGCAACAAATACATGTTTTCGCAAATAGATTGTACATTTATTATTTGGTAAACATAACAGAACTATTGACACTTTATCCTAGCATGCCCTGTACACTCAATGTTCAGTTTGTAATGTAAACCTGTTCAAATGTTCAGTTTGTAATGTAAACCTGTTCAAATGCTTATTCAGACAAACAGCGAATTAGCCTATAACATGGCAGCAGCTCAGTTTACTTTGTAATGTTGGAGTGGTAACGAGGACTTGCTGAAGCTGAAAGCGAGAAAGTGGATTTAAATAACTTTGAACCTGCAATGATTGTTTGTACCAAACAGGGTGCTCTAAGTCTTTCAGAAAGTGTGGATCAGCTGGCATTTTCATGCACAACCATGTCTCAACTTTACAAAGCATGATGTAAAAAAGAGAAAATATCCATTCAGAGATAGGTGTGATGTCAGAGTTCAGAAGAGAATTGGCACGCTTGTTGAGGTGACGGAAAAGCAACAGTAACACCAAATAAATACCACCTGCAAAAGCACAACATGTTAAACATTGAAGCAGATACAGCAGCTGTAGCAGCAGAAGATCACACCTGGAGCCACTCCTGTCAACTAAGAACAGGAAACTGAATCTATGGGTCCAAAAATGGATAACAACCAATAAGAGAAATGTCATCTGGTCCAATGATTATTGACTCCATCAGAGACATTCTGATGTTAGGGTCAGTTCAGGCTGGCGGTGGTTGTGTAATGGTGTGAGGGATATTTTCTTGGTACACTTTAGGGCCCTTAGTATTATTTGAGCATCCTTTATATCCCACAGCTTACCTGAGTATTGTTGCTTAGCATGTCCATCCCTTTACAACAACAAGATGATGCACAATGTCACAAAGGTAAAATCATATCAAACAAATTTCTTGACAGTGAGTTCACTGCCCTCCAATGACCTACACTGTCAGAGATCTTAATCTAATGGAAAATCAAAATCCCTGAGGAGTGTTTCTGACAACTTCTTGAATCTATGCCATGAAGAATTCAGTCAGTCAGTCATTTTCTACCGCTTATTCCATAGTGGGTCGTGGGGGAGCTGGTGCCTATCTCCAGCAGTCTATGGGCAGCAGGCGGGGTACAGTTAACCTAACAGTCATCTTTTTGGACTGTGGGAGGAAGCCGGAGTACCCGGTGAGAACCCACGCATGCACGGGGAGAACATGCAAACTCCATGCAGAAAGACCCCCGGGTCGGGAATCGAACCCAGGACTGCTGCAAGGCAACAGTGCTACCAACTGCACCACCGTGCAGCCCCGCCATGAAGAATTAGTACAGTTAATTCAGACAAAAGGTAATTTAACCCGACAGTAGCAAATTGTACCTGAAAAAAATGGTGGATGAGTGTAGCTTTAATCAAATGTAAATTTTCATTAAACATTCAAAAATCCAAAACCTCAATTCAAAATATATATTAAATTTGACTTTTAAATGCAATCACATGAGCAGTGAATTTTCTTCATTTGCTAAAATTTAAACTTGTGAGCTGTTATTTGCCATTAGTGAGAATGCTAATATTATCAGGTGTTGTGGATATTAGGGAGTCTTATTTACAGAACATTGTAATTAGCAGCATAATTTCAAGAGCCAGAACGCACAGCTTGTGGTGATACAATTAAGAGGTGTGCCACTGATAAACCCACCTAAAATCTGTACAGATGGACACTGTATAAAAGACACTGACAAAGGAAAAACATTGCCTTACTGCTCCTGGCTATTGGTGAAGGCTTTCTTGACGGTTTTGACAGCAAGATATCACTTTGGCACATTTGAGTAATAAGTCTCACAGGTTTAAGCAGAGGGCAGTACTTTTCTGCTCACACATTTCATTCTCAAAACACACATCCACACTTTCTTACACACACACACACACACACTTCAACATACTAGTTTCCCCAAGCCTACCACCCAATTAGGGCTGGTCCTTGTAGCTTCAGCTCCAGAGCTCCAGAGAGGACGCGAATACCTATCTCCTTTAAGGCAGTCCAATACGTTAGTTGTATTTCAAAGGTACGCTGTTAACTGTAGTGCCATATTTTTAGGCTGAACACCTGCATGTTTGACATCTTGTGCCGTTTGATACCGCTTCTCTGAAATGGCTCAAGAAGTGTGGTAGCTTATCACAAGATGTAACATGGCTTCAAATCAAACCCAACAGAGCTTTTGAAATATGTTTTTTAATCACATATGCCTCCCATGCAATCACATTCAATATTTTAAAGCTGTAGCCTAGTTTCTTGGTAAACCATTAATCCAATTACATGTGTATAATACCACATTGGCCATTTAACATGCACATCCTTTTTTATGCAGGTACTCTAGCTTAACTGATCAGCCACATTTACATATTAATTGTCCACTGTTCCCTCATTGAAGTATATAAGGTATTGCCAAGAAGATGCAGCATTTTCTAAGAACTTCGCCTGTTTGACCTGTGTGTGTGTTTGTAGGTTAGTTGAAGAAAAAGAGAGAGAATGTTTTAATGCACACATGGTGAAGCACAACATTGTTGTTTTAGCTTGCACCTGCTGGTACATGAGCATGTGGACAAGGATGGGTAATCAGAGCTGCTTTGGAACTTTACAAGAAGTCATTAACAGTCAGGACTAATGTGCAGACACCATGATTTCAAAGGTGCTCCACAACAGCTTGTGCGGCAAGGGCTGATTGAACCAGAGCACTTGAAAGGGAGAGAGAGACATCAGGTTCGCAGCATCCTGTCGCGGCCCATCTGCCTCTTTCTCTGCTCCTGCCGTCACTCTCCTTTGTGAGAAGGAAGGGGTTTGAACATCAAAGAGCAGGCATGCTACATTGGAGACAGAAACAATTAGTAAGTGATCTGGTAAAAGGTGGGGTTGGGAAAACCCGAGCCATGATAGTTACAAAAAAGCATGGGAATCTTAAAAGACAGAGGGTAGCATTGTATCCCAAACACTGAATCCTACTGAGAAACACTACATTAGGTCTCGCAGTAATGTAGCTGCTAACAGTTTTAACGGTTTAATGGTTAATGATAAAATTAATCAACAACCGGGACTACCATTCTAATGGTTTAAATTATCATTTAAACCATGACCACACTAATGAAAAATCCGAGTTTTCTGATTGTCAATTAAATGCATCGTTGCAGCAATTTCACTCTAAATGTAAGCAGGAATAAGGAAAAGTAGAGTGGGAATATTACAGTCTTCAAGTAGCACCAAGTGTTAAATATTTATTGGACTGAACAAGGAAGACTTTTTCAACATGTTTTTTTCTTCATTATCTAATAAAAGGAAATGCAACAAATGGTCATCTGCCTTCAGCAGCCATAGCAGCTAATCCTAAGTAAGTTACTTTTTAGCAGGGTGTATGCGCTCTTAAGGACGGTCGTCTGTTGGTTTCTTAGTCAGATTTTATGATTGATTTTTTGTTTTGTTTTGTTTTGCCGAAAGGAGAATGGCAAGCATTTGTTTTGTCAAAATCATTAATCCAGCAGATCTGTGTACTGACTTTCAAATAACATATTCTAAAGAAAATTAAAACAGTTTTCACTATACTCTCAATTCATGAAAATGCTATATACCAAATACTTAGGAAATTATGTGCGCTTACAAACTTGTCTGTGCCATCATTCAACAATGGGAAAGCTTTCAAATTTGTTATCTTTGCCAATAACTTCTAAAAACTCTAGAAATTATCCTGACCTTTTTTAAAATGTAAGAATATATTTTTTTTGCGTTAATCTCTCTCATATAACTAGAATTTTACCATAAATACAGTTAACACAAAAACAATGTATTTTTCAAGTCTAGGGAGTTATTCAGTTTTTCTGTAATATATATTTGTTTGTATTTTCCCTTTCATCATCCAGGTATCTGACTGAGACACAGGGTCTTATTTTTAAACTTTGAAAACAGAAGAAATTATTCATGTTTTTATAAGACTTAAGATGTGACTAATAGTGTTTGCATATTTGCATCACAATTTAACAAAAACATGATATTAGTGCTAAGTTTTTACACAGTAATAATGATCCTACATTTTCATACCATTCTACACTTTAGGTAACGTGACATGAAAACAAGTTTAAAGAAATCACAACACTATCCAAATTTACAGCTGTGAAATATGTTTGTCTTCTTTTGATGCTGGCCCACACAACTATAAAGAGTTTACATAGAGAACTTTTTTAATGGATAACGAATGCACAACACCTCTAGCTGTGAAAAAGCACTGTCTCATTAGCAGCTGTATCCAAGAATTTCTCTACAGTAACCCGGCTTGAGTTCAGATCAAATCTCAGGGGGAGGTTCCTCATATAGAATACCCTTGAGCTGTTTCACAGCTATGCAAACCCCCTTAGATGTCTTTGCTGGCTAGCTAAGCAACTCCACCTACTTTCACCCCCACCACGCACTTCATTATGAATGGGAAGTTTCACTTGACTTAACTGCTTTGATATAATACATTTGTCATCTGTGACCAGGCCAGATAAAAGGGTTGGAAAAAACAAAAACAAATTAGGTCAATATCATCTAGTCCTTTGCATAGAGGTCAAGTAAAAAAAGAGCTGGAGATAAGCGTTTGATGCAATTTATGCATGCTCTCTAAAAAAAAATACTTTCATTTCAGATACGAAAGCACTTAGCATTGTTTTACAAGAATTATGCTTAAAATTAAACAGCTTAATTGTTGAACATAATTTATGTTTGGAGCCCACTATACAATTATAGAGCATTCAACAGTAGCAATGTAGTTTACAAAAAATAAATCCACTTTGCAGGATTAAATATAAAACTGAATTAAAACTATACAGAGCTACAATTATGTGACCACTAATAATGCTAACAGATGTAATGATTAATCAAATGTTTCATTCAATTACCAGCCAGAAAAAAAAAAGTTGAATTAGACCAAATAGATGATTGCATTTGTCTTTATTAAGCTTTTCTCATATATATTTCAGCATATTAGATATTAGATTTAAGTATAAGAGACTTGACAAATGCCTTATTCAAAGAATATGCCAGTCACACAGCTGAATCCACCTAATCATCTGAAGGACACCTTTTTCAGTAATCAAGTATGGTCATTTAAGAATGATCCATGAGCACACAGTTTTAACAAAGACTGTGTCTTAAAAACAAAATTAATCTTTTTTACATTTACTTTACACTTTTTTTTCACTGATTTCTTAAAGTAAAGTATCAAAGTATTATATAGATTCATTACACAGAGTTAAATATTTCAATCCTTTGTTTGTTTTGATTTTGATGGTTATGGCTTACAGATATTAGAAATACAAAATTCAGTTTCTCAGAAAAATTTTATATTACATAAGATCAATAAAAATGGCTATTTTAAACACAAATGACAGGCTTCTATATATGAACTCAATGGTTGATTGGGCCACGTTGTTCATGAATTGCTGCATCACTGCAGAGTTGCATGGAAGCAGTCAGTCTGTGGTTCTGCTGAAGTGTAATGGAAGCGCAGGTTGCTTTGATAATGGCTTTCGGGTCATCTTAATTGTTGGGTCTGGTGTCTCTCATCCTCCGCTTGATAATTATCCATAGACTCTTTACGGGGTTTTGGTCCGGTCAGTTTGCTGGCCAATCAAGCACAGTAATGCCATGGTCATTGAACCAGCTTTTGGTACAGTGCCTTACAAAATTATTCACACCCCTTGGCTTTTTACCTATTTTGTTACATTCAAATCTGTAATCTAAATGTTTTTAAATCTTATTTTATATGAAGGATCTGCACAAAATTTCCTTCAAAAGCCACATAATTAGGGAATCAAAGTCCAACTGTGTACAATCTAACTGTCACATGATCTGTCAGTATAAACACAACCTTTCTGAAATGCCCCAGGCTGCAACAGCACTAAGTTAGAGGCATCACGCCATGAAGACCAAGGAGCTCTCCAAACAAGTCAGAGGACAAAGTTGGCGAGAAGTGAAACCAAGTGAAACACATCTGCCACAAATCCAACACATCTCACCGCCTCAAGAAATATTGTTGTGGCAGCATCATGATGTGGGCATGCTTTTCAGCAGCAGGTACTGGGAAACTGGGCCAAGTCAAGGGAACAATTATTTACAAGAAATAAAGGCTTAAAAATCTATATAATAATGCCTCACAATAATATGAGTTTCACTTTCTGAAATGAGTGACAAAAATATACTTTTCCAAGATTTTGAGCTGTGTATATATATATATATATATATATATATATATATATATATATATAACATGAATATGCTTTTATCTAAACCAGGAGTCTCCAAAGTGCAGCCCGTGGGGTATGTGCAGCCCTCAGATATGATTATGTTAGCCTCACAACTGTGTTCAAGAATGGTGCAAACATGGTATGCTAGCACAGGTGGTTGATGCAGATTATTTTTCATTTTCTTTAGGAAGAAATTTTCCCTGTTGTGAAGTATATCAAAAATATGCTAACAAATTAGAATATTCTTAAACGTTTTCCTAAATCCATTTTCAAAGAGTAAAAAAATTCTTGATGAAAATAGAAAATGTCTAGCAAAAGAAAAAAAAAACCCAGTGTAACTTAGTGTCATCGTTTTTCTAGCCGCTTTGACTCACATGCATAAATACACTCAGGGAAACAGGAAAAGTTTTAACAAGTTTATAAAGAAATATTTTGTTTGCAGGAGAAACAGGAACTCGCCACTGTATGGAGAAGGGATCAGTGGTAAGTGACGGGTAATATTCTGGGTTGTTGATCTTGATATATTTTGCTTACAGAGGGTGATTAGGAGATCCACCGGGGGGGAGGAGAAGTGAGATGATGGAAAACTCCGGGAGCGTGTTGGGTAAGTGAAAGGTCCAGGTAATCCTGTTTTACTTGCACTTGAGGTGGAGGTGGCACCAGGTGGATAATCTTGGAGGGGAGCACGGTGGAGGGTGAGCCAGGTTTGTTCACAGGAAGCCTGAGGAGACTTGAAACCGGAATGCAGCCAACTCAAAAGATAATCCGTGAAGTTCTCTTGTGAGAGAGAGTCTGGATCTTCAGCATACGCAGACTGGATAAGAAGCTCGGAACCTGGAGGTAACCTGGGAAGGAGGACACGAGACGGTAAGTACTCAGAAAATAATCACAAGTAGACTTGTCATGGCCAACTAGAGTTACCACTGCAGGTTAACACTCAGGGGCCGGAGTGTTGGCTATGTTGGGTACTTAAGCTCCTCTCCTGATGAGGTTGATGGAGAACACCTGTGGACTCCACTCCTACCGTGTGTCCGGTGCCGTCTAGAGGTTGGATGGGGTTAGTAGCAGGTAAAACAGGTAAACAGAAAGAAACTCACAGAACTCCGACACTTGGTCTCACTGAATTTGACACTCTTTATGTATTTTGTAATGTATTGGCTTTATTTAAAGTGAAATCTAAACAGAATCTCACTATTTTAGTTTGCTTTTAAGTACAATGAGTGCTTTCTTCAGTGAGCACCTGGGAGGCCAATAGCTGGACATTTTCTCCTGATATTCTGTAGAGTTTTTTTTCTTTCACATAACATTTCTTACGAAACATAGTAAGAAGCAGGAGAGCTTGTTATCATTTTGCAGATGTGGTTCTGAAACTAAGAGATATGGACCAAGAATCAGACAGAGACGAGACAACCTCCAAGTTCTCCCAAACCTGTAGGCATAAGAACAGCAGAGGCGGTATCAGTCCCTGGAATGAAGACGGTGACCAATTCCTATTCAGGGCTACATCAAAGACTATGAATGCAGCAGCACTACTAGGGATGCTGTAGGTCAGGGACACTGGTTGAGGGATTTAGTCATTTCAGAGCTTATGTGAAGCACCATGAAGAGCAGCCATAAAAGGACAATGTCACTTTGTGACCTCCAGTTGGAGAGATACAAACCTGGAGCAATGTGCGCTGCATGGGAGTGTTGCACTGTTTTGACACACTGCATCATGCAGGGGGTTGCTGAATTGGGCAAAACACGTGGACCAAAAACAGAAGGAAAGACGGACCGTTTTTATTGTGACTCATGTTTATTTTTCATGTGAAAAATTTTCTCAAACGTAGACAGGGAAACCTATGTATTTTGCGTCTTTATGCATAAATTCATGGCAGTAATTTTTAAGGATGATGACAATGGTAATTTCTGACAGACCATTTAGCACTGATGTCCAGTAAAACAGCCCCGCTTTTTGCTTTAATGCAGGTCTGCATGGCAGCCACATATCAAATACCTCTGGGACATTTACAGGGTGCAACAACACTCAGGGGAGACATTAAGATCCGCCTCATCTGCATGTAGTGCTCACATAGAGATGATCAGCTGCTTTTTTTTTCTGTGGGTTATCAAAAACGCTGATTGTTATAGTGCTGGCAGCAAAATAAATGTGCAAGGTGCCTTCATTCAAGAAGTGCAGTTTATCTAGTACTCCTCCACAGCAGTTGTGTTTTCCTACTCACTACTC
The DNA here is from genome assembly GCA_036173005.1 of Crenichthys baileyi. Classification (NCBI taxonomy): domain Eukaryota; kingdom Metazoa; phylum Chordata; class Actinopteri; order Cyprinodontiformes; family Goodeidae; genus Crenichthys; species Crenichthys baileyi. The sequence continues at coordinate 297,489 of JAHHUM010000021.1, forward strand.
TTGTATAGCCTGGGTAAAAATCTGCCAGAGTACCATGCCTGTCCAACACTTCTCAAATTACTTTTTTATTTTTAGCATTAAGATAAAACAAATTGAACCCATTCAGATCAGGGCTAATGGTTGTTGTCTAGAAGTGCTTGATTGCGTAAATAGTGCTTGAGTGTGTACCGCAGCTGGATGAGTGGAAACAAGGAACAGCAATAAGGACTAGTTAGAGAAATTATGTCCTACACTGCCGTGGGACAACATACAGAATCAATGCATGGCACAACTGGTTGTGTCCAATTTAATTCAATTCAATTCAATTCAGTTTTAGTGAATTTAGTTTAGTGCCAATTCACAACACATGTTGTCTCAAGGCACTTCACAACAGTCAGGTACATACATTCCAATTAATCCTAGCCATTGAACAGTGCAGTCAGAGTTAGTTATTTATTCAAATTGGATAAATTTACAGATCGAAATCTGCTTTGGGCACAGTATATACAGTGAATCTTTTAAGTGTATGCACCCCTCCCCGCTGGCTAAAATGCCAGGTTTCTGTGTTGCATATATTCTGTACAGTTCAACTAAAAAACAACAAATCTGGTAAAAGGAAAAGTATAAAAAAGCAGCAATGGCCTTTTGTCTAAGTGTGCAGACCCCTAAAATAGTACTTTCAGCATTCAGTCTAATGTCTGTCACATCTTTACCTCAGCTGTCTTGCAAATATTTCTCAGAGACTTCCTGTCAGATTTGGTCCTGAATTCTCTTGCCTCTTGGCAACCTCCGAGACCAGTTTCCATCTAGTTTTTTGATCAATATTGAAGAAACCTACCGATTACATAATATCACTGTTGTGTGATATTTTCTTTGGTTATTGATGACTCCCTTCACTGTGCCGTAGAATATATAAAATACAGTGGAATTTTCTTGGACTTTTCTCCTGACTGATACCTCTGAACAACAAGATTTTATTGATTCCTTGTCACCTCTCTGCAAACTATGGCTTCAGCTAAAGAATGTAAATGATTAAAGGTCTGGAAACCCGTACTTCTACAGCTGAACTCTTTTTCAGTTAATCAGGCTCACCATAATTGAAGGCTGGTGTGTATTTAAGAAGACTGAATGCAAGTATATATATATATATATATATATATATACAGGGGTTGGACAATGAAAATGAAACACCTGGTTTTAGACCACAATAATTTATTAGTATGGTGTAGGGCCTCCTTTTGCGGCCAATACAGCGTCAATTCGTCTTGGGAATGACATATAGAAGTCCTGCACATTGGTCAGAGGGATTTTAAGCCATTCTTCTTGCAGGATAGTGGCCAGGTCACTGCGTGATACTGGTGGAGGAAAACGTTTCCTGACTCGCTCCTCCAAAACACCCCAAAGTGGCTCAATAATATTTAGATCTAGTGACTGTGCAGGCCATGGGAGATGTTCAACTTCACTTTCATGTTCATCAAACCAATCTTTCACCAGTCTTGCTGTGTGTATTGGTGCATTGTCATCCTGATACACGGCACCGCCTTCAGGATACAATGTTTGAACCATCGGATCCACATGGTCCTCAAGAATGGTTCGGTAGTCCTTGGCAGTGATGCGCCCATCTAGCACAAGTATTGGGCCAAGGGAATGCCATGATATGGCAGCCCAAACCATCACTGATCCACCCCCATGCTTCACTCTGGGCATGCAACAGTCTGGGTGGTACACTTCTTTGGGGCTTCTCCACACCTTAACTCTCCCGGATGTGGGGAAAACAGTTAAGGTGGACTCATCAGTGAACAATAGTTAGAGTGGCTTCTTCTCCCCTTGTTGGATGGAGTAAGGGGGGGTCAGGTTTAGCCTAAACCGGCTCAGTTATGGTTGAGGTGCAAACACACCCTCCATTTCTACCTGTATGACCCCCTCTCTTTTCCAATGGTTATGGTCAATCTGACAGAGAGAGGTAACCCAGTCGTTGTGGTTTTTAGTATAACAATGGCCATCAGTGGGCTCTAGATGGACAAACTGTCTACTTTTATGGCTAGGCTTAAAACTTTCCTTTTTGATAAAGCTTATAGTTAGAGTGGCTTAGGTTATCCTGAGCTATCTCTGTAGTTATGCTGCTATAGGCTTAGGCTGCTGGAGGACATAATGACCACTTTCACCCTCTTCGCTACTTTCTCACTCTACTCTTCAATTTTGTATTATTTGCTGTTATCTCAGCTTTTAACTTTGTTCTCTCTCTTTCTCTTCCTAGAAGCTACACCTGGCCTGACTCTGGTATCTACCTGTAACACCTTTCTGGAGAGGGGAATCCTCCAAGCTTCTGCTGGCAACAACTTAATGCTCACCCTCTAGCGATGATCCACATGGCCCTGTCTTTCAGTGTTTAACCCTTTCTCTCTCCTAGACATAGCTACTGTCTGAGCTTTTACTGTGACTAACTCTCTGTGCTCTCTTCAGACTCTAACCTTGAAAACTGGCTCAGAGTTTATCTGTTCCTTCTTTCTAGGTGAAACGACTAAAGGAGCTACATCCATTAACATTTACCTTTTCCTTCCCATAGAAAGTACTCCTGGATCAGTGCTTCTTTGTTCTCTTTGTGTCTCTGCTCTGTTCTCTCTAACCCCCAGTCGGTTGTGGCAGATGGCCGCTCACACTGAGCCTGGTTCTGCTGGAGGTTTCTTCCTGTTAAAAGGGAGTTTTTCCTCTCCACTGTTGCTACATGCATGCTCAGTATGAGGGATTGCTGCAAAGTCAACGCCAGTGACTGTCCACTGTCTCTACATGCTCATCCGGGAGGAGTGAATGCTGCAAGTCACTGACTGGATGCAATCTGCTGGGTTTCCTTAGATAGAAAAACGTTTTATCCAATTTGAATAAATAACAAAATCTGACTGCACTGTTCAATGATTAAGATTAATTGGAATGTATGTACCTGACTTTTGTGAAGTGCTTTGAGACGACATGTGTTGTGAATTGGCGCTATATGAATAAAGTGAATTGAATTGAATTGAATTCCTCCTCCAATGGACAACTGAATTGTTTTGACTCTTTACAATGATGGGACACTTATGTTATTGTTTAGAGGCAGCATTTACCTACAATTTATTTTCACTATAATAAATTTTTACTTGGACCACCAAAGTACAAACTCTACTACAAAAAAAAATGATACTTGATTATTGTGCCACAGAACAGAATCACGTGTCAACTGAGAGATTTGACTAGAGGAGGGTTACAGAAGCCTAAGACAAACTAAAATGTTTTAACTTTAATCTATTAAAATTCACAAGTAAATTCAGCAAAGATTTTGGGCCCAAATCGGATTTAGCCAGTTTGTTGAAACCATGAAGCCCTCGCAAAGCAAATATTGTCAATCTAAAATTGTCTCTTTGGGGTGATGCAGTTTGCTCAAATCTGTAGTTAGCATCATACAAGCCTTTAGAGAAAAGAAGTCAGCCCATGGTTCCGTATATGTATATAAATTAAAACCAGAGGAAAAAAAAATTATGACTCTCAAAGACCAGTGCTGTTTATGAAACAACTACAAACACAGAAACCTCCTGAAAGTTACTGTTATTTTGAAGCTAAAAATATTGGGGGGCTCAGCTTTGTTAACCATGCTGGTTTACAAAGCTGAGTTTACTAAAGAAGGACTGAATGTCAGAAATAATGTCAGAAATAAATTCAGTCTCTCTTTCAGTGAAGAATGCCTGACAATACCGTAAACTATTTAGGTAATCTTGCATCAAGTCAGTGTAAAAATCATGTTGTTCTATTTGGAATACAAACTTGTAGACATGCTTCTGTTAGAGTACCTGTTTATATAAACAAAATGGAATTCAACAATCTGATGTATTTTTAACTTCAATCAATGCTTTCTATCTTTGGGTTTATCAGTTAAAGGGTTCAATCATTCCATTGTCATTTTACAACCTGCCAAAATACAATAAAAACATGTAATGTACTTCCTAACTTGTTTACATCATATGTTGCTCTAACCGGTATTAAAAGGAGCTTGCTTCATCATCCGTCATGGAGCTGGCTGTGAAGAAAAAAGAATATTGTTATAATCAATGGTCATCAAGACTGTTTGGAATTATAATTGTTAGAAATACATAAGGGGGAGAAAATCAGGCAGTGTAAGGTGGTCAAACATGGACAAGTTCAACATGTTGGAAAATAGAGTTGAGTTCCTCAGAACTGTTTAGAAGCTGTTCGGCAAAGTTAAAGCTGAATCTGGGCAGGGATTGCTGCAGGCACATCCATACACCAGAAAGGCATTACAAAACTCTAAAAGACTTTTGAAAATGTATGTTTTTCTTTTTTTTTTCACTTCCCATCTTCAGTTGCCAAAACCATCAGCCTTGGAGAATCCAAATCTGTAGAAGACTAGTCCTATCTTTTGTCAAACTGGCAATATACCTTATACTTTATGCCAGGCAAGAGTCCAGTTTCATCAAATCGGTCATGGTCTAATAATTTTTTGTACCTTGCAATGCATAACCATACAGTGCCTTGCAAAAATATTGATAGCCCCTGAATATTTTCACATTTTGTCATGTTACGGCCTTAAATGCTAATGCATTTCAATGGGATTTCATGTGATAGACCAAGACACAATAGCAAGTAACTGTGAAGTGAAAGGAAAATTATATAAGGCTTTCAAACTTTAAAAATTTTATTTTTTCTATAATAAAGTCTGAATAAATTTGTCGTGCATTTCTGTTCAGCCCTGTTAAATCTCATAACCCAAAATAAAATTCATTGAGACCAACTGCCTACAGAAATTATCGAATCCAGGAATTAAGTCTACCTGTGAGTTAACATGGCTGTTCAGTGAGGGAGGCATAGGTTTACTGGGGAGCAATTGTGAACAAACAGCATAGTGAAGAGCAATGAACACAATAGAGTTAAGTGATGAGGTAGGGGAAAAGTGTAAAGCAGAGTTAGCTTAGAAAACAGTAACCTGAGCATTCCATTATGTGGGAATGGAAAATGTATTGCACAACTGCAAACCTATTAAGACTTGGTCGTCCACCTAAACTGACAGGCCGGGCTAAGAGAGCATTAACAAGAGAAGCAGCCAAGAGACCTATAGTACATCTGGAGGAGGTGCATTGTTTCATAGCTCAAGTGGAAAAATCTGTTGGGAAAATACCTATTAGTAATGCACTCTAAAAACATACCAGAAGAAAGTCATAGTTGAAAGAAAGCCATCAGAAGTCTCAATTTAATTTTGCTACGAGCTATGTCTGTAACATAGCAAATGTGGATGAAAGTGTTCTGATCAGGTAATGAAAGAATTTAACTGTTAGACCTAAATGCAAAATATGAGGAGGACTTCCAGTCCACATCATCTTGAAAACAGCCTTCCTACAGTGACACATGGAGGAGGAATCATCATGGGGAGTCTTTTCTTCAGACGGTACAGGGAAGCTGCTCAGAACTATTGGAAAAATGGATGGAGGTTAATATAGGGTAATCCTAGAAAAAACCCTGTCAAAAGCTATACAAGACTTGAAAATGGGTGAAAGTTTAAGTTTCAGCAGTACAATGACTCTAAACACAGCCGGAGCTACAATAGTTACGTCAATGGTTTAGAACAAAGCATATTCCTGTGTTAGAATGGTCCAATCAAATTCCAGACCTAAACCCTAGTGAGAGTTTGTTTTGAAAACTTATTTATGTACACAGTCATAATCCATCTAGTATGACTGAGCTAGATTGCAGGCAGTCCTGAGATAGTTCTCAAGGAGTTTAATGTATGTTAAGGTCTATAGGTCCATATGTCGAGATTTCTCGTTTTTAGTTTGTAGTTGTAACATTTCTTTTATTAGTGTAAGATGTCAGAAGATTTATATCATTTGTTTACTTATTTGTTGTTTAGCTGACTTGTTTTTGATAATTTTGCCTTTTGTGTTTGTCATAATTGTTAAATGGGCAATCAACCAGTCTATTCAATGAGACAGTTTTCTTTTCTACTGCTGTGCACTGCTGTGTACATTTTCAGGAAGGGTGGCTGAATCCCAATGGAGGAACTAAATAGTTTTGGATTGTTTCTTTACCAAAAGAATCAGAAAAATTATTAAAACAATTTAGCTAAATTTGTAAATGCCTTCTATGATTATAAACTGCTCTTATACTCTCATCTTTTTGGCAAAATAAAACTAGAGTGTGGCATGCTGATAACAAAGCAACCTCTTATCATGTCTTAGTCTTGTTGATTTTTCAAAAGTACATTTTCTTTATACTACGTTGCATGTTAAAAGTATTTTTCCTGTATTACTCCTTTTGTTGAATTTCCTTATCAGCATGGTTAAATTTAACTCTTTATTTTAAGTGTATGCAGCAATGCTACCCCCTAGTACTTGCATGCTGTTAAAAGCAAACGAAAAAGGATGGGATCAGTGGTTTGTCCTTTAAAATCCAGCTCACCCTTTCTAGTAGTTCCAATGAAATGTGCAAGGTCAGTGACATAATTTGTTTATATGTTTTGCATAATGCAACAGAGGCATTCCTGCTCTGCTTGTACCTACAGACAAGTCCAGAGGAAAAAAGAAAGGCTTAAGACAGTGTTATTGCCTGCGTCAGCGCCACAATGATTTTGCAGCTTTGGATGTGTAGCTGGCATTTGTCCAAGAGCATGCCAACCCCCTCATTCTTCAAAGTGCATTTATATTACTAGCACTTTTGGCAGGCAAACCTCTCTTGTGGTTAAAGCTAAAGCGCCTCCCAGACTGAGGATGATTACGATGGCCATAACATAAAAACTGTTATTGGCCTTGTTTGGTGATGGTTATTACAAGTGTATCAAAAACCCACAGATATGTCTTCCTCTAACCTTTTCTTTCTGAGCTGTGGTGATACTTCATATAGGCCCTAATGAATAGGTGATTTAAGTAATTTGACATGTATCATAAATATTAAATGGCTCCCTGCCCTTGGTTACCTTTGCTGCCTTTGTCATGTATACTGTAGCGGTTTAGCCGTTTAGTTATTGACAGCAGTGACACTAGGGGACATTTCAAAGAGAGAAACCTCAGAAGTTCAAATCTCTAAGGTAAAATTTCCCTTTGATGTGTTTCACTGCTTACAGTGTATCTCTGTTTGAGAGCTTAACCTTTCTAATGCAGCCAACGTTGTTGTGTTAAAAGTAGTTTAGAAGATTATAAAGACATAGCAAACCTTAAAAATGATAAACAACTGCATAAAAAGTTAACTTTTCAAAGAACAGAACTGTTTACAAGATTAAACCTGTTGACCATTTTTTTTCTTTAATTCATTACAGTTTTTGTACATTAGACCCTGAAAACAGATCTGTTAAAATATATTAATAGGACCTAGAAAATTTGTGTGAGAATCTTCCCCATGATGAGTGTAGTAAACCTCTCACCAGAGTCCTATGTAATAACTTTGTCTTTATAAAATTTGCATAAAAAGTAAGGGAATTTGTGTTTGGTAGATTTGTTCTTTGTTGTAACAAAGTTCTTGAGAATACATCTATTACTGTTGGAAAAATAGTAATGCCACATTTGTAAAGAAAATGCATTTATGGGTTGAGATGAGTATGTAGGTAAAATCCACTTAACTGAGAACATGACTTGTCAATACAGAGAGATATACTTATGATTCTACAACCAGTGGGAATCTCAAATCTCCCCTCTTAGAGACCGAACTCTATCTTTCCAATGTCAAGTTGCCTCCACAGAGTTGGGTTTGTCAGCGATTAACCCTAGAATTTGGGGATGAAGAGGATGGAACGGCCTGCCTACACTGCTGACCTCAACCCTACTGAACCCTTTTGTGAGACAGCCGGGCATGTTGTTTCTGCAAGAGTGACCAACGCAATCACGTTGGCTGATTTGCAAGAAAAGCTGATGAAGAATGAAGATGCCATCCTTAGCAGTGTGTGACCACACTGCTGACCCACGTTGGATAAGGCTATTGTAGTTATTTACTGTTCTCCTGTGCACTACTGTGGCCTGTGTTGGATAAATTAACAAACTGTCAAATTGTTAATGTGCCATGGCTTTTCAAACATCTATGTCAACCGAACAAGAGTCAATAGAGGAATAAACTATTTAGCATTGGCAATTTCTTTTCATGAGAACAGTCCAAATAGTCAACTTTGCTACTCATCCCACAAATGCACTTTTCTTATAAATGTGACACAGCTAAAGGAAAAATAAATAGGCTTTCCATCAATATAAGTTTTATTGCCAATAAACATTAAATTACTCCAAATTTCTTACCTGTTGTGCTAAGTTTATGTTTTAGATTATTTTTATTGTTATTGGTAATAATGACAAGAAAAGGTGTATGTTGCTTTAACAAAAATGCCAAACAATTTCTTTTATAACTGAATAGTACTGTTTTAAATGGATATTTACATCTTTAAGCTTTAAAGACAACAATCAAAACATTGATTGGTTCTTTGAATGTAACAAAGTGTTTTATTTCCTTTGATTACTGTTAAAACCTCAAGTTAAAAAGTTAACAAATCTGTTCTGCAAAGTTTTGTTTTAGACTGCTTCCTTTTAGTTCATATGTTACGTACTCAAAGTTGAGTAATACCTTTCCAGGTGCCTTATGTACGAAAGAGTGTGCAGCTTTCATTCTAAAAGTATGCAGTAGGGAGAAATTCTGAAACTTGCGGCGCATAAAAAAATTCAGATGTATGAAACTGTGCGTAGACATGTCACCGCACATGTAGCCTTAATACATCCCACTTTACGGTGAATTTGGCATAGCTGCACATGAACCAAACTGGTTCCTTTTGGTGGAAAAACGTTAACAGAGAATTTATCTACACTTCATGAGGGAGTTTTGTAGTGAATTTTAGTAAACCAACAACTACTTGAATGACATCAGCGACTAAAGCCTGACTGAAAATCAAAAGTTTGTCAGTTCGAACCCGTTCTGTTCTACAATGTCTACATCAAATTCACACAGCGCTGTCTAGCTGCTGCACTAATCTCAATCATAGCTTAATGCTGATCACTGTAACGAGGTGAATATGCCTCCCATATTTCTATTAGGAAGACTTTCAGCACTCACACTATGTGAAGTACTTTAGATCTACAACCATTCAGGACATCACATAAAAAATAGAAAAACACCTAGAAGCCAGCCATCGCGTAAAGAGCTTTCTTGAGGTTGGTTACCAACACAACTATTATAATTAGAATAACTGTAATTATAATTATTATAATTATAGAATAAAGGAATCATAGGTTGGGGGGACCAACGTGCGATTGCATTAGTGAGACACATTTAAGCAGCACAATAGGTTGCACTAATATTGAATTAGATTTCTACTCATTAAAGCATATTCACATACAGATGGGGCCCTTACAGCAGTATCAGTGTAGTCCATAGTTCTGATTACATTCAGAAATCAGCTCCTTGCTCCAAATGAGAGCCACAGTTTAGGGAAACTTCATATATCTGAGCCACATACGGATGAGGCTGTCCGATATGGCTGGCATGGCACAGCTTAGGGATAACTGTTAAATGCCAGACCTCTTAGTCAGCTCTCTCTGAAAAGCTCTGGTTGAAAGGACCGCAGCGTAGTAAGAACTTGAACTGGCACCGGCGACGCATGATTCCTCTTGGTTTCCCACTGTAACACTGAGGCCAGCTCCGGGCAGAGCTCCAAAATAACTGTCCTGGGTAAATTACAGCGGGTAAAAAGCCATTCATAATCATGTACCAGCAGATCAGTAGGATCTCTGAATAAAACGCTCCCTCTGACTTCTTCCATTGGTTATGTTCTCCAGCTGAGCCAAAGCTGCCATCGTTCCACAAAACTTTACACAACTATTTATGTACATGTGTGATTGTCTCCAGCTTGTCCACCTTAGTAAACATCACACCTGACTTGTGAGGAATTAATCTGCTGATCCGACACAGTTTTATTTTCAGTGAGAATGAAAGTGCCCCTTAGATGACTCACATGCATTTAATGTTCCTCAGCGCACATACTCATGAGCATTTACATATACAAGTGACAAAAAAAAGCAGGTGTTACAGTTTACATCCGATTGAGGTTGTTTTCATCATTTGTTGAAGTGTGTTACGTTATTGTATGAGGCTAAATGTTCATTTTAGTACATGCCAAGTTTTACATGCCAAGTGAATTAGCTTTTCTTCAAGCCCAAACTTTGAATGACATTCATAATTTAAGTCTAAAGATAAATGGGCAACATAGCAAGAAAGTATTTTGCATACAATGATTTTTTTTTTCCTATTCAAATTACTGTTTTACTTTTGGTCATTAGCGGCATTCACAGTAATCAAGCTACTGAGAATGATATATAAATAATCATGCTTCCCGTGCACAGGAAGCCCATAAGATCACATAATTGTCATATTTTTTAATGTGTTTTATACAATTACCTTTTACTAAAGTAAACTAAACTAAAGTAGTATGCTTTGTTGATACTAAACAGTTGTTAGTAACAAATATCAGAAAATAAAAAAAAAAACCTGTCAGCTTCATTTTTGATATAGTTTAAAGCTTTGATAGGGGGCAAGGTGCTACAATCCAACTTTTACTGTCCTGAAGGTTGCAAGTGAACAATAGTCTATTCTGCTGTATTCCTCATTGGCACCTACTGAGATGTTCATTTACTTGGCAGCTTAAAAGTGTGACAATGAGCTTTAAAAGGGTGTGAAGGACATGTTTCAGTGAAGAAGCACGTGTTTTTAGTAGATATCCTTTTTAGAAAAAATTGTTTTACACAATGGTTTACTCTTCTTGCAAAACAGGCAAGCAAGGAGCAGCACTTCAGTTATGTTGCTTCAGAATTTCTCATTTCCTAAGCAGCTGAATGATTTTTGCATAAAAGACATTACTTACTCCTTGGTTTTATGTGCAATAAACCCCTTGAGCCAAGTGCAATATCGAGATACACGACTTAATTTATAACAAAATAGTTCCAATGCAATATAACCCCTCACTTGTGGAAAATGTGTTTTCCTTGTTGGGTTGTTGGATAAATTCCCCTATCCAACGGATGTGCCTCTGTCATCCTAACACCTCCCAAACCGCACAGCATTTGCCTAAGATCCGAGACAGTAAGGAGTCGTATAAATACTCCCCCACATTTCACATGCCAAGAAAGCCTGAGCTGTAAAATGTCCAGATTGATGGAGAAATGTTCAATTCCTCCCTTGAGTAAGAAGTTCAAATTCCTGTGGTGCACCTGCATCAAGCGTGCCCTTCCAGCATCTCATCACTGGAGATAAACTTTCACAGACAACAATGCCTCATCAGTGGCAGCAGCAATGGGGCTCTCTTTTATTGCCCGCACTCTGATGTTAAATAATTGATGGCTCACCATGGTCCCTAGCAGAAATTCTAGAATAGGCAACTGAGCGTGGTCTCTCTCCTTCACTTCCACCTGTTCTCATCGAATTCCCCTAACCCCGCATCACAACTGCCATAGCCACCCCTCCTATTACCAAACCTCAGCCCCCAGTCTTTGGAAAACCTCTCTCATTGCTCTCTGTTCAATAAATTACCAACAGTGCGAAAAGGCAGATACAAATAAAGGTGATTTAGCCCAAAGAGATGCTGAGCGATGACTCTCATTAGTCCAGAGTAGAGACCAAAGTCGAGATTTAACTGAGAGAAATTCCTGGCCATTACCACACTGGCAGTGGGTGTATTGATAGGGTTTTAATAAGATGCTACATTAATGGTTACTATGAGTGAGTGGGTTTATGCTAATGGAATAAGGGAGAGGAGGAGAGAGGAAGTCTCCAATGTGTTTTCTGTCAAATTCAGTCTAAGGTTGGCGAACCACTGTTGCCAGCTTTGTCATATGCATCTGCAGCTGACAACTCATGTAGCACAAATTTTCTCCAAAGTCTACATATAGTAAATTCAAAAATAGAATTTTCTTTTCCTCTTTTTATAAATCAGTGATGCTAATTCAGAGATGGCGGTATCGTTGATGAACGACGCTAGAGGCATGTCTCCTTTGAGAACAGAAGTCATTTCCTCTTATGAATTAGTTGGACTAATTCTCCCTATTCCATTTTTAACCCTACAGTGTCACCGCCTTTAGTTGCTCTAATTGAAATATTAGCAGCTAGTTAACTAAATGAAAGAAATTTAATCAGCACCCTCCTTATCCCATCTCCACCGTTCACTACTGCTGTGTGTTTCCCATGAGACGGTGATCTTTCTATTAAAGAGAGGAGTTGCAAGATCAGTTTATCGTTTCCTTTATAGCTACACTGACATCTCTATTGTGACATCGTGACAATGACGTTCTAGGAACAGAGGTGGAGGGTCCTGTCAAGCACATTTTTCCTCTCCTCCTATTAATGGTGGAGATCTAACACTAGCCCTGAGTTGAGCATGAACTATTAATTTATATGATTTGGATTCTACAATAATTTAATTAATCTAAATTAAGCTCACAGTGGCTATTTGATCACTTTACTTGGAAAAACAAAACTGTCAAGAGTATAAAAGTAATCGTCTTTGGTCATTTTAATGATAAACAACTCTTGTTATGATTTCTGTCAGATATAGGACGTGCAATTGTGGACAAACAAAATTTAATTTTATTTAATCCAAATGCCTCTTTAGAAGGGGCTTAGGCACTGCTAAGCCTTACTTTGTTACCAGTAATGATACTGCTTGTTTAGACGGATACTTACAAGTAGTCAAATCAATAAACCAGAGTAATTTAGTGGGACTAATAAATACTGATCTAGTGGAACTGTTTACAGCTACAACTGGTAGATGTGTGATTTCAGATACAATGTAGTTAGGCTGTAATAGGGACCTAATTGGGGGTTTATTTCCACATGAGATACCCAACCCTTTAAGAAGGTAATTCTTTTGCTTTCATAAATAGACACTTAAAATTTAGCTTCTTATGCTGAAATGGTTGGGTAATGGTGAGACACTATTAGAGAGCTTGTTTAAAAGCCTGCATCTAATGGGTTTATTTGTAAATCAATTACCAGCATGTATTTTTGCATCAGAGTAGTTGGCCTTGTATGCTTACACTGGTCAAAATGTTCACATTATGTGCCTGTTAAGTCAACAACTGAAGGCCAGAGGTGGATTGTTGGGGCAGCAATCAGCACAGTTGCCTCAAATTAGGAATGCTAGTTTGAACATGAGCTGGGCTTCTTCTTTATGGAAGTTGAATGCTCCCTCTTTGTCAGGTTACTATTTATTACGGAGCTCTAAATTTCTTACAGCCCAGAGGCATTCAGAGAAACATGGTGGTTCCAAATGGGCGCAATGGGTTGGGTGTAAACATGCATGGCTGTCTGTTTCTCTGTTTAAGCTCTGTGACTGATGGCTGACCTTTACAGACTGCACCTTTAAATGTGGTTTGTGCCAATATTTATTGTTAGAACTGAAACATGACAACAAGGCAAAGCAAACCAAATGAGTTTGTTTTTCAGCAGACCAAATAAAGCCAAAACAAAGAATTAAATGCATAAGGTATAACATGAAAGCAGTCATGGCAAAGTCTTTGGTTCATGAGATAAAGGCAGTTCAACCATTGAGGAGGTGGAAGTTAAGAGACATGTCTTCTGAGAGCAATAGCTTCAGCATCAGAAGGGTACCCTATCCAGGGTTTTAAAAGCACTCCGAGGTAAGCCCAATCTGCCTGTAAATCACAGAGTGATCAAAGACCAAAAGAAAGTAATTCGAAACACAACAATTCTTGTGGGATTAAGTTAAATGTATCTTTTTTGCTCCTTTTCTAAACAGCTTTACTACTTTGATGCAGCACTCCAATTTCTACCAACAACTCTGTCACTATAAGAGGTGCTGAGGTGCTGAATGATGGCACAGTTGGTAACACTTCTTCTTGCAGCAAGAAGGTCTGGGATTTGAATCCTGGTCTGGGGCCTTTGTGCATGGAATTTGCACAAAGGCAACCCCTCATGGATATGCAAAGACTGAACAACGCAAACTTTACTGCACAGAATCAGTCTGTGTTTTACTTAAGATGGTTTGACTGTAAAACATTACTGTCTCTGTTAAATGTTATTCCAGGGACACAGTCTGACATGCCACTCAAACTCTACCACGAAAACATTGTATTTGGCTCTAAAAGTAACAAATGATTCATTTGTGGCGGTTGAAAGGGAAGTTAAGAAAACTCAAACAGCATATGCAGTCAAATATTTCTCCTTCATTTGGCTCAAACTAACAAAAAAACTAAATACTGGGTCAAAACCAAGCAGGAGGAACATTTGGAGAGTGTGGTTAATGATTGTTTTAATTACATGATCCACAAACATCAGCACACAATTTATATTGTCAGAGGACCCTAATAGTTGCTTCTAACCTTGCTAGAGCTATGTGTCAGCTTTGAGTTGTTCCTTCCCTTAAACCCCAGATTCCATTTGTTTTATGACCCAGGGGCAAAAAGTATTCCTACAGAGACACTGTTTATGGTGGGTGAGGAGACATCAATTCTCTTTACCTGTCCTTATTTTCATGGAGCTCACAAGTTTGCTGCATTGAAGATCACTATAGCAAAGATTATGGCTTCATCCTTTACCAATAAGCAGCCGCACATCATATTGCCATTAGAAATGTCTTTTTGGCAAGAAAGCAATCTTTTTTCTGATTATTCTGACAGATCTCCACACTATCACACATACTACGACGTCATCCATGGAAAAGAATGTCTTTGTGTCAGAAAAGTGTATTTTCAAATTACTTATCCGCTTTGAAAAACAATGGAAAGGCTGATTATGATTTATTTATGTTTTAGACTTTCATGCTTTAAAATTTTCTGGCTCTAAAGTATTATGATGTTTGCTTTTTAAAGTGGGAATATAACTTGGGTAAAAAGTAATTTTAAGGGAGCTACAGAATTACCATGAAATTGGCTTTGCTTACTACATGACGTGGTTGTAATTTAATTAACATGTATTACTGTTTTGCCATGCTGAACATGGAATATTGATGTGCCACATCAATAAGTGTTTCAGATAAAGCAGTCCATTTAGCTGACCCAATAATCAGGCACACTTTTTATTTACTTTCACAAAATATGTGGCTTTTACTGTAAAGCATATGAAGAAAGTGGACAGAAATTGAGGCGAAGCAATCAGCAGATAAATCTCTCCTTTCCCTTTTTGCGCTCACCCTATCAGACGTGAAAGCCTGATAACCACCATCACCCCCACCCCACCCCCCTTCTCTTGCCCTTCACATCTGTGTGTCTGCACAGCTGCGATAAGCAAATCAATATCCTGTCAGTTCTTATTTTTACTAGTCCAATTCTGCTCTCTGCACCTTCCACAAGGTGACAAACTCTTTCCTCCTGGTCTGGACCGGACAATCTCAGCCTCTTTGTAGAATATTGTCTCTCAAGTGACATTGAAAGACACTTGATCACTAAAATGATGTCAGCATGTGGTCGTGATGCAGCCAAAGTAGGTCCTCAATAGGGCTAAAGATTTTCTCTATGTTCAGTTTATCGGCTTAAATGAGTCTGTGATGGGCTGCCTTGTCTCATTCAATCTTTTGTGTCATTTTTCTGAAGTAAAAATGTGCTGATGTTCAACTTTACATAGGGACACACCCCAGATATACAGTGACAATGTACTGCCAAACAGCATACATAAAATGCAGCAGCAGTATTAATCAAACTTAAGTCAGTACCAGATGATCACAAAATGATGGAAAGAGCATTTACATCTTTCAGTTACATGTCATCTTCCTAAAGTGTTTATGTATTAAATATATTTGTAATTACTTAAACTTTGATTAATTATGTAAATTAATAGCATTGACATCACAATAACAAGGTGATTTGTTGGTTTTAGAGAGTCACATGAGATTTATATATTAAACTAAACAACTGTGCACTGACGAATGCAAATGCAGTTAAATAACCTTATATATTCTGTTTTATCAAAATCATTTTTGTCTTTTAGATGATTTGTATTGTAAAATGCAGCCAAACCATTTTTTTTTAAATGAGGTTCTAGTTTTCTTCCTGGAAAATGTATAAGTGTTTGAAGACAGTCCATTCAACACCCTCTCAAGGACTTTTTGCAGCTGTCAAAAACATAATCTATTTATCTATACCCTGAAAAACAGTGTTTTTTTTTTCTTTTTCTCTTTCTACATTGTCACAAAAAAGCTCCTAAAGATGTTTTTTCAGCAGTTACAGAAAGAAGAGGGATTATCAATTTTTAAAAGATGAGAAGGTCTGTGTTTGAATGCTGGAGGAGTTTGGCATTGGAGTTACACTCAGTCAGCCAGTATCTCTGAGTTTGTGTCTCACCCAAGCACTTTACTAGGAAATGAAACTTTTGTCATCTGTCACTGTTTATTTCCATTTTCCATCACTGTATGAGCATGGAAACAAGTTGTCCTCTTGTTCACTTTATGGGCCCCCATTGTTTTTTCTTCTCAGAGTGGGCTGAAAATGTAAGAAAATGTATACTAAAGCCATAATAAAATGTTTTGTTAAATCTACAAAGTAAGGACAAAAAAATGAATGCTGTTAACCTTATTATTATTATTATTATTAGTGTATTTTGTTTTCTATTGATTGTTGGTGTTATTTGTATAAACTATAAAAAGGTTTCACCAAGTTTCTGTAGCTTGGACTATTGAAAGATGTTTTTAAAGACCAGTATGATTTAAATTGAAGACCTGCACAAATTGAAAACAAGTACATTAATAACTTACTAATTCAAACATGTAATAAGTTTAATAATAAAGTTCAATATACAGGGGTTGGACAATGAAACTGAAACACCTGGTTTTAGACCACAATAATTTATTAGTATGGTGTAGGGCCTCCTTTTGCGGCCAATACAGCATCAATTCGTCTTGGAATGACATATACCAAGTCCTGCACAGTGGTCAGAGGGATTTTAACCCATTCTTCTTGCAGGATAGTGCCAGGTCACTACGTGATACTGGTGGAGGAAAACGTTTCCTGACTCGTTCCTCCAAAACACCCCAAAGTGGCTCAATAAATATTTAGATCTGGTGACTGTGCAGGCCATGGGAGATGTTCAACTTCACTTTCATGTTCATCAAACCAATCTTTCACCAGTCTAGCTGTGTGCATTGGTGCATTGTCATCCTGATACACGGCACCACCTTCAGGATACAATGTTTGAACCATTGGATGCACATGGTCCTCAAGAATGGTTCGGTAGTCCTGGCAGTGACACGCCCATCTAGCACCAAGTATTGGGCCAAGGGAATGCCATGATATGGCAGTCCAAATCATCACTGATCCACCCCCATGGTTCACTCTGGGCATGCAACAGTCTGGGTGGTACGCTTCTTTGGAGCTTCTCCACACCGTAACTCTCCCAGATGTAGGGAAAACAGTAAAGGTGGACTCATCAGAGAACAATACATGTTTCACATTGTCCACAGCTCAAGATTTGCGCTCCTTGCACCATTGAAACCGAAGTTTGGCATTGGCATGAGTGACCAAAGGTTTGGCTATAGCAGCCACGGCATATTGCCGTGTATATTGACCCTGTGGAGCTCCCGACGGACAGTTCTGGTGGAAACAGGAGAGTTGAGGTGCACATTTAATTCTGCCGTGATTTGGACAGCCGTGGTTTTATGTTTTTTGGATACAATCCCGGGTTAGCACCCGAACATCCCTTTCAGACAGCTTCCTCTTGCGTCACAGTTAATCCTGTTGGATGTGGTTCGTCCTTCTTGGTGGTATGCTGACATTACCCTGGATACCGTGGCTCTTGATACATCACAAAGACTTGCTGTCTTGGTCACAGATGCGCCGACAAGACGTGCACCAACAATTTGTCCTCTTTTGAACTCTGGTATGTCACCCCTAATGTTGTGTGCATTTCAATGTTTTGAGCAAAACTGTGCTCTTATCCTGCTAATTGAACCTTCACACTCTGCTCTTACTGGTGCAATGTGCAATCAATGAAGACTGGCTACCAGGCTGGTCCAATTTAGCCATGAAACCTCCCACACTAAAATGACAGGTGTTTCGGTTTCATTGTCCAACCCCTGTATATTTTTTAGCTTATTTTGGTGTTTTATTCCTCTCAAATGTGGGTCAGCTGCTTTTGCACTTACACAACTTTAATGCCATATGCAGTAACCTATGCAGCTAGCATGATGGTCAGTCAGAATTACTTATAATCAATTGTTAAAACCTGTGTTTGGTAACCCAGACCTCAATAAAAAAACACGTTCCTGAAGGAGCTGGTATTAAATAAGGTAGCAAGAACATTTTGATTTCCGTAACCTAAACAAACAACAGTAGGCCAGTTTCTTCTGTGGCCTTTTATTTCTATTATTATTATTATTATTATTATTATTAGTATTATTATTATTATTATTATTATTATTATTATTATTATTATTACAAAAATTGCACCAATTATCTGACTTTGCTCATGTACCCCTACACTTGCAAAACAAAACTATTCAATTACTGCATACAACAAAACAGCTTGTTAACATGTATTGTGTTTTTAATTATCTTTATTTACTCTTTTTTGCACGCTTTTTCTCACAAAAAATAAATGCTTTTAATTACCAAATAAAAATTGATTTTTGGAATTTTTTTGATTTCATTTAGAAATGGGTTTGAACACAGCAATTTTTTCTAATCCTACTGATCATAATTTCAAGTATTGCGTTGACAAGCTGATGCACTTTTTCTGTGCTTTGCTTCTTAGAAAAGGTAATATATTCTGCTTTTGCAGCACAGTGTTGGTTCCTTACTCATTTAATTATTTGCAACCCAGTAAAATTCTCTAAACCTATAAAGAAATCTGTCTGCCATGTAAACAATTATTTTTCAATGTGCTAATGCAATATGTCTCGACTACCTTTCTACAGCTTCCATGGAGACCCATTGCAGCCACAAAAAAACTATATTTTTTCATCCATCATGTTGATATTCCTGGTATAAAACACTGCATAATAGTCAATTTCCGTAAAATACATGCTCAATCAATGTTTTAAAAGTGCCAGTCATAGGCATATACTTGCTTGAAGGGTAAAGAGAGAAAATGGAAAGACAACTTTGGCTTGATCTTTTCTGAGGACAGCTCACATTCAACAGGCAAAGATAAAATTAATTTGGTTGGAGCCACTCAAGTTTTTTATTCACAGATTTCCTGTCTGAGGGCAACAGGGAGAAGATTTGTTTAAATATTCTGCGCCTAAGGCAATGTCAAACAACAGCAGACCCTGATAAGATTTTCAAGGCTTGCCACTGAAATTAGTGACTCAAACAATGATTTCTTGGAAACATGTCTCGAGGCCTTGGGTTTGGGGTTTAGAAAATTGTGGAACAGAAGGATGAATGTGTCACTCCACAGAATGTTTCATATCCCCAACTTGAAAATGTCAGTCACTCCATGAAAGAAGGCATAATCGGAGCTATGGTCCCTCACTAGCACATTAATGATGTCTTCCAAAGGGGTATCCTCCAGTGTGCGCCTTATCACTACCAAGGCACACATTGGTGTCCTGTATTGGGTAAATAAACAGTAGCATCTAAATGAATGGGGCAAAACACAAACTGGAGGGCTTTGTGTCCATTTTTGAAGTTTGGAACCGTAGGCTAAATGGAACTGACAACCATGCATAATCACCTGCACTTTTAGCTAGGGGTGCTTTGGCTCGTCTGGGAAACAGCCTTGTTGAGAGCAGATTCAGACCCAAAAGCCCCATTAAACTCTAATCCAAATAGGGCTCCATGCTCTGACAGTTAAGGAGAAATAGAGTACAGTTTCACAAATAGATTTAGAAAAGTTTGGGAAAGAAATACAATATGTGTTTTACTGGTGTGTTTCTTTCAAAGCATGAATCTGTCAAATAAGTGCAGCAAAATATTTTTATTATTTAATTCACAAATAATCTCAATATCTCTCTGATCCTTACCACTGACAAATTTAGGTTGACCCATTTCCCTTTTCCCTTTTCCAATCACTGATCTCACAAAACCTAACACATGACTAATTACTTTAACCTCAAGAGATGATCAAAAACACACGTCTTGGTTTTGCTTCCATAAAAACCCTCACTGGACTTATTAGTTCACAGAACGACAGATAAACAGTCACTTTTCTAGCAGTATTGCTCAACCAAACATACAGATGGGTTAATGAGGACACTCAAACATATGTCAAAACATTTTTATTTGATGAATATGTATTTTTTGTTTTTGCAGGGTTTGGGTTGCATGGGATTTATTTATTTATTTCTCTGTTACTTTCAGTTCATAGTAAAGCAACGTCTTTGAAATTGCACCATTGGCACTAACCACCACATTAGCCAGGCTGCCGTGGAGTTTATGAACATGTCAAAAAAAAACTAAATCATGTTATACGCTGCACTGCAGCTCACACGTGGCATGCAAACTACAGAGGTGCACCAGTGCTATAGAGTGAACACAACTGCGACTTAAACATGACAGCCCTATAACATTAAAGTGTCTCATGCTATGCTCACCACTGATGCTGTGTCCAGGATACTAGAAACTGAAAATGAAATTCTGTCTGACCACTTGGAAGCCATCGTATAGTTTTGAAGGTTTGTTCATAGATGGTAAGTACATCCTTTAATATGAATGCATGAATAAATAAAGAAATAAATTCAATTGTAATGTCAAAAAATAAATAAAAAACACTCGGTGCAGCAGAATACTGAACTCTACACTACTGATCTGAGTATAAGTGCACTGTTTCGAACAGGAGAGCACAAAAAGCAGCTCACGTTTAAAAGACGTTAAAAATGTATCTAGTGAAATATTAACCCTGCAGGATTCCGTGGATAACTTTTGGTTGCAGTACCAGTATTAGAAACTTTGGAGTTAACAAGAACATGTCATTTAACATAATAAACATGAAAAAAAAGGTTTTGTTGAGTGCCAACCATCATTTTAAGATCTGCCCAAATTGTGCACTGTCTGTCCTAGAGTGATAAAGAAATAGTCTATGCAAACAAGTACTACCCAATTATTGCTCAGTTCATACTTGTATGCAGCAAAATATAAACGTGATGAAAAAGACACCCAATCCATCTGCAAAAATTGCCATTCGACTTTGGTTTGATGTGCATAAATTAAAAAATTGAGTACCAAAACTGACCCAGTTCTCCCCCATTTGGGTTTTAAAATAAGGTCCGCTAAAGTTGCAGATGTATTTCATAAAGTCACGTCAATGTGTTTTGATGATTTGAAACTAAAATTTGACATCACAACTAAACATTTTTTCTTCAAAACAGAAACTTTATTTCAAAAATACACAAATCTGTCACCTTATTAGAGGATATACAAATAAACCTATAATTGAAGAAGGGCTTGATATCCTGCTGATCCAGTAACATCAGAGATGGCTCTCAAGCATCCTCAGACAATAAAAGACTGGAATGGAATGAAGATTTAAAATTTTGGAAATCCCTAGAGGAATAGCAGAGAGCCTACTTGAAAGCCAAATTTAAACTAATCCAGTATAAATGGCTAATGACAACATATGTCAAATTTGATTCAAATATCTGAGACGTGTTAAATGCGGGGTGAAAAGCATATTCAGAATCAGAATCATGGAATTTGACTCCTGTACACTTTGCTCTCAGTGAGGATTTTTTAATATATAACAGTGAATAATAAAGAATGTACATGTATACACAATGGAATATAACGTGAAGTCAGTCCAAGTCCCCTCCTTGAACCTCCACCTTAATGTGGTGGAGGGGTTTGAGTGCTCAAATGATCTTAGAGGCTATATTGTCTGGGGCTTAAATCCTCCTGGTAGGGTCTCCAATGGCAAACAGGCTCTGGGTGACGGGTCAGACAAAGAACTGTTCAAGACACTTTCATGAGGACCTTACAATCGTCGCCCGGTACAGCGGAGCTGGGGTCCCACCGCTGTGGGCTGTGGCAGAAGCAAAAACTCAGGCCTGGGAGGAGTTTGGTGAGGCCATGGAAAAGCACTACCGGTTGGCAACAAAGCGATTCTAGCAAACCGTCCGGCGCCTCTGGAAGGGGAGGCAGTGCTTTGCCAACACTGTTTACAGTGGGGGTGGGGAGCTGTTGTCATTCCCTGGTGGAAGCAGAGGCTGGGAACTCAGGGTTGGACTCTTTCGTCAAACAGGCTGAAAAGCTCCACGGTGGCAGGTCTTCAGGGGTGGATGAGATCCGCCCTGATTACCTCAAGTCTGTTGATGTTGTGGGTTGGCATTCCTCTTCAAAATTACGTGGCCTTCGGGCACAGTGCCTCTGGACTGGCAGACCGGGGTTGTGGCCCCCCTTCATAAAAGGGGGGAGTGGAGGGTATGTTCCAACTACAGGGGGATCATACTCCTCAGGCTCCCTGGTAAGGCCTATGCCAGGGTATTGGAGAGGAGAGTCTGGTCGATAGTCAAACCTCGGCTTCAGGAGGAGCAGTTTGGTTTTCGTCCCGGCCGTGTAACACTGGACCAGCGCTACACCCTCTGTATGGTACTCCAGGGTTCATGGGTGTTTGCCCAACTGGTCCACATGTGTTTTGTGGACCTGGAGAAGGCATTCGACTGTGTCCCTCGTGGTGCCCTGTGGGGGTTGCTCCAGGAGTATGGAGTCGAGGGCCCTTTATTAGGGCCAGCCGGTTTGCATTGCCAGCACTAAGTGGGACCTGTTTCCGGTGCATGTTGGACTCCTGCAGGGCTGTCCTTTGTCACCGGTCCTGTTCATAACATTTATGGACAGGATTTCTAGGCACAGCCAAGGACCGGAGGGGGTCTGGTTTGGGGACCAGTGAATTTTGTCTTTTCTTCTTGGAGATGACATGGTCCTGCTGGCCCCCTCTAGCCAGGACCTACAGAATACGCTGGGGCGGTTCTCGACCAGAAAAGTTTTTGCAGACAGTGCTCTGTTGGGACCCAGCCATGAATTACAACATTAAAGGCCAGTAAGAACTTTTCTGGAACTTACAAAATAATCGCATTAACCTACTTCCAGCACAGCCAGGAACAGGAACAAGAGGGGTAACAGTGGACTTCCCGTGAAGTCACTGTTTGAATAAAAACCCCGCGTTCCAACAAACAGACCTCTTCCACGCAGGTCCCCAGCGAAACTGTGTGGAGGGACATACAGCGCGCTAATGTCTCTGTGCTGGCAAACAGACATAGCTCTTCAAACTGGATCCAAGAGTGTCATTCGATCACGCGATCATAAGTTATAATAAGAATGATTTGCTGTTTGTGTATCCGGTATTCATTCATGAACAGGGTAATAAAGGTGCAAGTGTGGCTTGACTTTTCTTTCTGAGGTCTACAGAAGCAAAATGTGTTCCAGAGAGTTCCCAGCAGAGACCCTGTCTCTACAACGCCGAGTGGAGCGGTTTTCCCCATCTGAAGGAAGGACAAAGGTACCGCAGCACAGCCCCTGCATGCAGTTCTGCTTTGGCCGGCAGAACGAGCTGCCCCTTTCCCACACCTATGGAGGTTAGCTGCAAGTTAACCCTTTGTTCACCGTGGATGTTTCCTCAACTTCGTCGCCCCGGACAACTTCTCCTCAGCACGGTTCACGTAAGAGGTACTGTTTGGGCAGAGAAGATTATTTTAGAGGTAAATAATCTAAATAATGTTTGTTTCATGACGTTTGGTTTTGTTTGTGTTAAAAAATCAGTACAGTAAGGCTGCAGATAGCCTCAGTAGGATGTTTTCTGTGTTTTGTTTTTAAAATAAAGCGAACTTATTTAAAGGGTGGTTTTAAACACAAAGATGGGCCATAATGCGCCATCCCCTTTATGTATTTCAGCCCCTTTTTTTTTGGGGGATTTTTAAAAAATTGCGTTTTTATTCTGGTAACCAGATATAAGTTTCTTTTTTTAGCGCAACCGCTAACAGCTAAGAAAAAGTGCTGCCCCCCTTTTTTAAATCAGCTAAAGATTATTTTCCCCCCGAAAGGTTTTATTTTTCCCAAATTTGGAAGTAAATATTTCCCTTTTTAAAATTTTTACCCAAACGTGATAAACCCAATTAAACACCAAATTTAGACCCCTTTATCCAGGGAAAAGGGTTTTGGGTTTTACTCAAAAAAAATTTCCTTCCCCAAAATTTTAATATTAATATTTCTTTAAATATTTTTTTTAAACAAAAAAAGGGTGCTAATTAACACCCAAATTAAGACCCATTTTTCCAAAAAAAGGTTTGGTTTTTTATTCCCCAAAAAAAGGGAGCCCCCAAATTAAAAACCCCCCGGTTTGGAAATTTGGTCATCCAAAAAAGGTTGTATATTATTAAACAAATCATTCTTTAAAAGTTTTATTTTAAAATGTTTAATCTGATTTGCCCTTGTGAATGATTGTTTTAAAGTATACCCAAAATTTTTCCAAGTTGGTTTTAAGGAAATTAAAATTTAAATTTTTGATTTTTCAAGAAACCCTTTGGGCTCAAAAATGGTAATAGGGATCACTCTTTTGGTTACAAATTTCATGCCCATTGGTTTTTTCCTTTTTTTGTTTTATTTTGCTTTGGGAGTATAGTTTGGGTTTTTTTTAGCCCAAATAAAGCCCTTTTTTGATTGGAAAAAAGTTTATTTAGTTGAACTATTTTTTTGTTTAAAAAAATTTTTGTATTTTAAGAAAAAGGGGTGAAAATTTATTTGTGGTTTTGGGTAACCCGAGTTTTGCCCGTTCAATAATGCCCGAGCTTGGGTCAATTTCCCTTGGGAAATTTGTCCTAATAAACCGCCCCTATTTGGGTGGTATTCACAGGGACAACCCTTAAAAAGACCGAAATTTTTTTAATTTAAAAAAAATATTAATATTAAATATATATTCCCTATTTTAAAAATTACAAACCGCCCCGTTAGCCCCCAACCCGAAAGGTTTAAAAACCTTTAAAGGGGTCTAAAGGGGGTGTGGGTTTTTGCCCAGATTTTAGCTGCCCCTTTTTCCCCGGGCCTTTGACCTGTATAAGTCTGGGGAGGGGGTCAGCCCTGAATTTTCTTGCAGACCCTGATTATTAGTTGCAGGTCTGGGGCCGGGTTTTTTTTTTGTGGGGAGCCCCAAAACCCACACTGAGAAGGACAAAAACAGGAACAGACTGAAATTTTGGCAGGTTGTAGAAGAAAGAAAAGCCCGCCTGTGGAAAAGGTTGTAATTCTTGAGTTGCTAGAAAATCAGTCTTTTTTTTGGGGTTTCTTCCCCCAACATTGTTTTAGGTTTTAGGACTATCTAAAGGGTTTTAAAAAAGGGGGCTCCTTTTTTGTACACCAAAAATTTTCCCCCCAGAAAAACACCAAATGTTATGAGGAGGTTTAAAGGGGGTGTTTTGGGGGGGGGGTTTTTCCGACCCATATCCCACAGTTTTTGGGGGTTAAGCCCCAGGTGGTTCGGGTCCCCACCAGGACCAGCTGATTCCCCCTTCCGCCGTATGCCCGACTCATCACTGTCCGGATCAGTCCAATAAATTATTTTTATTTATTTTTTTCAGGGGAAATTTTTAGAAAACCCATAGTTTTTGGAAAGAGTTTTTAGATGTAATTTCACATGTTGCAGATGTTTTTAAAATGGGAAACTATGCCCAAAAAACTTGAAAATTTTTGGGGTTTTTCCCCCGCTGAAAAAATTCCCTTTTAGAAAAAGGGTTGGGAAAAAAAACCACAATCCATTGCTTGTTACAGGCAAAATACATTATAGCCAAATCCTGGAAATTCCGTTTAAAAGGGCCACATTTTGAAAGCCGGGGTGTCTATGGTTTTTTTCCCAAAACCCCTTTGCTCTAGAGGAAAAATTATTTTTTGACTAAGGGGTAAATGCTCGCCTTTTTAAAAAGGGTTGGGGGGGGAAAATTTTTGGGTTTGTTTTTGAAATGTGAAGAGGCATGTCATAAAGAACGAACACCCCCACTCATTTAATTTTAAAAGGAGGCCCATTTTTTACTATTCTATGGGAAAAATTAAAAAGGGAAACCCCCCATGTACTGATGTTTTAAAAAAAAAAAGGAAAAAAAGGAGATATTGATCTTTAACTGCCAAACACCAAATAGAGCAGTTAATTATTGCAGCCATATTACCTGATGCCTTTCTAATGGGCCACTACTTACAACCTTTGGACTAAAACCCCCCAACGCTCCCCGTTTTAAAAAATTAAAAACATATTTTTCCCTGTGTTTTACCGTATATATAAATATTATAAATTTTATATTAATATAATATATATATTATATATATATATATATATATATATATTAATTTATATATATTGGGGTTATTATATATATATATATATATATAATTATATATAATATATATGTTTTATTATATGTATCTGCTAGATCCAACACTGTCTGCTTTAAATTATCTGTCTTTAGTGAAAATGTTAGGTCTATGAAAAAGAATTTAATACCAGTTTAAAAGAAACTAGCTGTAGACAAATTGATTTCACAGCTTATAGGCATTCCCTTTTCATAAGAAATATCTTTTGAAAATAGTTCTTAGTCAAATTTGTACCATTCATATCAGAGAAAAATGAAAGAGGAAAAAATGTCATAACAGACGTTTCTAAAATGATCCACTCTAGTTAGAAGGGAACAAGCTTAGTGGCACAGAAAAAGGTGAAATCACAAGATAAAATCTTCCTTCATAGCAATGGCAAGATGGTTTGCCTGACTTAATCTAATCTTTAAGAATTGAAAACTGACTGAACTCAAGGGTATACAGGGATAAAGAGCAAGGGCCCTGAGAAACCAGAACTTGAAATCTCTTGGATGGAAGTCATAATTCCAAAATATTTCCATTTAATCTCCACATGAATAAAAAAAAATATTTTAGAAAACAAATCAATAACTTGTTACAACAATTTCATTGACTGCTTTCAAAAACAACCTGGTCACAATGGAGGTTCCAAAAACTGCCATGCCTAATACTGATGCACCAATGTTTACCAATTAATAATGAACTAAAATATCCATCCATCTATTTTCTGTACCTTCTCAATCCATGTTGAGCGTTGAGGTAAACAGGTCGCCAGTCCACGTCAGAGCAACAGTGGTACCTATTTTTAGTTGTGAGTAGGGAGATTACAATGTGAGATTTGATAGGATAAAATAAAATATTTAGATTAAACAAACTAGAAAGTGTGAGGGAAATGCCTGTTGACATTTGATACAGGCTGCAGCATTGGTTTCTCAGAGGTCAGGTGACATGTGGCGTCCTTCTTGCCTGTCTCTTTGGCTTAGAGACACATTTAGACACAAGATGGGCCTGCCTTTTATAGAGCACTGAGGTCACTTTTAGATAAGAGAGCAAAGGAGGTGTTCTTTTTTTAGTAAGGTTCAGATCTGAAATTCATAAAACAAACTTTCTCAAAAAACAGACCCATGTGGTGGGCGAATCCTGCACCTAAAACAAACTGTCTGCTAAGAGTTGCTTTGCATGTTCAAGGTATTTTAACACATGCAATCATTTTAGAGGATTAAAGCACTTTCATATTTTCTAATAAGATAGTCTAATGCCTCCAGGTGGTTTTCATATAAACAGAACAGTATAATAGTCTGGAATTTCAGAAAACATAATTATTTGAAAGACTAGCTTAATGCTTTGAGAAAGATGCTTTGGTTTGGCTAAGGTAATGGATTATTTAGTCTGCATTATAAAAATTAACTGGACAGCTAAAGTGAGAATAAGAGCAAAGAATATTTGGAGTTTTGAAATCAAAGTTCAAGGGCTTGTTCGCTGTATTGGTTTTCTAAAACATAACACAGCGAACAAAACGCACCGCAACTGTTTTACCCTTTTATAAGGTAAAATGAAAAAAGATGAGTGGTAGTTGTTACATGCACACCATGGTCACATTCCTCTTCTTTCATTTATTGAGACATTCTTTATCTTTCTTTCATCGCGCACTTATTTTAACCTTCAAGACTTGCTGATTGTATTGTTGCTGTGGGAGAAAAGCTAATTAAGCAAAATTAAATCATACCTTATTTGTATGGCACGATGTGGCTGATAAGTTCATCAAGAGTTTGTCTAGCTGATGAACCATTCAATCTTCACAATATAATTCCTCTTTTGCTACAGCCTTTGAAATGGTTAAGATCAGCCTTAGTTTATGCTACACAAATCCAGAATGACATATTGACTTGTTGAATTTCAAACACACCTCTCTCTGATGCAAAGAAGTGAAATATTTTGACAAGAAATAAATACATCATTTATTTATTTTTCCCCTTGAAACTCATAAAACTGTCAGATATATGTCCACAATAGCCTGCAGATGAACAAAGGCAGTGAAGTCTTTATGTGGCTTGGAGGGATTTGACCTTGTTAAGTCCATGTGATAACACAACACACAAATGCACACCTGCTGACAAACTCATAGACAATAAGTAAAAACACATACAAATAAGCACAACATAGCATAGACACTGGTGCAACTCTTTTTACTAAGTCTATGTGCAACCACATTGACTTGGTAGCGCACACCTATTTTTTTAACTCCACATATAGGTTCACATCCACAGATTAGAACCCTAACAACAAGCACTAACTAGCTTTCTCCCTACACTTCATAAAGCAGTTGGCTGAACATCTATAAATAGGCTGTAGGGCTCTGCACAGTCTTAATTTGCCACCCCCATACACTCCTATAGCAATTATCCCAAGGTTTATTTCGGTTAAGCAGTCAAGCACAGGGAATAAACGACTCCGCCTATACACCAGTGGTTAATAAGAAGGAGGATGCTTAAAACCAGCAAGCAATCAATCAGTCGAAAGGGGATTTAACATGCAATCAATGTCTGAACACCTGCAAAGTTTTTTGAAGGAAATAGATAATAATATACATAATTGCAAAATAAATTTGTGAAATGGTATGGTTAATTTTTACATGTATTTTTAAGTGCTGCTCACAGAAAGATTTAAAAAAAAATCATTGGGTTTCCTTCAAGCTGTTAGACATGGATTGATGTAGTAATGCAGTACTCACTGGTCAGTGTGTGGTACTACTTTTAGCCATAGTTTGTGTTGTTTATTACCGGTTAAGTTTGATTTAATTTTACAACATATTTCCACTTTTTGGTTCAATTCTGTTATTTCTGTTGTTTGTTAGCTTGTGAAAAATATAGAAAATTACTCAATTTCCATTTCAGAACAATTTTTCTACCCTTTTAGGGTAAAATAATGTGATACAGTTATCTAAGTGATAAAGAAATGTTACTAGACTCCTTTGATTGGTCTCTTATTTGATCGAACTGTTACCTTCACTTGGTAAATTCCTTATTCATTATTAGTGCCCCCCTTACGTTACTTAATGTATTGTACTCACAGTGCCAACCCTGACTAAGCAGGTACCTCTCTGTAGGAGCCTGGTGGGTGGAGCTGATGTGACACAGGGATTGAATTCCCCAGAGGCTTGGTCTGATAGACTTGCTGAAATGTAGCTTCATTGCTTCCTTAAATTATCTTCTTACCCATGTGTACAAATGAAAACATTTCTAAGATTTGTGGTTTTTTCTGAACTTTATAAATGATTAAACCTTATAAAAAGTGATATATATTAGAAAGCCAACAGCTGTCCGTCATCTTCCACTTATTTAAGATCAGAGGGAGGTGAATTGTCAAGGAAGGGAACCAAGTCAACACTTCCCCAACCACTCCATCCAGCTCATTCTGGGTGATCTGAGGTATTCCAAGGCCACAAAAGATATAAAACACCTCCAGTAATGTCTGGCTGTGCTTCAGGATCTTCTCCTAGTGGAATAGGGGAGGAAGATGTTCAAAGGGATGCACTCACAAGACATCCTGACTTCTGCCCCAATTCAGCTGACTTTTTTTAACTTAGGCAGACCAGTAAAGCCAGAGCTTAATTGTTTGACTCAGCTCTTTTTTCACTACAACAGATCAGGGCTGTGCTTGCATTACGAAACCCCAAACTATATATTTGTCTTACACTCCTTCCTTCTTTCAGTTTTGAACAAGACACCAAGATACTTGAAGCAGTCCACCTTTTTTGTATTCGAGACCCATTGTACCAGACTTAGGAGAACTGACTATCACTCCAACTGCTTCACAGTCAGTTGTGTACTGCCAGGGTGAACAGTGAGGGTCATTACCTTTTTTTTAAATATTTGGACACTCTGCCACGCCACAGGTGTGTCCTGGACCTCATGCAACATTGAAGACATGTGTCCACTATAAGAACCCCAAAATGTCCAGAGCCTTCAGCATCTGAGGAAGAACCTCACCCACCTCTGCTCTGGGACCCTGCCACCTGGGAGCTTTTTACATACTCTAAAGAACTCTATCAGGATGATGGACTCACCGTCCCCTGAGCCTGTAGGTTCTGTGAAGGTCATAGTTAACGGATTGAGGAGATTGTGAAAGTGCTCCCTCTGCAGCCCGACACTATCCTCATTCATGTACAACAGTCCCCGCTCCCCACACCAAAGACAGCCTACTTTCCTTATTGCAATCGGCTGAATATAAGTCTTTCTCCCTAACTTTTCCAAATTACTACAACACCCAATTGTTATTCCTCAGGTGCTGGATACTTCATCTTCAGTGGAGGCGCTGAACATGCGTCATTTGGAGACCGTGTTTCCAACCTCCCTCCTTGTTGTGACATCATTACTCCTCTCTTTACCCTAATGTCCAAGATACTCCATGAAGCCTGCATATCGTGAACACATGTTCATTTATGAGCACAAAACAACAGTCAAATAATTGTTAATGTCATTAAACCTAATATGCTGGAATGCATCAATGCAGAAGTTACAATAAATGTGTCCCTATAAATGTTTTTTTATGAGTAAATCAGTGTTTACTTGTTTTTTTTTTCTTATAATCCTTAAATTAATCAAATTCTCCTTATACTTTGATTTTTTTTATCGTTTTGAAAACAGCTCAATATGACTCATGTTTTTGTGTTTGTGCAACCTAATTCAACATTACCAGTTTTTATTTCGGGGACATTTAAAAAAAAATGAAAAAGCAGTGCCTTGTCTTTTGCCTCCCCTTTAAACAAATGTTTGATATGTATGTAAGTAAAGCTTTTTATCATCATATATGTTTGATCAAAAAGTACTTTGATTCTGTGTAAAATCAGATGTAAACATGTAAAATTATGTACCTAGAAAATTTTAATATTTTTATAATTATTTGTTGCTGTTTCAAACAGCAGGGGAGTGGGAAATCCAGAATTAAAGGGGTGGGCTGGAGTAAAATAGGGTGGGGGTTTTTGTAAAAATCATGAGACTAACACTTTGTTCTGTAGTCAGGTCCCAAAATGTAACGGAAAAAAGTGCTGAAGAGTCCCATAACATGTTCTCCCAGGGAAAACCTCTAAACCCAAACTGCTGAGGCTGATAGACTTGCTGGCCTGCAGTACAAACACATGGATGTAAAGAAAGCTGCCTGGTGCATACGAGAGTGGAGCCCCTTCTTTTCCCTACAGCCACTGCCCTAGGTCTTTGCGTTAAATGAAAAGGCCCATTAAGTGAACTTGATAGTTGAAAAATAAACTCTTTAAGTATTGCTTTGCAACATTGATTCGACCTATAGCAGTCATCCATTTTCCGCTTCTCAGGCACATCCAAGATTGCCACGATTGTTAAGTCTTATATTAAAACTATAACAATTAACAGAATTAAGATGCATTCACTTAAAGCTATTATACTTAAGGATAACATTTTAATTAGCAACATCTAACAGCATCCATTTTCACCTTACAAGAAACATACATCTAGGTTTTATTTAGTTGCTAATTACCATCTTTTAGGCATATTCACACTTCTAAATGTAGGCATACCTAACATATTTCACACTGTCCCTTCTTTTGATTATTTCCATATATATCTTAAGCGTCAATATTGGTGTGAACTCTATAGCAACATTACTTAGTGTAGAGTATAGACTAATAATTTCACAGTACCTTGACACTGGTAATATCTTAGCAAAATGAATCTCCTTCGAGGTATTTAGTGTGCTGCATAATCATGTATCTGCAGGTATGCTGGCTGCACTTGGCTCATTTAATGTCAAGTTCTGGAGTTAACCCTTGAGATTTTTGTGCCCGTGGAAAATGAAAGTGACTCATGTCAAGGTAATGTTGAATAAAAAAAACACCCACAAAGCGAAATGAAGGACTAAACAAAAAGAGAGGAATGAGTGATGGTGGGCATACAAGAGTGAGGAAGGGAACAAAAAACAAGTAGAAGGCAAAAAGAGAGACTATCAAAACCAGAGCTGCTGTACAACTAAAAAAAAACTTTGAGAGAGAGAGGTATTTCACTGAGAGGGAACATAAAATGACAGAGAGATCTAACAGACACAGAGGCTTTGATTTCCCCTCAGCTTCAAACTGACCTTCACCTGCTCCCCATGAACCAAGCAAAGGAGACACAAGGTGGAAGCACTGCTCCCCGCAGTCTCCTTTAGCATGCACTCTAGTAGCTGTAATAAAACAATGCTGTCTGAATGGCAAAGAGTGACAGAGCGAAAAGCTCCCATGACCTGTGCATGTAACCTGTTTAATGACTGTAAAACATGGTGAGGTGAATCACATATAAAATATCAGAAATTATAGAAGGAAGGGGGCTGCATTCAGATGTGCTGCACTTATTTATTACAAATCTGACATATTTATGTAATGACATGAAAAAAACAGAGTGGGGATAAATGAAATAAGAATTATGTTGGCAATCCAAACTTGGTTATCTCACCTTATACAGAGCCACCTTAGGGCTTTAATCTTCACTTATACAATATTGACCATTTGAGTGCTATAGTGAAGATGTTAGGCGTTAGTGTGGCCAAAAGTGATCTACATGTTTGAGCTGAAATACGCACTGTTTGCAGTGCCTTTATTATATAGAAAGGTGTTCTTTGGATTTTAATTTTAATGAAATTTCACCTGAGCCAGACATAGTCAGGCTATTGGGGTTTCACGTTACCACAGCAGCTACAAATTTATTGTAAAAGTGCCATTTACAAATGCCAACCAAATAGCATACATTCATTTTCATACACCAATAAAATTTCTGGCATTTTATATAGATCTTCCTAATCAGTGAAGTGAGAAAGGTTTATTCATGTTTTACATAATTTCACAGGATGTATATAGTGAGACTTTTACAGTTTTGACAATTTGGGAAAACCTTTGTAATATATGATGAGTCTTACATGACTAACCTTGAAAAAAATCTAGTGTCAGCAAACAAAATAGAGGAAATACCAAGATACACCATTTTGTACTTTAAATATACAATAAAATCCACCCATTTTCTGAAGAATGCAACCTCAGTAAAATTATGTCAGTAAGCCATGACTTTATGAGAAAGTAAAGTCAATTTTACAGATTTTTTACGATGGCACCATGGAGATCGTGGGACATATTTGGTACCAAGTTAGGATTCTGTTGTTGCAGCTAAGGTGTTGGAAAAATAAATTACAGCTAGGCATAAAAGTCTGAGATACTCTGCAAAGACCAAACAATACAGACAGAACAGCTGGATCAAAGCAGCCCATCAACTTCAGCTCTTGAGAAGTGTGCTTGGTCAGAACACAGCAAACATTTTCCAGGGTAAAAAAGCTGAAGAACCAGACAACAGAGTTGTATACTGCTAAGTTTCACTGTTGCAAATAAGGTATAAAGCCATGTGACAAAAATAATGTTTATCAGATATGCAGGTGCATATGAGGGTCGTACCCATACTGTAAGTACCTAAGATAGAAATGTGATCATCTGAGCTGGACCAAAGTTCAAAGGAAGAATGTGTTATGACTGATTAATAACATTTTTTTTATTTCCTCTGAAGAGTATATCAAAATAAACTTGTTTACCTGGAGAGAACATACCACATTTAATCAACTATGATGTTCATACCAACCTATTATCAGAACTATTTTCTGAATTGTTGTCTAGGTTTTATTGTATTTTAAAAAACAAATAATCCCCCATATGCAGTTTAAATGATTCTCTGACAAAGATGATTAACCTATAACATTAGTTGAACTCACACCTAATTTGTATGAGCACATTTA
Organism: Crenichthys baileyi; assembly: GCA_036173005.1. Lineage (NCBI taxonomy): Eukaryota > Metazoa > Chordata > Actinopteri > Cyprinodontiformes > Goodeidae > Crenichthys > Crenichthys baileyi. The sequence continues at coordinate 331,466 of JAHHUM010000021.1, forward strand.
AATGTGTACATTTTGAGTAAAAACTATTTGTAAAGTACGATTAATCTATGGATGACAAGTAAACACACATCAAACATTCATTTGGACTGGATAAAGCAGACTGATATTACCCCTGTTAGACTGACCTTCCAAAAATCCCAAATTAATCCTTACATTTAAAAAAAAGTCAGGTCCTTGCCAGTTAGCCAAATCTGCTAATTTAAATTAACTCTCCCAGTTTTTGCCAAGAACAGTGCACCAATATCCAATCAGAATTCAGCTTGTTGATGTTGGCAAAAAGCATATAGATGAGGAGCAACTTGTTCAGGCAATATTGGAGGGAGTGTTTGTTCATATTTGGGTCTTCTAAGTATAATTTTGACCAACCTTGTTTGCTTCAGAGTATATCACAATAAATTCAACCTGGAAAGACTCACAAATGAGAGAAACACAGAGATGGCAATTAGAGGAGTTTATTAGCTGGTGTTTGTTTTCTTTTGGCGGTCGGACCCCGGTGGAAGACATGGATGCTGATAATGACATGAGCTTGAATAAACATTTTAGGGTTAGAATTAGAGAAGTCATTCCCCCAAAAATGGGCCGAGGACAGGCCGAGGCTGAATATAAACGGAATGTTGGTTAGCAGGAACGATGTGAGATTGATAAGTGAATGGTAGATGTGATGAGATCAGAATAATACGAGGAGAAGATCAAACTGACTGAATGGGAAGATGTTGAGAGCCTGACAAGGCATGAGAAGGAATGATTTGAGCCTGAAGGAGTGAAAGGAGATGGACAGAGTTTAATGAGGCGTAGGATGGATGGAATAGCCTGCAAAAGCATAGAGAGTGATGAATGTGCCTGCTAAGGCATAAGATTTATGAATTGATCCTGCAAAGGTGTAATGAGGTTGAGTTGTACCTGCTAAGGAATTGAGAATGATTAGTTGTGCTTGCCAAGGCATGAGATGGATGAGTTGTGCCTGCCAAGGCGTAGAGAGGGATGAGTTGTGCCTGCCAAGGCGTAGAGAGGGATGGACTCTGCCTGCCAAGGCATAGAGAGGGTACGGTACCTGCTAAGATGAAGAGAGAGTTGGAAGAGAGAGTTGGATTGAGCCTGCTATGGCATAGGAAGAATAAAATGTGCCTGCCAAGGTATAGAGAGGGATGGACTCTGCCTGCCAAGGCATAGAGAGGGTACAGTACCTGCTAAGATGAAGAGAGAGTTGGAAGAGAGAGTTGGATTGAGCCTGCTATGGCATAGGAAGAATAAAATGTGCCTGCCAAGGTGTAGAGAGGGATGGACTCTGCCTGCCAAGGCATAGAGAGGGTACGGTACCTGCTAGGATGAAGAGAGAGTTGGAAGAGAGAGTTGGATTGAGCCTGCTATGGCATAGGAAGAATAAAATGTGCCTGCCAAGGTGTAGAGAGGGATGGACTCTGCCTGCCAAGGCATAGAGAGGGTACGGTACCTGCTAAGATGAAGAGAGAGTTGGAAGAGAGAGTTGGATTGAGCCTGCTATGGCATAGGAAGAATAAAATGTGCCTGCCAAGGTGTAGAGAGGGATGGACTCTGCCTGCCAAGGCTGCTAAGGAGTCTAGAAAAATGAATTATGCCTGTTAAGGCAAAGAGAAGGATGGATTGAGTCTGCTGAGGCATGGAAAGATGGATGAACTGAGCCTGCCAAGGCGTAGGTGAGAAATGATCTAGAGAGGAAGCAAATGAAATCATGACTATACAAGAGAGGTTTAAGAAAATATTTATGTCTTTGGTGCTCGGACCTCGGTGGAAGACATGTATGCTGAAAATGACATGAGTTTGAATGAACATCTTAGTATTAGAATTTGAGATGTCTTCCCACCAAAAAGGGCAGATGCCAGGGCCCAGGCTGAAATAGAAACAGTATAGGAGTTAGTATGAATGAAGTTGGTCTGACTGGCGGGGCGTAGAGAAGGTATAATCTGTGCCTGAAAGGATAGCAAAGGAAATTACTGAGCCTGGCAAGGCGTGAGGGATGAGGCGTGTGCCTGACAAGGCGTAGAGAGGGATGAGGCGTGTGCCTGACAAGGCGTAGAGAGGGATGAGGCGTGTGTCTGACAAGGCATAGAGAGGGATGAGGCTTGTGCCTGACAAGGTGTAGAGGGAGATTGATCTAGACAGAATAAAGTGATGAGAAGAAATGTGGGAGACATAACAGATAACATCAGCTGACGGACGTTGGAGGATGGGGACCTTGAAGAGAATGAGGGGAGAGAATGAGGTTTGATAAAACAATCTTACATAGTGAGGATAAGTTAAACTTAAAAGGCCAACCACCACCAGTTCATGCAGCAGCTCTTACCTAAGAGCTGATAGATCATTGAGCAGAGAGCACAGAATGGAAGTTTGAGCTGTTGTTGTAGGGAAGCTGTGGAAATTCCTTGGGTAGGTGCTGAAGTGGCTGCCCCTATTCTGAATAAGTGACATGAGAACTGACTATGGGGAAGGTTGCATTGAACTAAGGTTTGCCTCAGAAATTTGAGGAACCAGAAGGTAATCATGGGAACTCCTTTTGGAGTGAGTAAAAGGGGCATGAAGGGTGAGCTGATTTGTGACGTTTGAGAGCAAAAGTGAACATGGCTTGGAAAGGACAAAACGAGTCATCGAGGCAGGCAATAGAAATGAAACATAGACCTTTACCTTTGGTGTGATTGAAGTAAAGTTTGAAACCTTCTGGATAGAACTTGAGGTCTGAAAAGGCAAAATCTCTAGATGGCCCGAATGAATTAGGAGAAGTAAATTTGCTTAGTCTAAGAAAGCCGTAGAAGGCAAGGAAGGCACAGGAGAGAAGAGATTTGAAATAAGGTGGAAAACGGCCGGACCGAGGGGTCATGAGGAGATTTTTAAGAAGGGGAAGTGTAATAGATCTCAGGGAGTCAGGCTGCGGAATGCAATGTTTTGAGATGCCTTTGAGGAGAAGTTTAATGGCATAATGAGTAGAAAGGCTCGGAGTGGACTCAGAAAGATGATCTTTTGAGAAAAATTGATTCCTGCTAATGGGCTGCAGATGTAGGGGAGCTTGAAACGACGATGTTCAAAACAATGAGTAATGAAAGCTAGGACTGTTTGAATGCGAACCGGGTACGATGGTGTGTTATTAGCAAGGCAAAATTTTGCAAAGGTTTGCCAGGTGAAGGAATAGGGTTTTAAAGTGGAAGGAGCTAGACCTGAGATACAGCAGTGTTTGGCTGATTGCAACAGAGGAAGGAGAGAGAGGAATAATCGGAATAGGGTGAAGGTAGGCTGATGTCAGATGGTGGAAGACCTGAAAATTTCAAATGAGACAGAGCATCAGCGACTGAATTAGAATAACCTGGAACATGACAGGCAGGAATGATAAACTTATGAGTTACGGCCAGCCAGGATTCAATGGAGGTAAGAGCTACATCTGTGAAATTACCTTACTAATATTGTCTCTTCATAAATTGTTTCGTAAGAGTTTGTTATTCTGCTGCGGCAGTAATGAAGTTAATGCTTTTGTTTTGAAAACACTTCGTTCGGGAAGGTACTGTAAATCGACTGCCCCAACTGAACAGAGCAACGCCGGCCCGGAATGCAGAGAGAAGGTGTCCTCGATGATTATGACGGGAAAAGATATAGATGTATCGAACCAGTAAATGATTCCTTAGCGCCTGGTTGATAAGGAAACAAGGTTGGTATAAATTTTCGAATGCATAAATGAGTATTTATTCATTTATGCATATTCTACGAAATTCTACGAAACAAACAGGTTGCTGTTAAATGCAGCAGTTTTTGGTTTTTTTTTCTTCCCAGTAGAGGGTGCTAATATTCTTTGGTACATTAGTCACGAAGGTTTACTAGTTTCAATATTATTAGCTAAGTAAAGTCACGGACGATTAAAATATTATGTGTTGCATTTATTTTGTTTAATGGTACAGAGAAAATATAGAAGATGATGATTACAAGTTTAAAAATATACGTGGTAAAACAGGGTAAAAGAACTCAAGTTGTTAAGGCGCTTTCCACTTGCCCAGAGCTGAGACGGGGGAAAAGGGGCCATCAAGGCAGGAGGCGAGGCAAATGCTCCTACGAGCAGAAAAGGAGGAAGGACGGTGAGGATCGTCACGAAACAGTGCGAGGAACTGGCCAAGTCGCTAGAGTCGTAGTTGGACATGAGGCGGCTGATCGTCGAAGCTCAGCTGAAGAGCAGGAGATTCTGCTAATGAAGGTCTTTTAAAGCAAAGCCTGGAGGGATGATTGGCTGAAGAGGGGTGTGGATCAGAAGCTGATTGGTCGGAGCGGAGAACGTGGGGTAGTTAGAATTAGCCGGAAGGGGAGGTGAGTCTTCCAGGTTGAATTTTCCTCAAAACTCCATTTTAACAATTAGTAAAAAAATTATATAAGTTAAATTTTTTCAATGAATATGTTAAAAAACAATTTAGAAGGGACAGAAAAAGTAAATAACGGGTGCCAAATGGTTCAGTCATTTCTTGACGCAACTGTTCTGGGTTTTACCCTCAGCTTCCTTCTGCTCTCTATGCTATTGTTACCATCGACAATATACAGTATATATACAGTATATATACACTGCCTGGTCAAAACCACAGTCGCCACCAAAAAAAAGGCCACACACTCTATTATGTCACTGGACCACCTTTCGCTTTGATTACGGCACGCATTCGCTGTGGCATTGTTTCAGTAAGATTCTGCAATGTCACAAGATTTATTTCCACCCAGTGTTGCATTAATTTTTCACCAAGATCTTGCATTGATGATGGTAGAGTCTGGCCGCTGCACAAAGCCTTCTCCAGCACATTCCAAAGGTTCTCAATGGGGTTAAGGTCTGGACTCTGTGGTGACCAATCCATGTGTGAGAATGAGGTCTCATGCTCCCTGAACCACTCTTTCAGAATTCAAGCCTGATGAATCCTGGCATTGTCATCTTGGAATATGCCCATGCTATCAGGGAAGAAAAAATCCATTGATGGAATAACCTGGTCATTCAGTATATTCAGGTAGTCAGCTGACCTCATTCTTTGAACACATACTGTTGCTGAACCCAGTCCTGACCAACTGCAGTAACCCTAGATCATAGCACTGCCCCCTCAAGCTTGTACAGTAGGCACTAGGTATGATGGGTTCATCACTTCACCTGCCTCTCTTCTTACCCTGATGCACCCATCACTATGGAACAGGGCAAATCTGGACTCATCAGACCATTTGACCTTCTTCCATTGCTCCAGAGTTTAATATTTATGCTCCTTGGCATATTGTAGCCTTTTTTTCCAGTTAGCCTCACTGATTAGAGGTTGTCTTAAGGCTACACAGCTGTTCAATCCCAATCCCTTGAGTTTACTTCGCATTGCGTGTGTGGAAATGCTCTTACTTTCACTATTAAACATAGCCTGGAGTTCTGCTGTTGTTTTTCTTCGATTTGATTTCACCAAACGTTTAAGTGATCGCCGATCACAATCATTCAGGATTTTTTTCCGGCTAAATTTCTTTGGGGCTATAATTATATATATATATATATATATATATATATATATATATATATATTATATAATATATATTATAATATATATATATACTACCAAATATACAGGGGTTGGACAATGAAAACTGAAACACCTGTCATTTTAGTGTGGGAGGTTTCATGGCTAAATTGGACCAGCCTGGTAGCCAGTCTTCATTGATTGCACATTGCACCAGTAAGAGCAGAGTGTGAAGGTTCAATTAGCAGGGTAAGAGCACAGTTTTGCTCAAAATATTGAAATGCACACAACATTATGGGTGACATACCAGAGTTCAAAAGAGAACAAATTGTTGGTGCACGTCTTGCTGGTGCATCTGTGACCAAGACAGCAAGTCTTTGTGATGCATCAAGAGCCACGGTATCCAGGGTAATGTCAGCATACCACCAAGAAGGACGAACCACATCCAACAGGATTAACTCTGGACGCAAGAGGAAGCTGTCTGAAAGGGATGTTCGGGTGCTAACCCGGATTGTATCCAAAAAACATAAAACCACGGCTGCCCAAATCACGGCAGAATTAAATGTGCACCTCAACTCTCCTGTTTCCACCAGAACTGTCCGTCGGGAGCTCCACAGGGTCAATATACACGGCTGGGCTGCTATAGCCAAACCTTTGGTCACTCATGCCAATGCCAAACGTCGGTTTCAATGGTGCAAGGAGCACAAATCTTGAGCTGTGGATAATGTGAAACATGTATTGTTCTCTGATGAGTCCACCTTTACTGTTTTCCCCACATCCGGGAGAGTTACGGTGTAGAGAAGCCCCAAAGAAGCGTACCACCCAGACTGTTGCATGCCCAGAGTGAAGCATGGGGATGGATCAGTGATGGTTTGGGCTGCCATATCATGGCATTCCCTTGGCCCAGTACTTGTGCTAGATGGACATGTCACTCCCAAGGACTACCGAACCATTCTTGAGGACCATGTGCATCCAATGGTTCAAACATTGTATCCTGAAGGTGGTGCCGTGTTTTAGGATGGCAATGCACCAATGCACACAGCAAGACTGGTGAAAGATTGGTTTAATGAACATGAAAGTGAAGTTGAACATCTCCCATGGCCTGCACAGTCACCAGATCTAAATATTATTGAGCCACTTTGGGGTGTTTTGGAGGAGCGAGTCAGGAAACGTTTTCCTCCACCAGTATCATGTATTGACCTGGCCAGGAGGCCCTACACCATACTAATAAATTATTGTGGTCTAAAACCAGGTGTTTCAGTTTCATTGTCCAACCCCTGTATATCTATATCTATATATATATAGATATAGATATATATATATATATCAATATATAAAATGAAAGTAATGCCTATGATGAGTACATGCAGATTTCTCACTAGAACTGTAAATTTAGTCAACACAATTTCCCAGTAGCAAACCTGCAAAGTAACCAGTTAAAAAAAATAATAATAAAACTGATTTTTGTCATCACTGTTAAGGTTTGCAAATTGCCCCTTGAACTCTAACTGTGTCATATTTTTCTCCATCTGGTTTGTATTCTTTGGGTAAAATGTCTGATCAGACTAGATCAGAATCTGTCAAAAGGGATTACTCATGTCAGATGATGACCTTGAACCTTTCTGCCCTACTACCAAACTATGCTGTCTAGCGTCAATCCTTGCTGCTTCTTGTGAAGTCACCATCTGAGAAAACATAGATTTAGTTTTTTAAGCATTGCTTATAAAAACTTTGGATTTTTGATCTTTGTAGTCCTGAGTCCTTCCCAGAAAATCCCAACTACCTAGCTGTATTGTTATTTTACTTTACAGTTACCAGTGCAATGAAACACACTGCTGTCTAGAAACTTTAAGTATATTCAGATTATTTATATTTACTTTAGATGCAGGCATCCCACTACTGGGAACCATTTTTTTCTGACTGTAATTATAAGCATTTTTAAAATACTATATTTTGGTAGAGTTATTATTTTCAACTTTATTTGATTTTCAGATTTAGAGCTAGACTGTAGCCTCAAGGATCAGAGTTAATACTTTAAAACACTGAAGCTTTTTTGACAAAATGATCGCCATTTTTAATAGTAGTTATTTAGTATGAATGGGTACCACTAAGGGTTGTTTTTTGTTTTTTTTCTTGAATCAATGCAACCATGAGAGTGACAAATGAATTACCACATTTGTGTTATTCAAAGTCAGAGTGTAGCAGTTGCCCAGGGTAACAATGTGGAGTCTTAATGAACAGCCAGGTTTTGCCCATCCTGCACTGGGCCACGCCATAGAGTTAATAGGCAGGTGTGTAGGTATTAAATTGAAGCGAACACAGACATGAAAGGAAAAAAAATGTGAAGTTAGATTGACAAAAGACCTGAGAAACCTTGGCATAAAATGGCACTCTTAAGTAAATGCATTTAACAGAAAACGGCTTGTTTGCTTTCACATTGGCTAATTAAGACATAGAGGGAAAGAGAGTTATGTCTGTTTCCATTTTAAATGTATCTGCAGTAGAGAAATTACAATTGACTCTTCCACTCCAGTGGGAAAGCAAACCAATATAAAGAACACAAAAAACAACAGCAGCAAAGCTTTGAAACTCTGATGCAGTTCTCTTCATTAATCACCTACAACACACTTACTCTGCATTCCCTTTGAACTCTCTCCCTCTTTGAGCTGTCTCTGATTAACTTTGTTTATCAGGCAGATGACTGATCATACCTGGCAGCTATTATCATGACCCTACATTATAAGGCCACCACTAATAAATCTGTGTGTGTGTGCTTGTTTTTGTGTTTACTTTCATGTTTAAACGTCTCTTCTCTTTGCTCCACTGTCAGTCCTTGGAGCTGGATGGAGTTTCATGTTGATGGTTTAACAACATTTCTTTTCCAATCACAAAAATGTCTTCAGATCATCTGCGTAAGGGAAGAGCTACCTTAAAAGCGCTATCGCTCTCTTTATTGTTGCTATTTGGCCCTCAGTGGAAAATGAAAATTTCAATGCGGCTGAATAGACCTAAAAAGGTGAACTCAATGCCATGTATTCGGACCCCCAAGAAATGTACCCAGTGCATGTGATAAAATCATGCATAAGGTAGAAGTACTAGAAAAAGAAGAGGTAAAATGTTGACGAGAATTCACTGAAAAATGAAATAAACACATATTAAAACAGATTTTACCTACAGTGTCCTCAAAATCTGTAAATTACACCAAAAATCAATAACACAAACCAATAATGCAATAAACTGTAGGTTATTATTTAAATGCTGAATGAAAAAAAAGAGCTAATTACAGATATTACAAGTTGCTGTAATTTGGCAGATGGGTAATTGTTTAGTTTAGGATTGTCGTTTCGCTGTAACTCATGGCATTTATGATTCTTCTTCTCTTATGTATGCAATCTGATTGTAAACCATAAAAAAGTTCACATGTAAATAAAAGACATCTAAGATGTGTAATAATGGTCCTTTGAAGCCAAGGAGCTCATCATTTGATACCATGCTGTAGCCTCCAAACAGTAGTTTTGTTCGAGCTGAACACTGCTTAGAGCTGGACTCCCAATGAGGTTTTAGTTTTAATTCAACATCCTGTGTACTCAGAATCTGCTCAATCCCTGCTCACTCTGCACAGGTCAATCAGCCAGATGTCATGTGGAGCTCACACTGTGCATAATGCCCCTGAATGGTTTAATTCACTAACAACAGTATACCCAATGTTGGCAAACTGAGATAATCACGGCATTACAGAGAATTTATTTTTACAGCTAAGTACCATTAATACCTTTAAATTGTAACTTAAAAACATAAATTACTAAATATTCTATAAACGGATTCTATTCTATTCTATTCTACTTGTATTTCAGCCCCTTGTCACATAGATAAAGTAATATATTTAGTTAATTTCCAATATTTGTTTTGCTGTTTACAAGATGCTTTTGAGTTGCCCAATTTGGAGTGAGGTTCTATAAACAAATATTGATGACACATGCATGTGAATACACTTCAATGCTCTCAATTAGGAGAACAAAAACTTTTATATAAAACCTGCAAAATCAGCTGCTACCAACAGGTCCACATCATTTGGATGTGCACAAAACTTTACTTGTCCTGCCTTTGTGTACGGTGCCTTGCAAAAGCATTCACAACCCACGACCCTTTTGTCATGTTACAAGCACAAATTTCAGCTTCAGCGATATTCAAACCTTTACATGACAGAACAACACAATGTGGTGCATAGGTGTGAGGTAAAAGAAAAAGATACATGGTTTTACAACTTTTTTACAAACAAAAATCTGAAAGTGTGGAATGGATTTGTATTCAAATCCTTGGATTCAATGCATTGTAGAACATGTTACTACAATTACAGCCTCTACTCTTTTGGAGTATGTTTCTACTAGCTTTGCACATCCAGATACTTAAAGAGTTGTCCACATTTCTTTCAGAATAACTTAAGCTCAGTCACATTGGATATCTTACCAATGATTCTCAATTTAATTTGGGTGATGCCTTTGACTATAGGACATTTTAAAACATTAATATGCTTTGATCTAAGCCGTTCCATTCTAGCTATGGCTGTACGTTCAGGGTCGTTGTCACGCTGGAAAGTGAACCTCCACTCCGGTCTCAAGTCTTTTGCAGCCTCTACTGTGTTTTCATCATGTATTACCCTGTATTTTGCTTCATTAATGATCCCATCAACTCTGGCCAGGTTCCCTATACCTGAAAAAAAGCCTTCCAGTTGCATAATGCTGCCATCATCGTGGTACAATGTGGGGATGTAAAGGGTTGGTTTTCCACCATACATGACATTCTGCATGTTGGCCAAAATGTTCAGTTTTGATCTTATCTAACCAGAGCATTTTTTCCACTAATTTGTTGTTTCCCCCTATGAATTGTGGGAAATTGTAGACAGGGTCTCTAATAGATGTTATAAGTGTGGATATTGTTTTATAAGCTGGCTCTGCTTAAACCTGCCTGGTGTGTGCTTTGGTCTCCATGATGCTGTTTTCTCACTAATATTCTCTAACAAGCTGCTGAAGCTTCCAAAGACTAGCTGGATATATACTGAATTTACTATATAGGATACTTTGAAAGGCAATTGGTTGCATTGGATTTTATTTAGAGGTCTGAAAAGAAACCCACACTTATCCTTACTCTTAACAATCATACACTACTTTGTGTTGATAAACTGCATACAACGTTTGTGGTTGAACTATGACAAAAGGCAACCAAGTTCAAGGGGTGTGAATACTTTTGCATGGCTTTGTAAGCTTTCACACTAAACTGAAAGAATTGGAATTTTATGCAGTAGTTTCTGTGAAATGTTTTGATGGACAAATGAAGACATAGATAACTAGAATCACCTATGGTTTCATAATGCAATACTTACTTTCTTTAGATGACAATTAGGGACAACTGTCCTAAATAGAAGATTTTTTTTTTTTGCTATATTTAAAAGTTAAGTTTTATACTGAGCCATAAATGTATCGTGAAAAGCTTATTCCAACAAATGATTTACTTGGCTTCCGAACTTGCACTAAATAAAATAAAATCTTCCCTGAAAAATAAATCTTCTTGAGTTATCATTAATCTCCCTGGCAGATATTTCTTAGGATAGGTTACTTGTTTTATTTGCATGTCTTCTTCTTAAAAGCCTGATAATGAAGACACATGCAGAATCCGTTTGGATAATTAGACACATGCCAGTTTTTTCTCGCCCAAGGAAGGAGCAGTACAACTGGGGGGGAAGCTGACGCTAAGTCCTAAAACTGAAAAACAACGCTAAAGGAGGGGGTTTGCCACAGGCAAAAGGTAAACTGAAAGAAAGATAAGAATGGAGAAAGAGGAAAGGGAGACGTCGTGGTGTCAAGACAGAATTACTCCTCATTACAGTGCAGTGAGAAGCCAGTAAATCAAATGCCACTGCAGCCATTCTGCAGCTTCTCCCCATCATCAGTCAAAAGCCCTCCCCTTAAAACATGCGTAGTGTTCTGGTGCATGACTGCCTCCAGACCTGTAATAATAAAAAACATGTCCCAATGCACTATGTTCGACAAGGACGTCTTCTGTACCTCCCATCTGAGTTGTGTTGTCCTGTGGGTGTTTGGTCAAACATCACGAAGCAGAGGAGGATGGGGTGTATTTTCCTCATGGTCATCAGAAGGTCAATTGATGGTATTGATGTCTGATTTTTCCAAAGTCACCCCCTTTGTAAGCGCAACACCTGGCTTCTCCGCATGTGCTGTACCATGTGCATGTAGCCGAGCAGGTGACGTCCAGCCGGCCAATGTTTCACAAAAGTTTCAGCACCTTGACATTGTTGTGGTCGGCAGGTAAAAAACGACGTTGTACTTCATTAGGCATCTGCTGGTGGAGAGCAGCTCGTCCCATTAGATGCCGCACCATGTTACTGCAAGGCCCATTGCCATTTATTTCACAATCAGCCAGATGAAACGACTGATATTGACAATCTGTTCCTTGATGTGTTTCTCTCACTCTGATTTGTTTCTTTCTCTTGCTCATGCTCATATCTCTTCTACCCTTTTGTTTTTCCCCTACCACATTCAGATTTTTGTTCATGGCAGGGAGTGAAGAATTTCAATCCTGGAAATTGTTATGTTGGGTCACAATTCAGGACGCAACTAATGAGGGGGATCATGTGGACAGGTAATTTGAATTGTCGGCTCCATTTGTTATTTACAATTGTCAATTAATGCCACCCTGAACAGCCCTTGTGTCAGCTCTATCCCTGCCAGTTGCCAATTACTCTTCAGGCCACCTTACTGACCTCCTGGCAGGAAGAGAGATGAGGGAATCAGATGAGCACGATCCCTCTGAGACGCAAAACATCCCAGCCATCTGCCACCCACATTCTTGCCTCCTCTACCAGAAGAGAAAGTTGGAAAGGTTGTGAGAGAGTTACAAAGGAAAGACATTTAAAGAGAGAGCAAAGAACAAAACAAGACACTACCAAAGGAGACATAAAAGCAGACACAGATAACTGTGATAAAAGGAAGGTGAACGAGGCAAATTACCTGAGTTTCAGGGGACAGTTTTGACCTTTAGGCAGAATGCCTGAACATTGGTTTCTGAAGACCAACCGTAGCCAAAATGATAAAAAAAATGAATTTATTGATCACTTTTTCCAGAAATGCAAGCACACTTAATGCTCAAAACATTTATCAAACTTCAAAAAAAAAAACATTTAGCAAACCTCAACAATATACATGACCAGTGTCTAATCACCTGTGCATAAAACCACATCTAGTAGGGACAAATAAGAAAACCTTTTTTTTTTTCCTTTTGAACTTTTCCCCAAATGAGATCTATTTACAGTAGTTCATCTTTCTCCTAAATTTCCCTTTAGCTGTGGAAATTGTTTATTTATTTTAATTATCACAGTTTTAAGATTTAAGATTTTTAGAATTAACCAAAAGGATATCGAATGTGTTTTTGTCAAACCTTTGGCTAGGTTTATTTAATGTTTCAGAATGGTAGTGGGAAGGGACCAAATGGTGATGCTTATCTATAAAATGGGGTTTTGAAAGGGCAAACTGACCCAGAGTCCTCCAACTAATGGTAGGCACACATACTTTCTGAATATCTCAACTAATTATATGAACAGAACTCAGGGAATTGTGCACCATTTGCTTATTACACATGCACCCTAGGTGTTTTTCCCTACATGTTTACCGCTTAAAATATATTTTAAGATACACAACCATATGTGGCAAGATAAGAAAACATTTCACAGAACTTAACCCTGGTTTTCAAATGGAACATTAAAAACAAGACTTTAATATTTTTAAAAATTTATAGTGGTCAATAGTTTAAATTTTAATAATAAACATTTGCAATAACTGCTATGACAATTTTGAGATCGGTGCTGTTGTAAGAACTGGCCCAACTCTCGCAAGCAATCGGTTTGAGTCTCCAGTCAGAACTTATCCCTGTTTCTCCAAACTGAGATCCCTTAGACGACTATGCTGGTATGACACTGCTGATTCTATCAGAACAAAACCTTACCTGAACTTTGTGTTCAAAGCCTACTAACTTTACTATAATGTGATGTTCTATGCTAAAGGGTTTAAAAAAATGGATAGCTTGGAGGCTGATATTGAAAGGCTATAAACGTAACATAAAACATATTCGTACTCTGCATGTTAGTTATATTGTCTGTTTTTTATGATTACAATAAAATAATTTTTAAATGGATGTGTAATATAAGCAATTCAATGATTGCTATTCTTTTTTTTATTCTGTATTGCATCTAGAATTTGAACTAAGAACAGTTCTTTGTTTGGTCGGCTCTGTAAAGGGAATAAAGGACTGTTCCTACATTTGACCAATCTGTCCTTATTGAGTATCATTCTCCAACGAAAGAAAAAGAAGCAAAGTGGAAGTGCCAGAGCTGACCTTATGGGATGTAGAATTGCAATTTGCCTCAGTGGGTGCCTTGACACATACAAATGACAAAGGGAAGTAAAATTCCAATCCCCTAGAGTCCCCCTGTCTGGAGGGTATTGCTTTGTAAAAGAAACATGACATAACCAACCTTGCAAATGTGTCTAATGGCTCTGTTATTGAAGGACTGACCAGGGAGCAAGTGGAGGAGATATAGCCACTTTGTTATTAAGCACTGTGTTTTTCAGTCTTTCTGCGACCATTTATATTTTATCGGGACATTATTTTATATTCTATTTTATAAAATAGACCACATGTTAGACAGATCTGCCACAACAGCAAGCTTAATGTTTTTAGTACTTAAGTAGAAGGCAATCTGAGTTATTTTCTTTATTCTTCAGTTCCGAACATGGATGGAAGTAACAGGCTAATAAATTGTAGTAAGAACAATCACACATTTACTATAACTTATAAGCCTGTTATGTCTAACCATATTCAGAACCGAAGAAGCCTTTTGGATGAGAGGTGAAACTTCTCCAAGAAGCAACAGCGTGATTCCAGTTGCCTTCGACTGAAGCCTTTATGATTGTACTGTCCTGGATGGCTGAGAATATACACCAGCATACTGGTAAATATAATTACAGTAATGATACCATGAAATTACAGTACTGTGGCTTATCAGTTAGCTGAAATGAACTTAAATCAATATCATTAAATTTTCTACATGGAAAGAAAAAAGTTATTTGCACAAAGCCAATATAAAGGTTGACCACCGTTATATTTCAATTCCTTTTCCAAGTAAAACTTACTTTTTATGGGTATGATGTAGAGTTACAGTATATCCTCACAAAAGAACTTTAAAGGCCTTTGTATGGCATTAAAAAAAACTATTTGTGGATGATCAATGCATTATATCTGTATTGATATTTTAATGTTTTGTTGATGTCAGTAGGGGTGAGGTATCCAGTGTATACCTACTTGTCAGAAGTGCTGAATAACAACAGCTTGCCTTCCTTTGATTTCTTTGAGTTGCCGCCACGGCCAAACATTACAGTGTCTAACCTGTCAATGACATACCACGAATTGCTATTGATTGGCACCGTTATTGCTGCCGGCTAAATTCATTACAGGATCGACCAAGGTTGCCTGAGATGGGCACAGAGGGTGAAGCTTCTAAAAGCACCTGAAAGGTTAAAAAAACTGTTTCAAGGCTTAAAGCAATAAACACAAGGAAGTATGAAGGCAGGAAACTGTGATATTTTGTTTAAGTCCTTGCTGCTTCAAGATGGTGTGAAATATTTTTAGTTAGTTCACACTCATTCTGCAGGAGAATAATTATGTTTGTTATTAATGCCTTTAAACAAATGTTATTCTGTATAAACAGAGGCCAGCCAAGGTTGCTGGATAAATACTTTATGAACAAACACGTTTTTTGTTTTTACTTTTGTTTTAGTTTGTACAGCTGATTTAAATACTGTAATATCAACAGTCCCTTCATCCTGTTGACACAAGGTGATTGGGATTATGGCTGGAAAAGAGAGAGAGAATGAGCTGTGTGGATTTATGGATTTATTTATTCCTTATCTATATATTAACCAGCCAGCATTTCTGGCCTTTATCACATCTGCAAATGTAATTTTATCTGTTCAAAATGTGTTTTTTTTCTTTTACAAACATATTGTTCGAACTGGGGGAATTTTATAAAAAAAAGAATAATCCATGATATGTATGAATGTATAAATAAAACATGTATCGTAAATCTGCTAGAAATAAGAAGTAACACTGTCTCTTCCTCATAAACTATTCAGTGCAACCAACTGCCTTCTTTCAACAATTTATGGTGGCAGCATCATGATGTGGGAATGCTTTCCTTAGCAGAAACAGGATAACTGGTCAGAGATGGGAACCCTGGGAGAAAAGTTTTTATGGGCTGGAAGACACTTTTAATTGCGTTCACTGTCTAGAACGAAAACACTGCAGCCAGAGGTTCAATGGAAAGGTTTAGATCAAAGCATATTCATGTGTTGGAATAGCCTAGTCAAAGGCCACTCTTAAATTAAACAGGAAATCTGAGACAATACTTAAAAACTTGCTGTGCAAAGACTTTCAGGGTTTGGGGTTGAGAAGGACCAAAGCGACAACAGGACATCAGCAGGCGCATGTTAAGTTGATACATTTAATAAAACAAAGACTAAACTTACTGGACATGAAGGAAAGCTCAGGAACCAGGGATAAACAGATGCATCAACAGATGACCTGACCATGACGAACAAAACACGGGCTTAAATACAACCAAACTGACTGCAATCAGCCAAACACCAAACAGGTGAGGATTGTGACAAAGACACCATACATCCAGTCTGTCTGATTTTGAGCTTTTCTGCAAGGAAAAAAGAACAAACATTTCTGTCTATTTATGCACAAGGTAGATGACATACCCCAAAAGATTTGCAACTTTAATTGCTGAGAAAGATGGCTCTATAGAAGAAAACGCAGTACGGCTGAATTCAAATGTACACCACACTTTTCATATTTATATATAAAACAAATTGAAAAAAGTAAGACATTGTCCTTTTACTCCACAATTATTTGCTCTGTTATTTTGTTTTATCAGATTTAATCCCAATAAAATAAACTAAAGTTTGTGTTAACGTGGCAAAATCTGGAAAAGCTCAAGGGGTATGAATACTTTTCCAAGGCACTGAATGTTATCCATTAAGCAACACTAACATTAAGCTCTTATTCTTGTGTTAGATGCAAAACATGTTGTGCTCACCCTATCTCCATTAATCCCATTCTAGTTTCACAATGCATTGCTTGTTCGGAAGATGTAATGGAGTCAAGTAGTTTGACTACTGAAAACAGAGACACAGCAAACTCCATACTTAATCTGCTACTTTATATTGATAGATGTAAACCCTCTTCTGGAGTTCATTTGTTCTTCTGCCCATTAATCCACAGCTAGGCATTCTCCATCCAGGGGCTTAGTAGCTCTCTATTCTTGCCTTCCTAGCTGGAGATTGGGAACGCCATAGGGGGCCGGAAGATCCTGCAGAATAGCAATTGGCCACACCAGGGGAGGAGTAGGATGAGGGATCTCAATTATAGATTTCACTTGAAACATTTCTTTCCTCACCTCCCCATCTCATCCAAAGACTTAGAGCATGCTGAAGGAGAGAGGGAGAAAAGTGGACATGCAATATTTCAGGAAGCAACACCACTCTCATGCTGGTGTTTACTGATCTTAAATAGCATGTCTGTGGACTGGGTGTGGAGTTTTCTGTTTTCTTTTTTTTCTCTGTGGTTTAGAAATTACAAACCTGACACCAAAAGTGCAGGCGCAAGAAGAAGTGGATTGCTTTTCTAAGATGATTTCACTATGATCTATTCTACAATTGGCTATGTAAGTACAAAGAATGTCAGCAGAGGTGAGAGAGAAGCAAAGAGGAGGAGACGGGGAGGGATTGAAATAGCCTCATTTGTCATAAGGTTGCCTCTGATTTCTCCCACCTCTGTGATTCCACATGATCTTGGAGGATTTAGTTTAAGTAGACAAATCTGTATAAATTGAGTTTGAAGGTTCCTATTTTATTTTTTTCCTCAAGTGACTTGATGTAGTTTTCAGGTTAGGAAGTTTGTAGGAAGAGACACTGTGATCCTGTAGTTGAACAGTCCTGGATTGTAGCTCATCAGACTGCACTGTTACAATCAATTATGTTTTCCCATTTTAATTCAGACGTTGTGTTGGCTAGCAGCACAAAGCATAACTGGATTATCAATTGATAACTTGAGGCTTTTAATTACAATTGTACAACATATAATTTAAATGGTTTTAAGATAATTTGCTCTAAAACCACAAATGTTGTGCTTGTTAGTTCTTTTGTACTTGATCCTTTGTAAAGGCCTTGCAAAAGGTTCCAGTGCTGGGTGTATTTAGCGTCTTGATTTATTGGTTTGCAGAACAACTTGATTTCAGTTTTGAGTCTTATGGGGTATGTCTCTACTAGATGGAAATCTTGTAGATTTGAAAATCATCTCCCTACTAGATGGAAATCATCTCTGATTCCAAGCCTTGCTATAATTTCTCAATTGGATTGAGGTCTGGACTTTGACTGGGTCATTATAAAACATGAACATGCTTTGATCTAAATCATTCCATCTTACATCTGACTGGATGTTTAGGGCTGTCTTGCTGGAAGGTCAACTTCTGCCATGGTCTCAAGTCTTTTGTTGCCTCAAACAGGATTTCATGCCATCAAATGTCACCAGCTTCAGGTCCCTGCTAAACAAATGTGTCCACACACTATGACAGCGCCACAATCATGTGGTGACTATTTACCCAATCAGTGGACTTCTAAAGGCAATGGTTGCACTGGTTTTTATTTAGAGCAAAAAAAAATTAAAAATGGGCTTAACAATTTGCATGGCACACTTTCCTCTGTGCCACTTTCCTTTCGCTTCACAATTATGCAACATGTTGAAGTTTGTGGCTGTTAGGTGACAAATTGTAATAACGTTCAAGTGGTACTGATATTTTTCAAGCCTCTCCTAATTCTAAAATTTGTAACTTAATCTGCATCCTGTAGTGTTAATACAATAACATAGATGAACCTGAGCTTCAAAAATGTCTTGAACACACGTGTATCAGAAATACTAAGTCTCTCCACATTTTCCAGCACATTTGACGTTTTGTAAGCTGCTTCAGGAAAAACGAAGCTGCTGCTGCTGCTCCTGCTTAAACGCTCCATGGTAGTTGAAGAACCAACACTTTGCATTGTATCAGATAAAATTTTTGCTCGAGATGGAATCATGCAGTCAGATAATCCAGCACCTGAATGTGCCTTGGAGGATAGTGGAGCCACAACCGACTGAGGCTGTTGGTCTGTGTGGCAGTAATCAATGCTGATCGCAGTAGCTTCCCTCTGTCAGTCAGCAAGCATGTTATCTGTCCTCGTCCTTCACTCAATAACCCATTCACTCATTCACTCCTTGATTCAGTTGCTCACTGCCTCATGCACTGCAGCACCAAGTTAGTACATCAGGCCCCATCCATCTTTCAAAAACACCAACACTGCCCCCTTTTGGTGAGACTAATCTGTCAGCTGGACAGACTGATGTCCCACTTGAAAAACGACTCCTCCGAACAATTTCTGACATTCACTCTGTCCGACTGATTTTTAAATCTTCTCTGGGAGAAGAGAAAGTGTTTTTTATTGAAAAACGGTGAATAAGGGTTGAAGGCTGATGTACTTTTACTTGGCCTGACTTGGCTTTATCTCTGACTGAATCACTGCCACCCAGAGCTTGTTACTGAGACACAGCCATTTCACAAGTGCCATGGACTCGCAGTGAAACTATGCTTGCGGGAGAGACGAGGCTGGACTGGAGTCCCAGGGGGAGGGTAATTATCCGTTATGATCACTGGGAGACGACATGACTCTGTGTGACAGCTTTTGTTATTCTGACCGCCGAGAAGAAGTATAGAGGCGAGAAAAGATGATTAAAAGAGTGTCTGCCCTCCTTGTGTCTTTGGAGGAAGAAGTATGGTGACACCCGGGTGGTTTCTAAGGATGTGCTCTGACAGCAGAGTAGGAGAAAGAGCTGGTGGAGGGATGGACATGAGAGAAAAGAGCATCCAAGGGGGGTGCTGGTGAGATGTTTGAGGCCCATCCAGCCCCTCCTCTTGTACTTTGTTGCTTGGAGACATTTGGAGAAAATGCAAATGAGCAGGAAACAGAGGGACTGCATGATTGCATGAACAGCTACACAAACAAAGCACCAACACAACCACATGGTGCAATGTGGTTAAAAAAGGCTGATTATGATAACAACTGATAAATTAATGACTGCATATATCTAATTTATGCACAGCGTACAGTGACACTTTGTACAATTTCAATAATTTAAGTTCAGAGAAAAATGAAACAGTTATAATATGAATAATAATGCATCAGGGAGGAATTAGATTTATCACTTTTCACTCATAGCTGAGAGTTTGACATGTGCAATAAAAGTGTTGAAAAACTAGATGGCCAGCCACTTGCAACCTCCCATGCCAGCTGATAATTATTATTAACCATTCACTAATTCATTGCAGAAAATTGTTAATTAGACCACAAAATGTCAGCCATTTTCCCCACAAAGACCTAATGGGATTTGGGGGTTTGAGTCATTTCTCTCAAGTTCCATGACAAGCCACGGATTAGATTGAGGATGGTTTATTAATTCTCTGAGCACTTTATGACCAGTTGTTTTCATCTCAACGCTTAAAGCTTTTCCCTTGTTTAGGCCCCCTAAAAATAAACATGAAACACTGATTTCGAAGCGTGAAGAAAAAGCTGAGATGCAATATAAGTCAAAGGGAACGAGAAAGAAAAAAAAAAAAACATCTGAAGAGATTGTATTCCCGATGTGATGAATTAGAAATGTTTGGAGTCTCAGGACTGTGGTCTCCCAGTCCTCATATTAAAGCCCACAAGGGTTTTGGAGACAGCAGCTGGGTCCAAATTTCATTCATCAACATTGTTTTTGGTCAAAGCTTTTATTGCTTTGTTTCTAAATAAGCATATTGGTGGAAAGTAAAGCGCAAGAAAAAACTAAAGGCGTTTTAGAGCAAAGACCATTCAAAACTTTGGGTAAGATTCTAAAGGTGTGGACTGCATCTGGAGCCAGTGCTTCAAGAGCCACGACACACAGATGCATCCACTACATGGGCTTCACATATCTTATATGAAGCCACTCTCGAAGCAGACCCAATGTCTGAAGCTTCCTTCCATGGGCAAAGGAGATAAAGGACTAAACCATTGCTCAGTGCTGTTTTCAGATAAAAAAAATTACATTTAACTTGGAAAGGCTGCAGAGTCTGGAGGAAGAATGGAGAGACACTGAATCCAGTGAGAATTTGCCACAGTCAGTGATGATTTGCGAAGCTGTACTGTCTGCTGTTGTTAGTCCACTGTGTTTTAGGAGTATTGTCAAGAGCAAGATAAGAGACACCAGACCCAACAATCCAGATGAGCTGAAAGCGGCTATTAAAGTGAAACATCAAAGCAGAGCCACAGACTTAAAATTTCCATGCCATGCAGCAAAATGAGCCCTAAGTGTTGAGTGCATATACTGTGCAGTACATTGGCATACTTTTCAAGAGACTAACATTGTTTTATTTAAAAAAAAATTTTGTCATATTAATTTATTATTATACCCCAGGGTGTACTTCACCTCTTGCCCAGTGACTGCTGGAGAAAGGCATCAAACCTCCGCAACCCTGCAATTACAAGCAAGTTTAGGTAATGGATGGATGGATATATAATTTTCTGAGATTTTATTTGTGATCTGCTGTCTGGTTAAGTTCGCTCTTTAGATTGTATACATACACTAATATTCACTCCAACAAAAACATTTTCTATAACAATTTTAATGTCATTCCTAAATATATTTGTAATTTAAAAAGACAAAAAAGTCAAGTTTTCGACATATTTATGAAATGTTAGTAATACATTGATTTAAAGGTTTAGATCCAAGCACCAAACCTTGTAGGACTCCACATTTAAACTTTTACAGTTCTAATATTTTCTTTTGTAGCTGTACAGTTTTCTATTACACTTGTGACATACCCTTCGTATCTGATTAACCTGTAACTTTATGATACTAAATTTGGGGGTTTTCTAAGCTTTAACCCATAATAAACAAAATGAAGAGAAATAAATACAACAATTTAAATATATTCCTCTGTTTGTAATGCATCTTTTTGACATAAATTTCAATGAAATAATTTTTTTATGATATTCAAATTTATGCAGATTCGCCTGTATCTGCAGGTCTTCAATAGAAAAGAAAAATTAAGAATTGTATATGGTAAAATAATCAGGTAACATTTAATTTATGTGATTCACTTTCACTACAGCTTTCAATATATGTTTCTTGGAAAATTATTGAAAATCACGCTTTAGTTGAAGATAGGTGTTAATCATTACACACCACAGACGTGGTTTGTCATAAGTAATATTTGTTGGGGAAATGTCTCTGGATTCAGTCATTCCAATGTTCCAGATTTCCTCTAGCACATTACAAATGTTCCCGGTGGGAGCCAATCGATGTTTGAAAACTATGTCTCATGCTCCATGAACCACTCTTTCACAGTCTGACGAACGATAAATTTTGCCATTGTCATCTTGGAACATGACCATGGTCATCAGGGAGGATGAAATATATTTTATGAAAAACCTGGTCATAACATACCATGCCATCAGCAGTGTGAAAAGTAATTTTACAATGACAAACGTAGTACAATAAAAAATGCTGTAAAATGGAAAGTTATGTTTTATAATACCATGTTTTTTATGATGTACTGTAAAGCTGTTTTCACACAAAGGCAAAAAATATTTTGTTTGAAGTAGATGTCACAGTTGGTCTGTTTTTCTATGCAGTTGCTATCTACAGTGGAGCTTCACAGCAGGGTACTCTCTACACTCACAACTTCTACTTCAGAGTGGCACAGGAAGCAGGACATGATGCAAAGGTTGTGTTGTACAAATGTGTTTTATTTACAGCGGACAAAAAAAAACTGCCAGATTATGATCCCTAATGATTGTGCTTGTTTTTGTTCCAGTGTCTAATGTGTTTGGTTATCTTAGAGCATAGATGTGTTCTTAAAAGTAAATTAGTAGCTGAAGAAAACCCACCTTTCTGCTGGAAAGTGCATGAAGTAGCAAACTCAATGGTTGAAAACTGAACCAATTCTTTCATCCATAAGATATGTTTCTATTTTTCTTCCGATACATGCTGCTTTAAGCATAACATTTCTATTTTTAATAGCAGGTTATTGTAACTTACTATTATTCAGAGAAATTCTTTATTTGTAGTAATCCATGTTTTGTGAGTTTTTGGTAATCTTCTCGCTGATTTCCCATGATATTGCATTTGTCATATAAATTCTCAAACAACTGTGACCTACCCTTCTTATGCTATAGACTTCTAGTTATTTCTTTCTTTCAGTCTGAACCTTGCACAGATTTCTCCTTCCGCAACGACCAAATGTAACACCTTAGCTGTAACATACTTCTAGTTTTTGATTTAAACTGTGGTCACAATGTTATTTCCAGATCAAGACAAGATGGTTAAATAATTATTGGAGCAGATGAAATGTATTAACATACAAGTTTGCTGCTAAGTTATATAAAGGCTTTTTGATTATTTACTGTAAACTTATTCCTACATTCTTTTGCACAGGGGAATAATGGCATTTTGATGTCATTTTAATCCTTCATTGTCCTTTCAAAATGTACAGCTGCTGTTTAACATAAGTAGGTGGACCCTTTTGGCAGTGTGCGAGATCTACACCAGTTGTTTAACAGTTGCCTTTGTGGGTGTGTGTACATGTTTTCTTGTGTGTCCTTAATTCAGCTGTACAGCCTAAAAGGCAGATAAAGGTAGAGAGAGAAACACCTTACTCCTCAATGATTTGGCCTTACCTCTGCAGTGTAAGGTTATTAACAGGCCATGACAAAAGGGGTGAGGAAAGGGGGATCTCTAATACTTTTTATGGCTTCACCACCACCCTGTCTCTGCACTTGGCATTTATCTCTCCCTGGAGGTGCTGCAAATGATTTTAAATTAATAAGCATGTGCAGGATAGGGCACCGGTGATGAGCCATGATGCCCTCAACAAAAAGAGATGAACTGGACAAGCCACTACTGAGCTTTTCTTTTTTCTTCTTTTTTTACCCTCTATTAAGTTGTGGATTTGTCCAAATCTTTTTTTCTGACAGTAGCAATAATCATACATTTTCACTATGTTTTTCAAAGCTCTACATATCAATTTTTTTTATATTATATCCGTTATTTAAGAGATATCTAAGAGACATAAAATGCTTTTTAACTTATTTTATTTTACTTTTTTCAAAGACTTGTAAACCAAAGAGTTTATTAAAAAAAAACTAGCGTCAAAATATGGTGAGAAAATAAACAACATACATTACTAGTAATGACAAATAATTCCTCTTATATGTTATTTTAAACGAGTTTGTAAAAACATATATGAGTACTGATGAAAATGTTTTATGACATGAAATTGTATTCAGTCAACTATTGTAATGGAACATGCTAGTTCTGGTTAGAGCATCAAAAGAATATGCATTAAACCATAGTAAAATATTTTGTTTTAAGTTTAATTTTAGTTTGAATTAAAATGGAATAAAATTTCATTACAGAGCAACATTATAGAGCCCTTACAACCATCTTAGTCCCTGCCTTTGAAACACAGGAGGAGGGCCCACACTTTTAAAAACATCAAACATCATTCAACTACATGAAAATTGAACCAGCCTTGGGTTGAAGTAAAAGATGTTAAAAGCTGCAATATTTTTCTGTCGAGAAAGGAAGTGACCTGTTGGGGTGCCCACAATTTCATTTTAAGCCTTTTTTTAGTTTCTGATTACAAGAGAAAAAAGTATATATCTTTAGCTATATACAGTATTGGAATCAGCACTTCTTCTACTCTTTTACTTTTCACAAAAGCAGAAATTAGTGTATGTCTTTGTGTCACCATGCAATTGTGGTTTACAGTATACTTTTTTAAGAGTTTAAGGTTAGAGACTCATGTGCTGGAGGAATAGGGGAGGGTTTGTTTAATCTATTTTGTTCTTTTTCTTCTAGTTGGAATTCTGAGATTTCCAGCTGTAGATACAAAAAAATGTTCATTCACTGTGTCTTGTAAAAGTATTCACATCTGTTTCACTTTTCACATTTTGCCATGTGACAACCACCAACTTCATTGTATTTTATTGGGATTTAGTGACAGACCAACACAACGTAGTGTACATTATAGTGCACTATGCATTTAACTTTGAGTAGCTTCTACCTCACAGTTTTGCAAATTCGCTTAAAAATTCAAATTTGGTCTTATCTGACTGGAGCACCTGCGTTGACATGTTTGCTGTGTCATCTACATGGCTTGTTACAAACTACAAACAGGTTTCCCATGGCTTTCTTCCAACAATGTCATTCTTCTTAAGATGTGAATTTTCTGCACCTCCTCCAGATTTATCATAGACCTCTTAGCCGTTTCTCTGATTAATGGTCTCTTACCCAGTCTCTACCCAGTCTGTTTATGGGATCATGCCACAGCCTTTCCACTTTCACATGAATTGAACATTGCGTTTTGAGATGTCCAAACCTAGAGAAATTGTTTTACAAGCTAACTCTGTTTTAAACTTCTCCAGTTTGTATCTCTGACCTGTCAAGTGCGTTTCCTGATCTTGATGATGCTGTTTGTTCTCTGATGCTTTTTAGAAAATCATCTAAGGCCTTCACAGAAAAGCTGTATTCTTTTCAAGTTTAAACTACACATAGGTGGATTCTACTAATTAGGTGACTGGACTTTCTTTAGGGGTAATGTGGTAAAAAGGGGATTGAAAACAAATATGCACCACACTTTTAAGATTTTTATTAATAAAAATGATATTCCTTTTAATTGTACTTTTAGTCGGTCTCTTGCATACATTTTTAAATAAAATGCATTGAGATGTGTTGTTGTAATTTTTTTTATGCTTTGTTAACATCCTGCACAACACTAGAGACACTATTTAAACCCTATCCATTAACTAGTTAGCTTCCTCTATGTAAGACTGGCCTCTGACGGGAACATGCAACACTGCTGCACTTCCACTACTTTATTATTCATTGTTAAATAAGCATTGACTGGGCACACTCAGCATGTAGCCATATTTCATTAGACCCCTTTGGCAGTGTTTGGCTTTTAACAACAAGGCTGTTTTTTTTTATCTTTTGAGGACCACTGCCTACTTCCACAAACAGGCCATTTCATCTGAGACTCCGGGTGTTTGGAAGTTTAAAGTCAGAGAAGCATGGTGGGAGGCAGCAGTAAACACCATGTGTACATGCCATTTTATATATGACGCTTTTAGCTATTGGCAAGGCACCTTGTTGCATTTTACAACTCTACGTACGCACATAGAGTTGCACACACATGAAGACCCAAGAACTCAAGAGGAAGGATTCAAAAGATATTTGTCCATGATAACTTATTATAGCTAATTAACTTCACCCTAAAACAAACTTCAGTAACACCACTAATGACTATATTATTAATATGCTATGTAGGTAATTATATGTATTGCCTTACTCCCATTTGGTGTGAGTATTTCTGTACCACAGACATTCCACTCCAGACAACAGGGGGTTTTGCAAAAAAAAAAAAAAACTGCTTAGAATTTATTCAAAGAGCACCACAAAGAGACTGAGTTATTCACTTGGCCTCCTAAATTCTGAGATACAAATCAAATGGGATCTGACAGCATCAGTGGGGAGCAAACCCAATCCAAAAAGATCCCACAGCACAACTCCCAGGGCCTAAAGGATCTATTAGGGTGCCTTTAGATGAGAGTAAGACTACACTATGCTCTCTCTGACCTACATTACCTATCAGAACATGGCCAGATTGTAGAAACTTTAAAAAGCTCTTTCAGTGTGAAGGCAATAAGAACCCTATTTCCACCGAGGATTTAAAGACCTGTGATTTTTTTACTAGGGTAAAAGGAATCCTAGGTAACTTGTGTGCTTTCTGTTTCCACTGCTCTGAAAGGCTTTGGAAATTTTATCAGCCTATTGACGTTTGGCAAAGTTGTGAAGAAAACTGCACTACACCTGCAGTCCAGCGGGTGGTGGTAATAAGAAATCCAATGACAAACAAGCAAAGCCCAACCAAGAACCCTGTATCCCGCTATCGCTCACAAAACAAGATGGAGAATGCACAGCTGACTTTTTTGCTTATGGTATTGTACCACATTGTAACTAAAACCCATGCAGCGATCTGCAAGAGATCGCCCGAAGACAACGCCTTAGAAGGCGACAACTTACAGATCTTAAATATGGTGGGTGAGCAGAAGTCAGGAGACTGCAAGAAAGGGTCCACCAATCATCCTTGCTCAGCACATAACCCTGCCCCTCAACAATTCCCGGGTAATCTGAAAGTTCTACCCCCAGACCAGGATATTTTATCTGAGAAAGTAATGGACCCAGGAAATTGAAATTACTCGGCTAAAACTGTGTGGAAACGCATGCAAGGCTTTTAAAATCCTGAGTAACAGCTGCAAGTCCCTGCACTGGAAAAGGGTCCAACTACTTTTAGTAGTACCCAGCTTTTACACTACTACTTTCCACATCCTTGAGATGCTTTCCGTGTGTCCTCACCATGCCTTCTATGTCAGCTGTACTTTCCCATGCAGTTCAAAGCATGTATAGCCACATTCACACCACCCTGTTCTGGCACAACTCTCACATCTCAGGATGAAGTGATGCCACATTTGTATGGAAATGCATTTGTGGGTTGAGCAGCAGAGTTGAGTTTGTGGGTTGTGAAATATTTGCCAAATCCTTCTTTCAAATGCAAAACAATCTATTCTGTTACTGTTTTTTTTTAGATTGGATAATTGAAGTTTGAAGAAATAAGACATTCTGTTATTCAAATAATTGATTCATTTAACAAAGAGGGGCCTCTATAGTCCATGGCAGAAATGTTGTTAGCCATAACAGCCTGGCACCTCTTCCTCATGATGGTCACCAGCGTGACCATACACATCTGTGGAATGGCATCCTATTCCTCACCCAGCATTTGTTGCAAGTGAGCCAATGTGGTTGCGTTGAACATCCTGTCACAAACAGCACACTTAAACTGATCCCACAACTGCTTAGGTTAGGAAGTAGTCTGACTGCCCTATTGGGTCAATTGTTGACATCTTGAACTTCTTTCTGTATTGAGATTGCCTTCATTGATGACAAGCCTTGTTATTCCAGTGAGGGAAATGCTGCCATGCACCATTACACTGCCTCCACCAAAAGCTATTTGGCATTGGCAGATAGGATTTGATGTATTTTTTATAGGTGAAATCCACATACTCAATTCTGTTGTTCAACCCATAAATGCATTTTCATACAAATGTGGAACTATAACTAACGAGAAAGACAAAGTATAAACTATATACAGTATATATATATAAATATATATTTATCTGTGTGTGTATTTACAGAGACTACATGTTTAAGATTCTGTTGATTGAAGGCAGAGCAGCAGTAGAATGTGATGAGCTTTTTAGGCATGCCCTGCAATTAGTTGAAGTTCTGCTTACATGATGAGGTTCTTGTTTGGGCTTGAGGCCAGTGTGGCCTGTTCTGCTTCAAATTCCATGTGACAAAGCAACGGCAACACATGGGGGAGCCTCTTCATCGATACGTTTTGACTGCTGCCACCACAATGCCCTACACTCTCCATGGTAGGGAAGTTTTATGCATGGTCAACACAGTTGGGGAACAATCATTTATGCATAATAGGGAGTCTGCACCCCAGAAGATCGTAACCTGCAAGGACAATCCATGTTTTAGCTGATGTTTAAAATAGTGAGGTTCTTTCCTGGTGTGACAACATCTCTTAATATTGTCATGGTAGGAATAGACAAATGACCCAAGTAGATGCTGCGTGTTCATGTCCTTGCTGGTTTTAGTGTGAAAGAGAGAACCTAACGAGCAAAGTAGTCATAATGTCTTTACAAATGCATTTATACAGTCCACAGCAACCACAAAGCAGCTGTAACCCGTATTTTAAAAAGCCCAGACACACCTACAGACTCACACACACACACACACACACACACACACACACACACACACACACACACAAGCCTTTTTGCCTATTCATTTGCAGACTTCAGTTTTGTATTATAAATTTACCAGGAAACAGAATGGTCTAATTAAACTGTTCACTGTATTTTCTGCTGCAGTTTAATATAAGTTGGTGAAGGTAATTCCTTCAAAATTAATTACTTTTCTCAAACTTTGTTGGAGGGAGCCATTTCCATATTTTTTATCCGAGTTAGGCATAAGCTGTATGTAGTAAATTACACTGCAAGATGTGTTGATGAGGAGGAGAAACTTTGCATTTTGATTTCAAGTCGTAATGTTTCAACAAAATTCAGGAGTCTGTACGTGTGTGCACATTATGTTTCACACAGAAATGAGAATTTTGACATGTTAGCAGTTTGTTCTCAATTTAGCAATTGAATTTAAAATGATACTTAGAGAAATATTTTCGAAGCACAAAAAAATATAGAGAAATTCACTGCTGTTTATTCAGTGTTTTTAATATATTAAACCTTTACTTAATTCCAAAACCTTATGTAGTGCTGCCAAAAAGTAGAGCTCTATCATAGTATGTGAAATAAAAAAGATTCAATTTCTTTTAACCAAAACCAAGATTATGGATAACGTGACCCTGGGCCTATGGATGAATCTAAAACACATCAATCTAAAACAATGTAAATTGGGCGAATCAAGAGGGGGAAATACACTAGGTTTAATAAATATTAAAGTTTCTGTCTGATTGCCTCAATGGTAAATTCTAAAGACTGTAAAGATGAAAACTGTAATGATTTACTTACTGCACATCAATGAAATGATAACCATTTGTAGCACCTTTGTGAGCTGCTTGGTTTTCTGTTGGATATTTGAAGAAATTGGTATTTTCCTTTGTATTTGTTTACCTTTCAGCCTGTGTCTGACTGACTGTAACCTGAACGTTCTGTTCTAAAGCAATAGTGTTCTGAAGCAAATGTGCAATTTAAAGCTTCACTGAAACGGCAACTCTAACTGTCAGTCGGAAAACCCAAGGGGGAATACTCATCCTTGCAAATTTGTGTCAGCTTTCTGCCACCTTTTTTTTCTTGTCGACAAACTCTGGAGCAGACTCTTCATTTACAAAGAAACATGTGAATGTTGTGTTAAAACAGTTTTTTAAATAAATTTGGTGTATCACCAGGTGAAGTAGCTACAACATACATTTTAAAATGAATCTGTTACTGGCAAAAACATATGGTAAAAGTGATTTTGATGGGATTTTGTTAATGCCTTGTATACCATTTGGATTTGTCGAAGTTTTGAGGAAAACTTTACATTGCCTAGACAAAAAAATATTCATAGCCATTGAAAAGTTTGGGACCAAACTAAGGCACCAAGTTATCTAATTAGCAAATAGAGATTATCACATGGTGTTGGCAGCGCCATGTTGTGGGGATGCTTTTCTTTAACATGGGCAGATAAGTGAGTCAGAGCTAGATATAGGGCAGAGCTACAATTGAATGCTTTAGATCGGGGTGTCCAAACGTTTTTCCAACCAAATTCAATATTTTTCTATTAAAAATGTAACAAAAATTTTTTTTTTTTTTTTTTCATTTCTGATTTTACCTGCTCAGCACTAAACTAAACAAGACATATTTTAATGAATTGAACAAAATAGTCAACTACAAATCATAGAAGATTCCTTAAAAAAAAAAAAAAAAAAAAAAATTTCCTAATTTTTGGGGTTTAATTGTTTCCTATTACTGGGGTATAAAAATTCTTTTGACAATGTTCAGCAACAAGAACAGGTCACTCTCTCTTCAAAAAGACTTGCTATATTTAGCCCGGGTTAATAAATATATGCATCCACGTTTGCTTTTGAATAAAAGTTGGAGTCCTTCTTATTATGAAGTAAAATGACCAACACTTTGTGTTGCAACTAAGACTTTCCATTTAAGGAAGATTTAAAATTGTCTGAGAAAATCCAGTTTTAAAAACATGTTAAAAAGTGTCCATCATTAGCAACCATCTGTGCTGGCAAGGCAAATTTGCACCATGCGATCATTCCAAGGCAAAAATTCAGTTTCTAGATTTGAAAAGCTTGTAGAGACATACTCCACAAGACCTGCAGCTGTGATTGCAGCAGAATTGGATTCTGCAACATATTAACCTTTTGACTTCTGAGGCCTTTAGAGAACAGTTGCATTTATACAGAGATTAAACTGCAACATATGGTCTCTGTGAAGGCTATACTTATATTTGGTGACTTCTGAAGGTTGCAGTCAAGTCAGTCTTTTTTTACTGCTTCTTCCATAGTGGGTTGCGGCGAAGCTGGTGCCTATCTCCAGCAGTCTATGGGCGGGAGGCGGGGTACACCCTGGACAGGTCGCCAGTCCATAGCAGGCCAACACAGACACACACAGGACAAACAACCATGCACACACTCATTCACACCTAAGGACAATTTAGAGAAACCAATCAACCTAACAGTCATGCTGTTGGACTGTGGGAGGAAGGCGGAGTACCCGTAGAGAACCCACACAGGCATGGGGAGAACATGCAAACTCCATGCAGAGAGACCCCCGGCCAGGAGTCGAACCCAGGACCTTCTTGCTGCAAGGCAACAGTGCCACCATGCAGACCTTTGCATTTGGTTGCATTGTTTTTTATTTAAGGTTATCAAAGTGAAGTGGGGTTAATGGAAAAAAATGAATACCATTGTGTGTGACATTTTGTGGTGTGTGACATTTCAGATTTCAATTTCTATAAACAGTTTAACAACCATGCATCATTTGTTCTTCAACGTCACAATTATGAACATTGTGTTGATCTATAACAAAAAATCAGAATAAAATACATTGACATTTTTGGCTTCAACTTGACGATAGATCAAGTGGGTCAGAATACTGTTACTGTTCGAGAAGGTGGTGGACACAATTTCCTGTAAAAACCGGAAATATAAGATCTGTACCTCATTCAACATTTGCAATTAAAGTTAGTGAAAAAAGATAACATTAAATTATTCAGCTGATTTGACTTCACAAAGACCTTCTTCTTTGTCTGTAGGAAGACATGTTTATTGTCTCTACTCCTTTGCTTGCTGTTGGTGTAAAGGAAGCTGCAGCACCATCCAAGAAACTGTCAAAAAGCAGATCACATGGAAAATTAAGCATGGCCTGCAGGTATACATATCCTCTAATGTGACTCCTGAACCTATGTCTGTTATGTGGTCTGTTACTGGCACCATTGTTATCATGACAGAAAGACATCAGACAGAAAGGCATTTGCTTGCTCCTTCAGACATGACACTAATGTGTTCGGAAAAATGGAAAGGAGTGAAAATCTAAAAAGGGGTTTGGAAAAGTGACACCAACATTTGCTTTTGGAACTGTATATGACAAATAAACACATTCATACAAAACAGGTTGCATTGAAGCGAAAGCCATCTCAGACGCTGTCAAATCTCTCTGTTTGTTATTTATTCTTTTACTGGGGGTCTGGATGTTACATCTAATTCTATGCACCAATGACATGAGGCACGTGGACACACCTGCAAAGCAGACAGATATTATGCAGCATAATGCTCATTTGCACATCTGTTGAGGAAGAGACTGGATGATTTATTTATCAGCACCCAATTAAAACTTCAGGAACAAGAACACTTCAATGGGAATATAAATATCTAATAGAGTAAGCTCTACATGACTATTTAGTCATGCAATCTGGCTTCTTCACCGCCACACGCTGCTGAGAGAAAGAGAAGCTGAAGATCAGGAAACGAAAGTGGAAACACTCAGATCTTTTGTGCCGGAGGAAAAAAAAAATCCTTAGTTTTGCTCACGTCATATTCACCAGTTCCTCCACTCTTTCTTAAGATTTCTTTTTTATATCCGTTTTTTTCTTAAGGGAAACTGTGTCCATATTTCTTTTGACAGAGGCTCTGACCACAGTGCGGGCCAATTGATTGGCGTCACTTGGTTTAGTGCAGGAATAAATGTTGTGGGCTGATTGTGTGGCATTTGTCGAGCTCGCTGGGGAGTCAAGAACAGTATTGTTGGGAGTGAATATAGATTTGGGAGCAGCTGAAAATGGACTCACTTCTTTCATAGCAGTCTCATGTGCATGTGAAATCACAATAACTGCAGGTAACATTAGTGTTGGATACGTACGCCCACACACTCAAACTTTTTTTTTTATTCTACACCATCATCTGCTGCTCTCCTAACATCTTCATCACAGCTCCTTCTAACGGCAAAATATGTATTGTTAATGCGCAGGACACATGGCCTACTTCGTCCTCAATTAATCCATCAAGACTAAGACACTTTTAAGGATAAGTGTCTTCCCTCACACATGATCTGAGATTCATTTGAAAGTCATTACTTAATTAAAAAATATTGGTATCAGGAGGTTAAAGAAGGGGGAAAACTCTCACTGGAGGATAAGTGATTTCCATAGAGATGTACACATCAATTATAGGCTTATAAAAATACGCTCACAAAAAAAGTAGAACAGAGAGGTGCAAGAATGTGTCCTTTTAGCACACAAAGCAGAAATCTACCCCATTACAGATGCAGACATATTTCCTGGCACACCTAGTAAAGATCTGTAAAAAGGCTTAAAATACATTTTCATTGCAGTTGCATAATCTCACACAAAGAAATGTGGAAAAATCAGCACTTTGATTGGAATCATAATGAATGCTATTTAAACAAATCATCTTTTTTGATCAGTTCATTTAGCCACTGGCCACTGGCCACATGGGTGAATGAGGACCTATATCTATCTTGACACTAAACACACTAAGTGGTAAAATGAGGTAGGACTGAAGCAAAGAGTGACATCTTGGGGTCATTTGGTAGGCATAACAACCATAAGTCACTATGCATTTGCCAAGAAGGTGTTTGGGAGACATGTCAAAGAAAAATAGTTTAACATGTTAACATGTAAAGTGTGCTGAACACTACTGAGGCTTTAACTGGAACAATGTGGTTTAGTCAGGTGAGACTAAATGGATGGAAAAAGTCCTAACAGCATTATTGTATCAACAATTCTGCCACTGGTGAGTTTATTAAAAACTATTATTTCTTAACACGAGACTTTTTCCACCACCGAATTAATGTACTTGATTTAAAGGCTTGATTTTTCCAAAATTTGGCATGTGATGTTATGCTGCTTCAATAAACGTTTATTTTAATTTAAAGCTTTTTACACACCAGGTGTGGCAACAAGTTTATCCACCTCTGTAAATACTGAAGTACCTCATATAACACAAATGAACAAACTCACTTGCTCTTTGTTAAATGATGAAAATTAAATTTGCCTTTAACAAATATTCTGTTTCCCTCTTCTCCTGCCAGAGAGGAGCACATAACAAGCATAACAAGCACATCCTGTCAGTCATATTTTGGCATCTCGGCCAACACGTATGAATTGTAGTACAGAGGCAAGTGCATGATCCCTCGCCAGCTTCACACCTGCGAGCACTGCCAGTGTGACAGCAGGTTTTATTCGTGTTCTGCTCAGGAATGTTTGAAATGCTGAACTACGGGGAGCAAGTTAGAATTTTACATTTAACGAAAGTGTCCAAGGAGCTTAAATGATGTTAACTAAAACTGTCAACGTCAAAAGAAACATCTCTGTGTTTTGCAGTGGTACCTAACAATAAAGACTACGTTCCCATGCTGGCAAAGGGGAATGATTGGTTTGTCAATGGTGATGGGTTTGTTGGAGCTCAATAAAAGAGAAGCAAGTGTGATAGTGATATAGAGGTTGCAGCTGGGAGACTAGCTTTATCTTCAAGATTCTCATCCAGGAGACCAAAAAAAGTTACACCTAGTGCCATGCAATGGGAGAAGAAGAACTTTCCAACTGAAAAGAGTAAACAAACCTTTCAGGCCTTAATCATTAACTCATCTGCACAGTCAGTCTCTCTCCATTCATTTACTCAGTGCTTTTCTTCATGCTTTCTAGTTATTTACGCAAAGGAAGATTTGAATAGAGCACACTCCCAGGGTGGTGGACTTCAACTGTGGGCACAGGGCCATAAGCACACATTTCTCAGTGAAATATTAATCTTCTCGCCTGGAGGGAAAAGCCAGCCAAGTTCTGCACGGCTAGTTAAAAGTTAAAAGTATGCATGTCAGTGCTGTAAAGTGATAGGATTGTACAAAGGACAGGTTGAAAATAGAAATAGAAATTCTGCATAAACTACATCACACTATATGACTGAAGTTTAGTTCAGATATATTTTGCATTTATTTCAATTTTTTGCAGTTGCTTATATCATAACACCTCCACTTTTGTATTGATTTTTAGTTATTTCGCTAACTTCTCACTAGAAGATATTAAGCACTTACAATATGTCAAATTGTTTTAGGAACCAGAGTCCTTATCCTCTTCTCTTAAAAAAGCCAGATAATCTAATGTCTGTAACGTGCTTCTGCACTATTCTCTTCACTTTATTAGGACATTTCCTATTTCTGTTATACCTTTACATTTGAAAAAAATTTGCTTGAACATGTAATTAATACCATTTTCAGAATGTTTTATTTGTCTTTCATCCACTTTGTATGGTTAATCAAAACACATCTGGTCTTACGTTTGCATAAATTCTGCTCTACTTAAGTGAAAGGCTTCGTTAGTGTCAGCCTTCACAAAGAGACAAAGTGAGTGGAAATGAGAGGGGGGAAGTCTTGTGAAAGATGAATTAAATCACTCACAAAACAGCAGCACATCTGTAAAATTAATAGAAAAGCTTTTCCTAACAGGGAGCCGGGCTGACATGCTGGCAGCCTGCCACCTATCAACAGAGTGTCCTTATTACCTCTGACATATCAGAAGTGATGCACTCTGTGACGGCTATAATAAACTAGAATCTTTTACATCCACAGCCTCTGCTGACAGGTGCACATCATCAGCATGTTCCATTTGATCCTGTCTTAGTGTCTTTTTCCACCTGTCAGTCATGGGGAAAGGACAGATGGTAACAATTAGATTTACAGAGAAAACGCTGATAATGTTTGATTAGATTTCTTCTTTACTGCTATAAACATCATACAGTGTATGTCAGTCAGCCTTACCTATCTCTCTTTGGTGTTTCTGTGTCCTTTGCTGGACATTCTCCCATCAATGATGTGTCTGTTTGACACAGAACGTCTACTCTTATAACATCAGGAGCGAGGCTTGAGCAATTGCACTGGGACCTGGTAAAGATTTGTCAGATCGCTCAAGAAGTAAAGCCTGTGCACAAGCTGAGCTTGGGATGATTTATTGGACTTATTTCTGAGAATGGTAAAGTGAAATTAATCACGCTCCCACCTGACGTTGCTGTTCAGCAGTGATAAATGACAAGCTGCCAGAGACAGACAGTGAGCCATCCAAGCAGCGCTCGCCGATGTGCTCTTTCCTCAGATAGCCTGACCTGGGGTGCTGCCTTGCCACCCCCCACCCCCCCTACACACACACACACACACACTTTTGCCCTTCTGAATGGTCAGTACCAGGCATGAAGGGGAGTTGCCTCATTCTACATCAACCCTGCCCAAAATGGGTACCCACACAGAAGCCTAATGACTTGGGGACAACCTGCCAAACAGATGGGAAGTGGGACAGGGGCTTACCCTATTACCCTAAAATGCTGTCTAATGGCAAGACCTGTGAAGGCTACAAAGCAAATCATGTGTTTCTTCTAAGCAATCCGAAAAGAAGACCTAATGTAAAGAAAAGCTACATCAACAGGGTGGCAGACATTGCTTATAACGTCATCTACTTATATGAAGACAGCAGAAGCAATTGAAATATGAAGCAGGTTTTGCAAAAGTACAAAATATTTGACCACCTGTTTCTTTATTGTGTGCATAGAGATGCAAACAAAACAGATGTCTGCATGTGCAAATGAAGAATATCACAGAACTAAAGACTATGCCTCTATTTTAATTAGATGAGATTCTGGCATTGTGACAGACTGCAAACAGGGGTGAAAATGTTTAAACACACCTGTTATTACATCTAAAACATAAATGAAATAGATTTTTAGTTTTTCTGACTTACACAGCAACATTTTTATTAGACTTGTACAGTAGTATTTAACTTAAAATGGTTAATTGTTTATTTTATGATGTTAAGTTCCACAGTTACATTAGGAAAATAATTCAAAAAGTTTTTATTTATTGTGTCCCATTATGGAAATGAAACATTTGAGACATATGAAAAGTCTCAGTTTTCATTTCATAAATTTAACATCCTTGTGTTTCTCATATTGATATCTAGATGGGAACCAACAATAATTACTAACATGCTGCTGCCTGTCTTTTTCTTCTCATTAAAACAAGGAAAACTGAAGTCAAACAAGAGATTGCAGTGTGGTAAGGTGCACTGTGATGCTTGTTGCAACCTTATATAGGAGGACGCATTAATACATCACACGCAGCCAAATGTTACATCTTAGAATAAACTCGTACATAACATCCAAAGAAGTCATTTCTCTTCAAGAAACATAATTTCTTGTTCGGGGATCTTCTATTTTTACTTGTTAAAATTATGTGTAATTTTAATGGAATTATTTGGTAAAACATATGTGTGTCCTTATTTAGAGCAGACATATATACCATATTATCCTAAATACTTACATGGAGGCTTTTTTTAAGGATATAACCGGTCATTACGGCTTCTCCCACTTTATACTCGCCATTGTTAGCCTCTTGAATGGCGTCAACAACACTAATAGGTCAGTCAGCGTCAGGCAGGGGCATGTTGAATCATTTGCTCTGTCATGCACATTTCGATTTCTGTAAGCTTGTTACAGCGTAAGTGTCACTCGTCAAATGCTAAAAGCAGAAGGAATGTTTACAAGTTGCATCTCAAGTAGAATGTCATTAAAAAGTCTGTTCATTTTAGCGCTTCAATTCAGAAAGTCCAATTAATAAATCATGAATCATGACTCTTTGTTTGCAAAGTGATGTATCTCAGATCTTTATTTCTGTTTCTTTGCAAAGAATATGGATTACAGCTAATGAAAAGACAGGTTTAAAAAATTCTGTATGAATTTTAATTAAACATTTTTAATACAGAGAGGTTCTGTCAGACTGATGACTTGACATTTGCTCATCTGACATTGCTAAAAAATAGTTTTTGAGTGCTATATCTAAGACTATTAAAGGAAAATTATGTGGCCAGAAAAATGTTGGTAGAAGAAGGTACACAAACATGGGAACAATATCACTGGAGCCTTAACTCACGAGGCTTTGACTGCACCTGGATTCACGTCTTTAAGGGCCACCACACACAGATGTCGCCAGGACATGGATTACATTCCTTGTATTAAACCACTACCAAAGTGGAGACAATGTCAGAAGCTTCTGTTTTCCTCTTTTCAGATTAATGTAAGTTTCATTTGGAAATCAATGTCCCAGAGTCTGGGGGAACAGTGTATAGGCACAGAACCCGAGTTGCTTTATGTCGAGTATGTAGTTTCCACAGTCAGTGAAAATTTGTCTCACGTGCTGATCTTGGACCTCTATGTTTTATCAAATCCAAAGCCATCAGGACATTTAAGAGGACTTCATGCATCCCTGTGCTGACAAGCTTTATGGAGATGCTGGATTCATTTTCCAGGACTTGGCACCTGCCCACACCACCTAAAGCCTGCTTTAATGACCATGGTATCACAGCGCTGGATTTCCCATGAACCTGACCTAACTTAAACCCTATTAAGAAACTATGGAGTATTGTCAAGAGGAAGATGAGAGACACCACAACTACCAGTAGAGATGAAATGAATGCCGCTATTAAAGCAATATTGTCTTCCGTAACACCTCAGCAGTGCCACAGGCCGATGAACTCATTGCCATGCTGCCCTGATGCAGTCACTCTGGCAGGTTTCTCTGTAGTGACATCCCATGTTTAAAATAGGAACTGCAGTGTGTGCTGTGCATCTGAACAGTCTGCAGGAAAGACAACTCTGTACATGGTGACATCAGAACTTGCTCGTGCAAGCCCCTACACTCATCGCAAGTTTAGACATTATCAGCTCCTCAGTTCAAATATATTCTTCCATTTACCCCCATGCAAGACTATCATTTAGAGGATGACTGAGAATCTTCATTGCCATTCAACACAAAAGTCATGTGGACAGTGAGTTTACATATTATAGTGGCATTATGTTACAGTTGTGTGTGGATTATTAATATGGAAACTGTTCAATTACAAGCTAAAGTATATAGTGCAGGTGCCATCTTATTCATTTTGTCTGTGGCCTCTGTGATCCTGATGAATTTAACCGAGATTATACTGTGATATTATAGGTTGCCTGAACCAAAAGTGCTGATTCTCCTGCAAATATTCACTTTAGAAGCCAACAGTCCTTCAGTATTCAGTATTCACAATTTGCAACAGGGATGCAGCAATATGAATGAGATTATTGTCTGCTTTGATGTGGTTTTGACCTTTATGACTTCTAGCCTGACACAAGTGTAACTTCTGATGATAAAGGTGTTGGGCAACCAGTTTCAGTTCACAATATTTTTATAGTACATCTTATTTTGACATGCAGTGTGTGATTTGGTTTAAAATGGTAATGTATGAGCACGTTCACAGTTTTTGTAAACAACGTGCCAATAATTTTCGCCAGATTTGTTTAGTTCTGCTTATTTTTTGAGAGGTCCTGTGCAAGTGAGTAATGTCATGTCACTGACCATTATCGGCAACATTTATTCACATGCTCACATGAAGCTTTTGTAAAGAACACAACATTTATCTGGCCAATCAGAGCATGTCAAGCAATTCCTCCCCTATTAAAGTGAGCAGTGGCATTGCAACATTGGTTGCGGCTGTCCCCCCTCACCCAGAAGTCAGGTTAAGCCATTTATTGCCCTCAACAATAATGTAGACATTAGGGGCCTTTGATTGAATGACTGTGTTTCCCTGTTGTTACGTTCAGATGTGCATGTGCACATGAAAAATGACTCCCCTAAAAACCCAAAGCAGTCACCTATGGCATGATTTCACTCTCTCCCATGAAAATAAATATTCTTTTCTCCTGACAGCAACATAATTAATAGTGATGTTTAGCAGGTCCACTTCAACAGACCCACTTAATCTAATTTTGTTTCCACTCTGCGATTTGTAAATTACTGCAAAATGACGCACCATTTACCACTGTCTCTGCTCAAGACAATGGCAATTTTTCTTCTAGGGGAACTCTCTCTTCATGTAGCTCTCCTAGCTGAAGAGTTGAAAAAAGGGAAGCACTCAGTGCAGTTTGTCTTCACCCTCCTACTTTCCTCTTTTTGTTTCCCTCAGCTGTTATCCAGCTCCCTTACTCCCCTGTCCGCTTTCCTCCCTTAATTTAGCGGTATTCTAAGCCGCTGAGACCCTCTAACACATTAGCCATTTTACAGCTTCCCCAGAACACATTATGAGCACTGATCTAAAATGTCAGCACTACAAATGCCTTGTCCACCTTCCCTTATTTGCCATTAAATGTTAAGCGTTTATATTCACACAGTAATACATTGACATTTGAGAACAAGAAGCAAAAGTATGGTCTGGATATTTCAGGCACCATTACGTATCATTCGTAAATAAGCTACCAAATGAAAATCATCCGTGTGTCTAGATTTTCTGACTTCATTTTCCAGAGAACATTTAGAGAGTTCGACTAGATGAAGTTTTCTGTTCATGAAAAAATTGAGCTGAAAGTGTTGGTTCTGAAAAATGTAGACACTTAGCTCCAAATGTCACACGAGCACTTGCTTAATATAAAGAAAAAACCTTCAAATGTTACTGAAAATGTTTTAAATATGCTGCTCAGAAAAAAAGGAACATTTTAAACTTGATTGGTATTCTCTACAATTTTGTAATGTTGACATCGTAGTATCCGAAAGACATTGTCCCTGTTTTCTGTTTCTATACACAAACGGACAATATTCCCAGTTAAAAAATGTCCACCTGTCCTTACATATTGAAAATGATATGGCAGTTAGCCAAAAATAATAGAGGACTGAGTCTTACCTTCCCATTTTTCAGGAGATTTAATGAGGCAAAGCCAAATGTTTGAACAAACCTTATGCCCTCAAATGACAGGAGGGGCCTGACCTTATTACCATTTACAATGTCAACTAGGTAGACTGTCATTTTATATATGCCAGAGAAGACTGATAGAGCCCAACAAATGCTACTAAGTAAGAGAAAATACAATTAGCAGGCTCGTTGGACAGGGCAGGAGGCACCTATTTATTTAAACCGCTGGCTGACAGCTGCTGCCTCTGAATTTCTGCTCTGCACTCTGCAGTGTGTGGCTTAGTGCAAAAGTCTTGAACCATGCCTCATTTTAGTTAAGCAGATCTACTTTAGGTGTTCTTCAGATTGTTGATGTCATTTCAAGCAACATACAGGTTTTCTTAATGCCTTTTAAAATATTTTCATGTGGACATGTGGCTTTTTTGTTATTTTTCATTCAACCCAGTTATGTGAAATTTTTTTGAGGAATCATTGTTAAATTCAGTTCAGTTCAGTTTATTTACATTTACCCAACTCAAATGTCATCTGAAGGGGCTTTGCAAGACAAACATGAAGTTTATATATAGAACTATATAGTAAATTTAATCCAATCACATTATATTTACATGCATTTCGATTAGATCCTAGTAAAAAAAATTTTATGTTTGTGGCACTAGTGGGTTTATTTAGAAAATTGACTGACAGGAAATAGGATGGAGAGAGAGAGGGCAAGCCAAGCAGCAAAGGTCAACAGGCCAAACTCGAACCTGTGGTTACTGCTTTGAAGACTGTAGCCTCCGTACATGGGTTGCGCACCCGCTGATCCTAGTTTTTGTAAGAACGCAGTCAAGTTCAGTTTATTATGCTGATTGGGAAATTGTTTTATATCTTTCAGGAGACCCAGTCAATTCCATGCTGTTTCTTTACACCAGTCCATTGACCTCCTGAATTAACATCTGTGATAGTGAACAGTTAATTGCATGAAGTTG
The DNA here is from genome assembly GCA_036173005.1 of Crenichthys baileyi. Lineage (NCBI taxonomy): Eukaryota > Metazoa > Chordata > Actinopteri > Cyprinodontiformes > Goodeidae > Crenichthys > Crenichthys baileyi. The sequence continues at coordinate 372,948 of JAHHUM010000021.1, forward strand.
TTAACTATGCATCAGTACTGAACATGTATGTGGCAACAGTGGAAAGAAGAACACCCTTTTAACAGGAAGAAACCTTTAGTAGAGCCGGGCACAGTGTGAGCAAGACCAACTAGTGCTTTAAGAAGAAACACAAAAAAACACAGCAGCACTTGTCCAAGAATATTTTTTATGCTAAACAATAAGTACACAGGTAATGGCAGCTTTAGCGTCGTTTATCTGCCTTATCTAGGAAAGAAACAGAGCTAAACAAATAAGCTTTGAGCCAGTAGTAAACCTATGGGATGAAAAGCTGATTACATAACAGTGCCATAGTACCTCCCTCAATTGCTTTGTGTAGTACAGAAATTTCATAAAAACATGAAGTTATTAGCAGCAGTAACGCAGACAGTGGACCCTTAAGGAAGGTGTCCACTTAACAGAAATGAGAGGCCAGAAGCAACTTCTGTGAAATAGATATAGGATGGAGCCTGATTAATAAGAGCTTTATATCTAAGGACATTTTTCAATTCTAATCTGAATTTAACGGAGGCTAAAATAGGAGAAATTTGATCTCATGAAAAGGCATTAAACATGTTGGCAGTATTGTGTAATTTGTTTATTATAAGAACTAACCTTAAGCTTGGTTCACACAGATTCACACTATTTTATATCTGGCTTAATTGTAAGTAGTATTGGACGATACTATAATTAAGGCAAATAATGCTTTTGCCTTCCTATGAATTTTAAATTGCTGAATGTCGAAAAGTTCCTCAGCCGGTGTGTCACAACTCTAAGATGCCGTACACACAGTGAAGTTTTAGCAATGCAACAAAATTTACTCAGGTTCTATGGAAGTGTTGTAGCAAATACCCAATAATAACATTACTCGGTTGCATGCTACTTGTCATGCAACTGTCCACACTAAGATTTACTCACCTCAATATGCTAAACCATTGAAATAATGGCAGCCGGACCTATTTTCAGATCAATTCAGTTAATAATAATCTGATCACTTGGAGGCACTGAGTATCTTAAAGAGTATCTTAATGTAATCCCCTAATGTAGGGTTGGCTGATCTTTAAATATGGAAAATCAATAAATAAAATGAGACTGTGACTTAACTGCAAATGTAAAGTATCATGTCCTAACAAAACTATGAACTGTGCACAGTTCAATCTGATACATATGCGGTATACAAAACAAGCGAGCATCAAAAGCAACACACAGACTTCTTAAAGATTACAGGACATGTTCCATGAAATTGTTTCCTCATGTTTACACCTGTGTAACATGCTGTATTTGATGTGCCGATACACAGTTAAATACAAAAGGCCATCACCAAATATTAATCAGCACTAAAAACGTGCAAAAACTGGTCAGAGATTATATGAAAGGTTGATTGCTTAACTGCCTATGGAGTTTTTTCCATTGATTATTGAGAAGGATACAAATAATCTTCAACATGCAATTATTTGATAAAATGCTAATAAAAACACATAAACTATGAAAAAGCATGGAAAAAAACAAGCATATATGTCAGGGTTGAAGTAAAAAGGAGTGAATTACAAAATCATTCTCAACCATTCTCCTTCTGCTTCTTTTCATTCCCAGACAAAGGCTTTCTCATTTCCAATAAAATTATAGAAATCAGGTAAATGCCATCACAGGTCATATCATGTTCTAAATTAATAAATATAGTTTGAATGCATATCATGTAGGATGATACAAAAAGCATAAAGTTCATTAAAGGTAATTTACATAAATCTAAGAGGTTTATTTAGAATTAAGATCTTTATGGAAGATTTTTCTTTTCTCTGATATGCGTTCCATGAAGATGGTAAAGGGTACTTTGACCAAAATCCTTAGAATTATCAGTTCATCTGTGTAGAATTAACTCAAATGTTTTGTTTTTTTTTCTTTTTCTTTTTTTGTCCTATTTCTTATTTCAGAGGGTGTGAATAATTTTGGGCTTAACGTACATTGCGAGATAGGAAATAGCAGCAACAGGCTGAGTATATACTTCAGTTTATATGACTTCTGGACTGATTTTACACACTCTGATATGAAGTTACTTGTTTACATCTGTTTATCATTTTTTTACAAGATAAAGTCTATCAAAGTTACTTAACTGTTTGTAGATTATGTCTTGTTTGAATTTGCATACTGATTACATCATCACTTAGCGTTTGACACCCGATCTTAGTCTTTTCATCTGTTTGATTGTCTTCTGTTCTCTTTGCAGTATATCTTTTAACACATCTGCTCTCTGCCATCTTGTTTGTTTCAGTCTGATTGGCTCATTCCCATTCCAGTGCTCTTTTAAACTGTGTATTTTAACATGTCCAATAAACCTGCTTTCATTTAAAATCTTGTTTTTTGTAACAGCAAGAAGAATCAATCAGTTTATTGAGCTACAAACTAACAAAACAAATGGCAAAGTTGTGTAAATAAAACATAAGTTTTGTGTATTACTTTCCCAGCCAAACATAGCAGCACAGCAAAGAGGAATACGTAGCATTGAAAGGTCATTGCAAACTGTGAAATAAGAACTTTCAAAACTGTATAACTCATCTAAAAACAGCGCAAAACATGCTCAAGTGGTATTTTCATTCATTCTGTGATTTTATTTGCCCACAGGGGCCAGCTAGAGGTGAAAAGCCTTTCTACAGATGCCTGCCGTAGACAGGTGTAAGAATGAGGTATCTGTGTGCAGGTGTGTGGGCACTCAAAGTAAAGCAGCCTTCGGATGATTTCTCTCGGGGAGTGTGATGCAGCCAAACAGGAGGTCTTCTGAGGTGAGTGGAAAAAAAACAAAGGCGTATTTGTCAGGGCTGAGGTAAAAAGGAGTGAATTACTGTCTCATACTCAACCATTCCCCTTCTGCTTCTCTTCTTCCTCAAACATAGGCTTTCAAATTTCCAACATTATAGAAAACACGTAAAGGACATAAAAAGTCATATCTGGCTATAAATGAATAAATCTAAGTTGTGTGGATAATGAAAAAGATAGTACAAAGAGCAGCCACTCTATTAAAAGTAATTCACATGAATGTGAGATATTTTTAAGATGTTACATCTTTATTAAATGTATATTTTTCTCTGATTTAAATTTCATAAAGGTGTTGAAGGGAGCTTTGACGAATATTAATAGATTTAATCTTAATAATAATAATTAATAATAGAGTTAATCTGTGTCAAATTACCTCAAAGGTCATTATATCCCTATGCAAATCTTATAATTTCACAAATGAAGAAAATAAAAAAAGATTACACTTCATTATAAAGTCAATGCACACATGCACATTCTCAATCAAGTGTCTGATAATCAAGTTTGAATAGGTGCCATGCTTTATTTAAATAACAGGCACTGTCAGAGTATTATGGCATGAAACAAGATATCCATAGAGTTCATAAGATAAAACAGACAGTTTATGTACAGAGGAAGGAAATATAAGAGCACTGTTACTCTTTTCAAGAAGTGCCAAACTACAAAGATCATTCTAAAAGCATAACAAATATTGGGTACAAAACAATCTTAGAGAATGTTTTCAACAATCACAGGTCTCACTCAGGGTTGATAACATCATTGTGTATGTGCTTACCATGTGACAACACTGAAAAACAACTGTGCACATACACATGAACACTTAAGGGATAAAGCTTTTTGATCTTATCTCATGCTGTACTATGCAGATGCTCTGTCTGTGTCGCTGAAGCCTAGCTCACCTCCGACACCTAGAATCTTGGAGTGGCTCCAACTGATGGCTGCTCCATCTAGTTTTGGATAATTTCAGGATTCTAATAAGTCTTATTTGGCACGACTGATAGAACCTTAAACTTTATTCCCTAGATGGTCAGTTAGGCCCTAAATATAAAAAAAAATAAAAATAAAAAGAGGCACTGATGTAATGTGATCGGCTCTGACCGAGATGAACATTACATTTTACACCTTTCAAACACAACATACATGCACTATACAAAACAAGGGCATAAAAAGGTGATTTGATATTCCACAAAATGCTCTTTAGTTCCTCAGGTATAGGTCCAAATCATAGATGAAATGGGCAGCATTGTGCAGTTTATGTGAAGTAGGTACTTTTTTCAACTTTTCTAAAGGAATAACCAACAGCTTAAAAAAACAGATATGTTTTCATGTGCTTTAAGGTTTAATCTTCAAGCCTTAATTTCTGTGCATGATGATTTTCCACTTACAGGTGATGAAAACACAACATTTAAGCTTAGAATATTACATCAGACAACAAAAAAAATACATTTTATTACAGAAATATGAGCTCAATGAAAGGTATGTTTAATACTTGTTTAATGGTTATTTTAAAAGCCACTTTAATCTGACTGAATATAACAAACGTGCCCACCAAAGGCCTTGATATGTCATCATAGTTTACATGATAGCTCACAGACTTGACCACTTGCACCTTGGACCCTTTGGAATTTTCACCCCTTCTTGAGCTCTTCACTTCCTGCTTCTCGTCACAACAGTACCTGTTACTACAACTCCATGATTACTGCAATCTCAGTAATCTAGTGCCTTTTCGTTTTAGGAGGACCCAAATTCCTCCCCTAACCTTGTGATAGATAGCTGGAATTTGTGGCTTCAGCTGTACATTACATGGTTATGTTGAGAGACTGTGGCATCCTAAGCTTTACTGTTGATCTTTTTCTTTAAGTTTTCTGTCTTAGAAATAGTCTAGTTTCATGAGCAGCATAAGGCAGAGAAAGTTGGAAAACATTCCCTGGTGGTCTATCCAGACTTAAACTTGTCAGGTATCTAAGACTTGTGTTGTAGATATAAGAAGATTTAAGTTTCTTGGTGGTTGCTGTCTATCTGAGACGTCACTAGAAGATCTATTTATGTTGAATGATTCTCAGGGATGGTAGTGTCACTCAAAAATAAGCAGGTTTTATCTCTTATATTTCAATGTATAATACCGTATCAGTAGTTTTAGTTCTCTAGCAGGCTAAGAAATATCCATTAGTGCATGGCACTTTAGTGGTAGTTGGCAAATCCATAGCCTATTAAACAGATATTTAATTTATATTTGCTAGTCTCTCTGAATATGTTAGGATTACAAATACCAAGCTGCTTAAAAAACAGTATTCCTTTAGATTTTCACTTCTGTGACCAAAATACTTCCAAGAATATTTGGCACCAGGGATAGAAGAAAACAGACTGCTTTCACAGAGGGGAAAATGCTTTAGAACTTTAAAGTGGAACTAAACTGTATGCATTGGGCCTTAAGGGTGCTATCTTAATGTTACTGTGCAACTTTTTTACATTTTGATTTAAACTTCTTTAATTCTGCAATATTTGTCCTAAACCCGTCTTAGTGCTGTCCTCTTTGGGTTAAAGGGTAGCTATTGCAGTTGATGTTCCTGTTGGTTCAAACAGCACAGCTTGGTACATGTCTACGTCACACCCCTGCGTTCGAGTGTAAAACCATCGGTTTTAATATGTCAAATTAAGCTACGTGTCTCTTTCCATCATCCTCCTGACCACACCCCCACTTAACCCCCCTACTCATCCATTCCACTTTAAGGTGACATTGTTGAGTGCTTGTAATAAAAGATGTTCAAGGATTCAAGGATTTCTACTGTCATACCAGCTCAGATTTACATGTTAAGGTACAAAATTCTGACTCAGGTCCCAGTTAAGAAGCCTAATACTTAAGTAAAAAGAAAACTAGGTATAACATTAAAAGCTAAATCTAAAAGAAAAAATGTTAGCAGGTTATGTAAATACAAATATAAGAGGAGATTACAGTAAAGGTTTGTGAACTGGGGTATGTGTCTCTGCTCTGTTCTCTCTAACCCCCAGTCGGTCGTGGCAGATGGCCGCTCACACTGAGCCTGGTTCTGCTGGAGGTTTCTTCCTGTTAAAAGGGAGTTTTTCCTCTCCACTGTCGCTACATGCATGCTCAGTATGAGGGATTGCTGCAAAGTCAACACCAGTGACTGTCCACTGTCTCTACATGCTCATCCGGGAGGAGGGAATACTGCAAGTCACTGACTGGATGCAATCTGCTGGGTTTCCTTAGACAGAAAAACTTTTTATCCAATTTCAATAAATAACTAACTCTGACTGCACTGTTCAATGGTTAGGATTAATTGGAATGTATGTACCTGACTTTTGTGAAGTGCCTTGAGACAACATGTGTTGTGAATTGGCGCTATATAAATAAACTGAATTGAATTGAAGTGTTTCCTCTCTTCACAACAAAGAAGAAGAAATATTACAAGTAGAGATGTTGCAGATTTGCACATTCAAAGTTTAACTGTTTTCAGATGTCTCTTTAAGAACTATATTTTAAGAATCTATAAGGAAGAGGATTTAAAATATTTATTTTTGCCCCTCTTCCATAAGCAGTGATTAATTATTTTTATGAGAAGCAGAGGGGACTTCACACCATGTGTGTGAAAAAGCAGTTGCTTTTTTACTATTTTTACTATAACTTTTTTATTTATTTAAAAAAAGAAAAAAAATTATTATGGAGTAGGCATTTTGAACTGTCTCTAATATCTAATATTAGCTCTTCTATTAGCACAGTAAGGTTTACTAGAACAGCAGTCTTTGCGTTTGCTAGTAAATTAAAATTCTTGCAAGATTTCCATAAAGCTGCCAACATTTCAAAATCCATCACTCTATAACAGAAAGAAGTTTGTCCTCCAAAGGATAAAACAGAGTATCCTTGATGTACTTTGTTCAGCCTTCCTTGTATCTGTTGAAAGTATTGGTCTCTCTCAGCCTGAATTTCTCAACATGTTGTAGAAAATGCAATTCTGTTTTAAATAGCTTTTTACATCTCTTGGCTTCTTCTGACTTTGCTGACACTTAAAATAGCTAACTTTTTATTTTTTTCCCCTCAGTAAAATCATCTGCACCAAAGAGTAGTGTTGTTTGCGCAACCTGGTAGCGCTTATGTATGGTGCATTCATTGGTTGGAAAAGGATTACATATTGGATTTTCTCCAAGATAAAATTGGCTGATTCTGGTCTCCTGCCAATTTATTAAGGCACCTCTAACTACAAGGCTCTATCAGAAACAGAAAAGGCAAAAATGCATGCATTGATAGCATAATAAATGTAGATAATTAGTCATTCCACATTTAGTTATCCCTGTGATATTTTTAGCTCTTGCAAAAATAGTGAAAGTAATTATTATTCTTGTTTTAACCAACAGTGCTTAACATAGTGCTATTATTCTCTCCACCAAATACCCAGAATGATTGACTCAGATGGACTGAAGTTATATTAACAGGCTGTTTTACATGTCCCATGCTGCTCTTCTTACACTGGGACTCTTAATCCTGCCCTTTAGGTGTCTACTTATCTGCTTTTATAGATGATGGAGCTATCATTGAGCCCACGTCTGTGGCATCCACAGCCTTTGCCTTTTTCCATTTGCACCTCCTTCCTAGTTACAGCAGTGTACAATTTTCACACAAAAGCCTTATGTAATGATAGTGAGAGAGGTTTCTATTATTTATACAGCTAGAATGATTATTTAAAGGGAACCTAGTCCCTTCACATTTTGGTTTTCTCAGTGGTTATCTAACTTATCTTTACTTTTGTTATCACCCCATTCTCTTTTTTTGTTTCTAGTTGGGATGTAGATGCATTTTTTTAAGATATTGTGATGTACACATTGTGAAACATGCAAGTATTCACATTTCAAGAATAATGCTCAGAATAAAACATGGAGTTCCATGAATTTCAAGTAGGTCAGGCCCCTTTTTTACCATGCAGCCATCTTCTTAAATGAATATTTGCTCAGTATTTATTAGCATTAAACCCACAGTGGTGTCTCTCATTTGCATGTTACAGGCAAGGATGATCATTGGGGTAAAAAAATAAATGACACAAACCATGAAAAAACAGCGAATGATAGAAAAAAAAGATGTAAATGTAGGTTGGCTGGGTGGTGGCAAAGATATCAAAAATTTTATTTTTTTTTCTCAACAGGGCCTTTCCTTAATAATCCAGCCATTATCTTGTGTTTCTCCGCTCACCATTGGGCCTCAGTCTGCCATGTTTTGCAATCTGGCCTTCATCAGTGCAGACAGCCAGATAGAGAGAGGAAGCAGTGAGGCTGGCAGAAGTGTAAGGCGTTTCGGTGAACGGTTGGCCAGGCACCTCACTGTAGGATACCAGAAAGATAATAATGTGCGGAGGCAAGCAGGAGCCGTCTATGTCTTGCAAAGGAATAATTGCTACCCTTTCAAGAGCCATTTCTTAATTGGCCTGGCTGTTGTTGAGGGGAACTTGGAGAGGAGACAAGTGAGAGAAAGACTGAGAGAAAGTGAAAGAGTTACAGAAGGAGAATGAGATGGAGAAAAGAGAGAAAAAGTCTCCTGCTCACAACTCAGTATGGGTGTGCATGTGTGTCTGCGTCATGGGGGTGGTTGTCAGTGTAGTTGAGTCTTCTCTACCTTCCCAGCACCTCTGTTGCCCTGGGAGCAGTAGTCATGGAGCTGCACTTAAACTAGGAGATATTTCACACACACAGACACACACGCACATACACACAAATACAGATGCACAGGCACTATAGTACACATAGCAAATCGATACACACGGACACATCTACACAAACATAAAAAAAAGGCAGACAAATAGGTCTAAGTAGTCGAACCGCAGACAGCAAAATGTTACTGTTTTTGACAGCAAACATTTTGCACACAATATTACACAAACATCGAGTAGTCTTACATAGTGTTGGGTACAGAATTCAAACCTTTCTGCCTTTTCAGGCCAATTTTTAGCCCCGTTTCATTGGCCTATGTGATGCACAGAAGAAAATAGCTGTTAACCGCAATCAGGAAATTTTCAACTTAATCTGCCCTGACAGGTGACCATCCAGTTGGAAACTCAAGAATTCTGATCTTTCTTTCCAACCAGTGAATGCACCATATGAAAGCGGATAACAATGTTGTGCTGACAACAACCTTCTTGGGTGTGTATGGTGTTACTGAGTAAGAAGGACTCAAAGTTAGCTGTTTTCAGTATCAGTATCATAAACATGAAATGAGAGGAAACAAACATGTAAGAAGATTTTTAAATGGAATCTGGATTATATGAAAGTATTATTTTTATGAAATGTCGAGATATGTCTATAGTTTACTCAGACTTTGAGAAAGAGAGAGAAAGACTTTAAGCAGATAAAAGGAAAGCAATTTAATCACTGTGTTTTATTGAGCTTGTTGGATTTGGAGATGTCGGCAGCCTTTAAGGTAAATATCTACAGGCAGAGAACACAAGTTGTGACTGCAGTTTTAGTAAAGCTAGCCGCATGAACAGCTCTGATCGCTAAGGTAAAACGCTCAAGAGTTAATTTCTTTTATAGTTTTGACCTAGTTTTGCACTGTAAGTATCCTAATAAACGATCACCTATTATCTCTATTATTCAGTCATTATCAGGATGTAGCTCAAATAAACATGAAATCCTGCTCTAAATAGAAAACTTAATTCCTACAAATACAAGATCCTGATAAAAAATTTCTAATATTCATAAAGATCACTCCACAGCTATTGTCACCCTGAGAAAATATGTAAATAGAAAAAAAAGTGTAAAAAGCCTGTGTGTGTGTGGAGCTTGCGCTGTGTGGATGTGTCTTCATCGGATTTTTAGGGGTGGAGCTCATCTGTGGGGGTATGCCCATATGGGGAGGGGATTCATGGCGTTTGGGTTCGGGGGCATGTGTTCCATATCTGGGCATGATTACTCTTCTCAGTCATCAGTTCTATTAAGAATTCATTAAATGGTTTTAAACAAATTTACTTAAAGGTGACCTAGTATACTTCCTTTTAAACATTCGGGATAGGTCTATAGGCTATACAAAGGATCTTAATTAAATTTTTCACACAAAATCATTTTCAGATAATGAGATTTCACCTCTTGAGTTTCCCCTTTTTGAGCTCCTTTCAGAATGAGCTGTTTTAGGGCTCTGTCACTTTTATGCAAATTAGCTGTATCTGGCCATGCCCAGCACTTCGTACACGTGAAAACAAAACTGAAACTTATAAAGGGCAAAACATAGTCACACGTACATGACTCCGCAGGCGTGAACTCAAAGCGGACGTCTGCCGAACATGTCTGAACAAGCTCAGTTTTTACGACCGCGTAAACATACGCAGTGCCACACAAGAAACTCCTCGGTGGGAAAAAGTTTCCTCATTGAACTGTTTAATATGTGACACACTGCTCCGAGCAGCCGGTTGGGAGTACGCACAGCGTCACGGCTTCTCTCTGCCTCCCACTGAGAGGTGTATTCCTCTTCTTTGTCCCTAGTGTGGTTTAATGGACTTTAACACCACCTTCTTTTCTTTTTGTTTTTCCAAAGCTACACAGGTTCTGCACAGGTTCCGCCTCCCCGTCCGATGATGCCATGGCAGAAAGTGTGGGAAATGTAGGAATTTATCACCAGAAATATAGGAAATTGGTACGTGGGACTTTGAAGCCGCGGACAATGCGCGCGGAGTCTGCGCTGCTCACAGTATGGACAATGTTCTATCATCTGCAGATTTGCCACAAACAGTGGTGACTGAATTTTTCTTCAGTCTAAGTCAAATCCTGATGTGTACTGATGTCAGATCTCAAACGAGTCCCTGGTGAAGTGATTCACGCAAACTAGAACTGTCTTCGGCAATGTCATTGGAACATTCCCCTCAAAAATAAAATAAGGCCACGAATCTCTGTTATCTGACAGCGGGAGGATGTGCATGGACACATGTGGGTCTTTGTACCCAACAACAGAACATCTGCCTTTGAGGGTAGCCAGTGTAAGGTAAAACCATTGAGACATGATCCTCTACTGAAAATCAATTGGGTGGAGCTTCAGTTGCTAGGTGCCCGTGTAATTGTGACGTCACACTTACACAGCTTTTGAAACCGTGCGTTTTCTAGAAAAAATAAAACATTCATTTATAGCCCAAAAAATGGCTGAATAAAAACAATCAAATAGTGAATTTTGCTTAATAACTTCCCATTAAATCAGTTCAGTTTGATTCATTTTATTCATCCAGCGCCATTTCACAACACATCATCTCAAGACTCTTTACACAGTCAGTTCAATCGAATCATAGAGATTCCAAGTCAGTTACATACATTTCAGTTGATTCTAGTTATCAAACAATACAGTCAAATTCTACTTATTATTTGAATAGGTTAAAAAGTTTTCTGTCATATAAGGAAATGTGTGTAAATGAAGGAAAAGTAAAGGCAGCAGTAGCTCCTTTAGTGGCTTCATCTAGGAAACACAGCTAAGCAGGTAAGCTCTGAGACAGTTTTCAAGTGTAGAGTATGAAAGGGCACATAAAGTTAGTCAGTAAAATTCAGACAACAGAGAGAGAGAACCTTGTGTGCATGTCAACATATTTTGACAGTCAGAAAAAAAAATAGCAGTGCTAAAAACTTTTTCAGCAATGCCATTTTGAAGCCGCAGCATTATATTTACCATCACTTTATGGGATGACACCGTTATGTCAGGATTCACGGGGGAGTGCTTCTATATTGCCCCGGAAAAGGTGATTACAGTTGTCTGCTGCATGTTTGCAGTGGGACTGGAGACAATCTTAATGCAATTAAACAAAAAACACCATGACTAAACCTAAACATTGTGGCATATCTATAAGCAAACACATCTGAACATCAACAGCCACCAGAGACCAGAAAAGGGACATTAGGAGAAAAACTAGTAAAAAAGAAAAACTGTCCTGTCTCTCTTGTGCACAAGAGAGTTTTTTTTCTGCCTTAATGTTCCTTCATAGGCTCCATAAGAAGCACATTTATGATTAATTAAACAACCATGTTATTATGGGCCTACCTTGGTTTGCAATTTGGGTTAGGCATGTCATTTGGACAAGCAATTTGGCCCCAAGTCGTTGGCAGCAGTAGCCCAGCCAATGCCCCTCTCAAGGAAGGTGTCACAGCTAAACACGAAGCCAGGCCAGGTGTAGCTTCTAGGAAGAAAAAAAAAATCGTAGAGAGAACATTAAGTTAAACAAAAGTGAGTAACGCAAAAATAGAGTGTAGTAGGAGAATGTAGGAGAGTTAGGAAAAGTGGTCATTATGTAGAAACTCAAGGAACCTCCAGTAAACCAGCAGTCTGGGAATGAAGTGCTAGGAACATATGAAACAATCAGATCCCTTATGTGTGATGGAGCTTGAGCATTGAGGGCTTTATAAGTGAGAAGGAGAATTTTAATACAGCTCTGAACTGCTCTGACTAACGGTGGCATCACTGTTAGTCTGGGTAGTTAAGAGCACAGCATTGCCTTGTCCTGCTTCTGCGAATCCATGCCAATTTGTCCCGTTGTCCCTTTCTATTTAATGTTCGAGAATAGCAGGACGAGTTTTCTAGAAAGAAAGAACAGATAAACTCTGAGCCAGTTTTCAAAGTTAGAGTCTGAAAGAGAGCACATATAATTAGTTACAGTAAAAGCTCAGTCAGTAGCTATGTCTAGGAGAGAGAAAGGGTTAAACACTGAAAGACAGGGCCATGTGGATCATCGGTAGAAGGTGAGCATTAAGTTGTTACCAGCAGAAGCTTGGACGATGCCCCCCTCCAGAAAGGAGTCACAGGTAGACACAGAGTCAGGCCAGGTGTAGCCTGGCCTGTTCAAGAACTCTGTGAACATGTGAGTTTTTAATTGTACAAAAATGCTGTATTATGCTTAAACACTTAATATCCTTACTTAACATTTAACATGAATATTTTATCTGAAGTGTTATATGTACCATGGTTTAAAGTCAGTCAGTCATTTTCTACCGCTTCTTCCATAGTGGGTCACGGGGAAGCTGGTGCCTATCTCCAGCAGTCTATGGGCGGGAGGCGGGGTACACTCTGGACAGGTCGCCAGTCCATCGCAGGGCAACACACAAACAACCAAGCACACACTCATTCACATACCTAAAGGCAATTTAGAGACCAATTAACCAAACAGACATGTCTTTGGACTGTGTGGGAGGAAGCCGGAGTACCCGGAGAGAACCCATGCATGCACGGGCAGAACATGCAAACTCCATGCAGAAAGACCCCCGGCTGGGAGTCGAACCCAGGACCTTCTTGCTGCAAGGCAACAGTGCTTAGTTTAAAGTCATATGATGAGTATATAAACCAAAATTAAAAATTGGAACCAACTCCCAGGCTTATTTAACTTTACCATTCTCATCTGGGTTTCTGTGTGTTTGTGTATGTGCCGGCAGGTTTCTAATATTATGCTTCACCATTATGCATCTCTGATAATTCAAGGTATATCAGAGGTTAATGTTTGATAATATTGCTGTGATACACCTTTCCTTTGCTTATTAAAAATATGTCTTTTTATCCTTGCACAAAAAAAGGCAAGCGAGACCAAAGCACAGCTTTCATCAATCATTAAAGTGTGTTTTTAGCCAGTTGTTGTTCATTAGTTTATGCAGCAGATTTTAAGGAGTGCTTTAATAAAGTTAAACACAGATTAATGATCTCCATGTGCTGTCCTTTCTTCTGTTAAGGTGGATGTGTTAACAGTTTTGAAGAACTGTGAGTTTTTTTTGCACAATACCTGAATCATAGAATATACTTTGTGTAAAGCTGTCACATGCACAACAGAGCTCACAATACCTATAGGACCTGATCTTCAAAGATTTCAAATAAGGAGCGCTAAATTTATTGGCAAAAAAAAAAAATGTATGTGCAATAAGTGGGCGTGTTGTAGGTGATCTACAAAGATTGCATGCACACTGGATAACAGGTGCAAAAGCAGTTAGGACTGACCTGTTTAAATGAGAACTATGCATGTGCTACTGGCTGTCATCATGGGAGAGCAAAGTGGCCATATAAGAAAGATGAAGTTTGAAGGCAATGGAGTTGGAGGTAATTATAATAATACCAATAATAAGAAGAAAAATAGGGAATATTATAATGGACTTTTTTAAAACATTTGAAAAGATCAAAAAATAACAAAAGCTGAAGTTAAAAGATTAAATGTCAATCCTAAATTCTGGAAAAGATGATTTTCAAACACCAATTCTCAACCATCCCCCAACATAAATGTGCTTATTACGGAGCCTGTGAAGGAACATTGAGGTAGAAAAATAAATAAAAATCTCACTTGAGTACAAGAGAGACAGGACAATTTTTTTATTGGTTTTTCCATCAATGTCCCTTTTTCTGCTCGCTGTTGATGTTCAAATTTGTTGGTTTAGAAATATGTTACAATGTTTAGGTTAAGTCACGGTGTTTGGTTTAATTGTCTGCAGTCCTGCTGCAAACTTGCAGTAGGCGACTATAACCTGCGCCACCTTTTCTGGGCTGTATAGAAGTGCTCCTCAGTGCATCCAGAGGATACACCCAAAATGGCATTACTGGATAGATAATATCTCTATTTTATTTTATCCCGACAGTCAAAATATGTTGACATGTGCACCGAAGGTTCTCTCTCTCCATTGTCTGTCACTGTACCTATGCCTGCTTCTCGCCACAATGACCGCAGACATGATTGCGTGCCAGTTTGCACCTGCCTTTCAAACGTGCTAAATATAAACGCAGAAACTGCCCCCGCAATCCGTTTCAGGCTTGATAAATCACATTGCGGGTGGTATAGAAACACATTTTCATATCCTCCTCACATAAATTAGCGCGTTCTGGTGACCAGCATATGTTTTGCATATTCATGAAGGCAAACATCAACAAGTTTGTGCCCGCTGCACCATCGTTTCTCAACAAAAGCATCTCTAAGTGCATCATTAACTAGGCAATGAGCTTCAATAATTCAAAAACACAGGCAGAAAATGTTCTGAATGCAAAAAACAATCCATCTAATTGCTGCATTGTTGCACAGTGCGACTGAGGAGAAATAATGGTGGAAAAATGTAGACAGTTTATGGAGGACAGACATGTACAAGGTAACAGATGTCAGCATCAAGTGTAAGCACACTCACATGCAGACTAGGTGTTGACCATTATATCCATAGATACTTACGTTATGATTACTTGGGACAAAAATACTGTAGTTCAACAAAAAATCTGAAGTGATTTAACTACTATTATTTAGCAGAGATTAGAAACAATTATCCTTATTGTTGTAAGTAAAATATAATTGATTGTAGCAGATACAATACCTACTAAATGCAAGGATAAGCAGGCAGAGACAATGAATGGATGGATGGATGGATGGATGGATGGATGGATGGATGGATGGATGGATGGATGGATGGATGGATATCTATAGCATTTGTTATCATTTTTAAAACATAGACAAAAGTTAACAAAAACTCTGTAAATGTAATTTTCAGGTATTTATTGCTTTATATCTTATGAAGTTCTGCTCTATGGAGTAACACCAGTATAACAAGCTTATAATAGCTGGATATTTAGTCGTGCTATTTGCTCAGGGACCTAGCTTGCTTAATCTTGTCAGATGTAGTTTTAAAACCTTATTATCCTAATAAGTGTGATGGATGGCACTCCTCTAGTTCACATGTCATGCCTGTTTGTGTTGTTCCTGAATGAAAATATTTCTGAACTGGGGAAAATGTCTTTCTTGTAAGAGAGGGAAGAAAGTTGATGCCCTTTTCAGACAGCTGACTGGCAGTCCTTGGCAGCATGCGGGGGAGGGTGAACACTGCTCCCAAAACTTCAGTCACTTCAGCACTTTCTTCAATATCTCATAAAGAGGACTTTAAACAAAAGAAATAGTATACCAAAAAAAAATTAAGATTTAAAAAATGTTTTAAAATATTGCATACTTTTATACCAGTAAGCATTTCTTGCAAAATAGCAATATAATATGTTATTTAACTGATACCAAATTGCAAAAAAAATGAATGCACTGCAGAAATATACTGGAAATATGTGGAGGAAATACCACAAATATGTACCCTTGAATTTGAGAGCTTTTTATAATAAAAGGTTAAAAGTCTTGTACTTTATCGACATGCATAATCTGATTGAAATCCTAACTCTTAGTTAGACCTACAGTCTTTGTAACATTTCTGTGATGCAATAAAAAACACTATATCCCATCTTTTTGTTTGTAGCCAACTTTATAAATTATAAATTGAAACCAGTACATAAAAATTGGACCATGACAAATGCAAGACCAACAATATCAAACACAGCCAAGTGTGTCTTTTCATCATCAAAACCAGTCCCTGGAAGACATCCAAACATTCCTTTTTTGCTTTTTTATTAGGTTGTGGCAGGATAGCTGCATTCAGTCAGTCTCCTTCGGCATTACAGGACCAAGGACCACACAAGGGAGACCGAAGATGGAATGCACAGTATTTGTGATATTGGTCACTCCACAGGGAAAGTGATGATCTGGCAGTTTATGACTAGGCTGAGTGCATGTGAGGGAAACTTTAAAGACAGAAAGGTAACCGGTGGCACACATATTTTTGTACAGTATCTTATGCTGTGTTTATGCAGGTTATTTTACTAATGTTGTTCAAAGAGGGCATGGGCAAATTTCCGTATGCATAGAGAGTGAGGAATAAAGCGAGAGGTTTTGATTGAGTGCCCGCTGAGGTCCCATCAGATGTGGCTTAAAGGAATAAAGGATTCATTTGAAGGAGGGTGAGAAAGATTACATACAGTCCTCACATCTATCCAAATCCCTTCCAAATCCCTCTACATCACACTTATCAAGCCATGCGCAGGGCGGTACACTAACTCTCATTGGTCTTATCACAAGGCTACATGTATCATGGCTGTCTAGTAGAGGAGCAATTTATTCCACGATATACTTAGAGATCATGAAAGCAAGTCGGAATAGGTTGCTGGGCACACCTACTTTTTGCTCATGTTTCTGAAAATGCCAAACTTTAATCAGGTAGGGATTTGAAGAAAATCCCACAGGAGGTCATGCATGTGTTCCAGCCCTCTTTAAAGGTAGAAAATATACACAAATACACAACGTTCGTTATGTATGAACGTTATGTATTATTTAACATGAAGTCTTCATGATCATTTCTTGCTAAGGTGGTGTTTCTTGTTTTGTCTGTGTTTGCCAGGAGCATTTGTTTGACAATAATTTACACACATTGGTAAACATGTTTACCAATGTGTTAAAAGCCTGAGGCAAAGCCCTCAGCATGGTCTTTTCTTTCTGCAGGGCTCTTCAGTCAGGCCAAGGGTTCAAGTGACTCATAGCAAATCACGTCCTGCACATCAGGTTGACCCTCAAGATTCCTGCACCTAAAGCTAGAGCTATGCAATCTAAAAAATATACACAAAGTATTTTGATCTTAACATACAGCAGCTGTGTCTGAATCTATTTTTAGCCACTTTTCTCAAACAGTATTATTTAATTCTTCTTCATCTGTTTTACTTGTTCCACAAAAACAAGGTTTTCCCACATTTCTTACTGTTAATCTCTCAGTAGAAAATATTGATCAGAACAGCGATTTCCATTTTATATTTTAAGTGAAAATAATACATTTAAGAGAAATGTGTAATTAGGTTGTTTGCAGTAGCTTCTTTAAAAGTAGAGTCACAAAGACAGACAACAATTACATCACTCTAACAAGATATTGTTCTTTTGCTTATAGACACCTAATAAAATCCCATTTACACGCGAATTAGTGACTCACATCATATAAAGCCATCTGAATTTATCACACTGTCTTTTTAGAGGGCCTGGTATAGAACCTAACGGCGCTGACATGAGCATGTGCATATATGTCTCTTAACATCTAAATACAAGCAAAATGTTGCAGAAAAAGTTCACAGTACACGCAGGACACATAGGTAAGAGGTAAATGGTCTGAATTTATATAGTGCTTTTCCCGTCATACAGACCGCTCAAAGCGCTTTACACTAGAGCCACATTCACCCAATCACACTCACTAACGCTCACACATTCATACACCGATACGCAGATCGGTAGGCAACTTGAGGTTAAGTGCCTTGCCCAGGGGCGCATCAACATATGGCAGGAGGAAGCTGGAATCGAACCCAGGGACTAAGAACCAAGCCAGAATGTCCAGAGCAGCCTTTATGGGTGTTGTGCAGTAAAAATTCGTTATGCAACCCATCTATGGTCATGTGGTTAAAGTCTAAACTGGACATTGTTAACTTTCATGTGGTCCTCTTTCTCTTGTAGGAATAAAGTGTTGCAGTCCAGATTTTTCCCAATTTATAAGCATGGTGATACTGGAGTGGGACCGACACACCAGATGTTCATGGACTTTTTTCACTGGTGAGCAGTAAACAACCCACTTCTGATAGCCTTAAAGAACGAGACCTCTATGAGATAGAAATTATTTTGACAAAGAGGTTAGTATTTCATCATAGTCTGTCCTCTTGGGGTAATCACCATGTCCCAACATTTTAGGGCTAAACATCAAAGTTAATATGAATGTAAATGTATATCATAAAGTAGATGACCCAACAGAAGAAAAATGGATCTAAGGTTTTAAACAGCTCCATAAGACCGTGGAAGAAAGCTCCTATGTATACAGCGCAAAAAACTAAACAAAACCAAACAGAAAACAACGAATGTGTATATGCAAATTATGTTTTTTACAATCAACCTTTAAAGAACATTGGATTTACTTCATATCTTTTGCGTGAAATGTACAACACTTCTCAAGGGGTTGAACTGAATTGCTTTGACTTGGAAAAAGTTGAATTAAAATGGCCTAAATGGGAATAGAGATTAGATTCTTTCACTTTTTGTCTGTATATAGCTGAGATTGTTTTTCCTGAGTTAGGCTGTTAGTCCACCTATCGGCTGCCCCTACACACCAGCTCTGTATTTGCTTATTATCACTTCGGTATTGTTTTCTCTTTTAGCATATGTACATGGTGATTTTCTTTGCTCAGTGTCACACTGTTCTCACTGTAAACTCACTGAGAACTTGTTCTTTGTGGTTTTCATAGCTTTTTTTCTCTTTCTTCTTGTGTTATCTCACTGTTGTATTTTACTGCCACAGGACAGTTTGAAGTTATCTTCCATTATGGAATTTAACTTTTGGGTCTTTTGCCTCTTTTTTCTGGGGTCTACACTCTTATCACATCTCGTGACAATTTTAAAATAAACCAAACCGTACCTATTAGTATTTCACAAAAGAAACTTACACTATTTAATTGGGAATGTCTAAATATTATTTGGTGCCAGTAAATAGGAGCCAACAACATTGTTGCTCCTTTCAACACTTTGTTTCTTTACATTTATCCAAAATACTGTTATCAGGCTCTATCTAGCCTGAGTCTACACTTATTTTTCCTTTGTAGATGTTCAGCTCCAGCTAAATTAATTTGAATATGTTTTCTCAGGTAGAAAGGTGAAAAGAATGCCCTCAGGATTAATTGGTTAAGGAAAAAAAAATAAAGATGGATACCAAATATATCTGATTTTATCTGATGTGGTGTTTTTTAATAAAGAAGCTTTGACATTAAAGTTTTTTTTTCTTAATAGCAAAAGTAATCTGCTGATCATTGAAGTTGCCATTGCAAAGCATTCGTTTTCTATATTAATATTTACACAGTTTATCAAATAAACCAAAATATTTTTTTTTTAAACTCTGAACTTGAAATAGGTATACTTTGAAATGTGTGTATAAATATATATGTATGTATATATATATATATATATATATATATATATATATACATATATATATATATATATTTATATACGACAAATTCAGTGAATTTGCGGTGAAATATAGCGGTGGTGGACATAAAACTGTATCAGGGATCAGTCACGCAGTTTATGTCATGTCCCCGCTGTTGGGGTTATAGTACATCACAATCATTATGTGATGCCAGTAGTGGACAGATTTATGGGGGATGTTTTATGAGACCAATATAAAGCCGCTTAAAGATTTCACTGTTTTATCAGCTGAGTTTAAACATGGTTTCAGACTGAAGGATTTTTTTCAAACTATTGAAACTATTGATCATCTTGTTGCCATGGCATACAGAAAGCGTAACAGAACAAACTAGACTCGCACAATGTATCCCTTTGCTTTTTCAAACCACATGTATACATATTGTTTCCACTTTGAATCGATACATTCTGCCTCTCAAGGTTGTTAAATCATTGCTGATTTTAGCTATAATCTTGTTCTTTTTCAACACTCTCTGCAGCTGTGCAGGTATAATCTATTATTTACCTGGTCCTTTTTAAAGAATCCCTCCCCCCCCCGCCCAAGGCTAAACTAGTCATCAGAAATCACTGGGAACATGTTATAAAAACCACTCACCACTTGATTACTGACCATTGATGAAAATGATTACTGCATTGCAAGAGGAGACTTCCGTGGTTGGGTTTTATAAGAACAACCTATGAAAGCAGGCAGTAAAAAACAACAAGAGAAAAACTCAACGTGTTGTGTAACCCAATAGAGCCCTGGTAAGAATGTATCTCTGTGAAGAAAAAGAAAAACAAATAAATAAATAACTTCCTCATGAGTTATAATCCAAACAATGGGGGTTTGAGATGAAATACTAAGCAGGAGGAATGAAGGCGTGGGTTAGACTGAGTGAAGGGAGAAGGAATGGCATGTGCCATGAACAAAATAAGGAAATCATTAGAGATGATGAGACAGTGCGTGGGCAAGGCAGGGTGCAAGTTTTTTAAAGGTCTGTAAAAATTACTGTTGTTCGAAAGGTCACTGTCTGGTGCTAGAAAGCAGCTGGGAGTTGTAAACGACCCTTCTTATCAAATGTTAATGCTGGCAGACCTCGTGTCAAACGTGCCAGCACTGGGAATATGTCTTTGAGGTCCCGCAGGTTCCATAGAAACAAGTCATTTCATTTACATGCGGAAATGTGACCAGCTAATTGCTTTTTACAGAACATCAAATAGCAAGATGGTATTTTGTGGCGGGGGCCAAATGGAGGACTCGGGAGAGGGGAAGTACACATAAGACCTCCCATCGAGTCCATTGAAGCTGTCTCAGTTTGTTACCGTATGTGTCACCAGTGTGACTCAAGGCCTGAAAATGAAGGAAGAATATTTAATTTCACCCAGAGGAATTCTTATGTCATCAGTTTGCAATGAGGCTATATTAGGGTCACTTTCGACATGATGCAAACAGTTCTCCACCCACACATGGCTAAACAGTAATACAGGGAAAGAGTGGTAGCAACCCAATTGTAGTGTACACAAACACCTCAGGTTTGACATTTCACCTAAAATAACTTTTTTTCCCAGTTCCTTTTGAAATGTCTTCACCAGACCATAGGTCTAGTCAAAACACGATTTTATTACACACACCCTTTTATTCTGTACCAGAACTAACTAACCCAATGTACCTGAAGGCTGACACAACTTGCTGCTTGTGTGGTGACCCAGTCTGTTTTCTAAGCCAGGCGACTTCTAAGTGTTGGAACTGCAAATCCAACAGCTCATGTCGTTTAAAGTAAGACAAATTATTTTCAGTTCTACTGTGGCATTTTGGTGCTGCAAGATGATAGGTCCAGATGTTTCTGAAACTTTAAATGAATCATACCTTATACTAAGAAAAAGTAGTTATTATAAGTTATAACTAGCCCATAAATAAACTGTATTTAGACTCCCTCCAAGGCTGACCCACTCTTAATTTTAATCAGGTAATTAAGTTTATTTTTACATTCTAGAAATCCCCCTAATTTGTAAAATAATTAGAATTGTCTGACCTTGTTTTCTTTGTTTATTTTATCAACTTTTATTGAGTAGATATTAGTTTGATTAACGATAAATTACATTTTTGGTTTCAGTGCTTACTAGCTCTCATTGATTCTAATAATTTTGAGTTGAAGTGAAGATTTTATTGTGGATTCTAAATAAATGTTAATCTTAGAAATTCACGGAAATCTCCTTTCTTTTTTGGTATGTGATAAAGATTACATACTACAAAAGAGATTCATTTTTAATCAGTGGAAAGGTCAAGAATTAATTCTTCAGATGGATTTCAATAAATTACTTTAATGTAGCTTCATATTGCCACAACCCCTTCCAAATCTTATGTCGAATACTTTTTAATTTCTCTTGAAAAAAAAATGTAAACACTGCCATCTTGAAAGTATAATATCAACGCTGCTAACTGCTGGCTAAATGTGCACCAGCACTGATTCCGTAGGAAATCCAGGCCATGTGAGTATTGATGTATCTCCCTTGTAAATATTATCACGCAGGCTGGGCCCATTATGATGTGAGTTAGAGCGCCTCTGGACTGCAAAGGAAGATGGCACTTACTGTCTGTTTACCATCTCAAGGCTGATAACATGATGTGACGGAAGCAGAGAAATTGATTTAATTCTCAACCGCGTTGCAATGAATGTTAATTTTCTTCGAAGATGTAATCTTTGCCATGAATGGTTTGTTATCCATATTAGCGCAAACCTCACTGTTGGAGGGAACACGGCTGATATCGTTTCCTCCTTTTGTCCCAGCTGAAAAGGGAGATCAAATGATTTGCGATTACAATGATAGGGTGTTATTTTCAATCCAAAATGTTAGAGCCAGGAAATGTAGAAAGCAAATCCCTGTGGAATTATTTATAAATCTAACAATATACTCAACACTTTGCAATTTCACGAAAAAGAAAATAAGTCCTGCATGTGAATCCCTTTTTGTCCTAGAGACCTAATAATAAGATGGAGTTCATACCGATGGAAGTAGGGAGTAAAAGTGAGACAAAAACCTATAACTAACACTCAACACACAAGACATACTGATGACCAAAGCGTAAGCGGAACTTCTGTATGCAAAAAGCAACAGTGCCAGTGGTAATTACACATGTAGAGTGGGGCTTGTCCAAACACAATTTAGATGTAAAACAATGGGTGAAGGTTGCAAATCCACAGGCTGCCTTTTCAGCCCTCTTGATGCACCGCTGTGTTGTGCAATGCAGTAGCCCCCCCTTACTCTCTCTGTCTTTATCCAGACAAGACTGCAGTAGCCCCATCAGTCTGAGAGGACAAAAAGTCACCACTGGATAAGATATACCTCATTTAACACTGCCCCCTGCTGCTTGGAAACAGAAAGAGCAGCCAGGATCAGAGAGAGAGGGGAAAAAAATAAGAGATTGAATTTACATACCTCGCTCACTCCATCTAAACACCCCAAAAAATCATGAAATGTGGTATAAATAGATAGATTACATGCTTTTTAAAATTCAGCCTCAGTCATGAAAAATACAGGCCTCCTAATTATTTTGCATGTCAAGTCTTTGGGTGTACTAATACAACTGACAAAATATAGATTGTTTGTTGTAAGCAGTTATATAATGATGGCTTTAAAATTACATTCAAGTCTTTCTAAGAGACCCGACTACATTGACTTGCACTCTGATGTTCAAATTTCATTTTTGGCAAAAGGATGTTACGTCCACTGATGTGTAGCAGAGGGTGTGAGGGAAAAACAGGGAAGGGTCTGCAAATGAAAAAAAAAATAGAAAGAAGCAGCAAAATCATTAAAGCAGTCAAACATAGATTTTCTGTCAGTGCTTCATTGTAATTGTACAGACTTAGATATTGAATTGGATGTAAAGAAGCTTCAGGGAACCGTGTGTGCTGAGTGTGTTCAGACCTAGTTTGAACCCTGAGAAGACTGCATTTAAGTTGCCTCCCTAAACAGCCTTTAGAGGAAAAAAACAAAACAAGGTAAAGGAGGAAAAAGGAGACAGAGCTTGAAAGTAAAAGGGAAGAAAAACAACCACATCTGCTGGCACAATAAGCCGAAATTGGTGGTGTTCTTTAAGTCCCCTCCCAACATCACCTGCACTGTTGCTCTCACCTCAATCCCAATCTCAGACCTTCCTCCCCTGCTTTCATTGAATTGGTACTGTCCAGGAAAATAAACGATCTCTAAGTTCAGGCACAGCATGGTGCCATAGTCAACTTAGCCAGTGTCAGAAAGATGTTTTTTTTTTTTTAATTGTATTCTCTAAAGGTCACGCTCCCCTCTCTTACAGTCTCTGCCTGTCACCTCAGCTTTGTGCGCAGAATCCTTGCCTATTGATCCGGCCTCCGACAAGCACGTCCTCAGAGGCGAGCTGCTCAAATCAAAGCATGCCATCCGCAGGGCGGCTCCCACACTGCGCCCCGGATCACAAAGCATTTGATAACAGAAGGACGAAAGGGCCCGGAGTAAGGACGTCTGCATGGTGAGGAAAGAAGGTTGAAATGGTGCAGGATGACAGAGAGGAAAGTAGGCATTATTGTCTGTATAAACGACATTTTTGTTTGCAGACGAGGAGAAAACCTTCCCCCCGGATGTTTGAATCTTTTTTTTTTTTTCGAGCTTTGAAAATCTAAACGCTCTATCCCAGCCTCCCCTCTCTTTTCTCCACTGCTAAGCCAAGGCCAAATCACAAGCCCCCTTGTGTAATTTCTCAACAATGCCTCTGGCCGCCTGACTTGATGGCTCAATGCTCCCTGTATGGCATGCACTGCCTCAGAGGGAGGTCTGTGCTTTTATTTAACTCAAACTTGATACCAAAGCTATTCAGACATCAAGGCTTTTTCTCTAAATACGGAGTAAAGACTTTGTACATGTGTGTTTGTGCATGTCAGTGAAAGAGAGAGGTAAATCAGTGGGTGGGCCAAACAAATATTGTAGGCACAGCAATATTTGTTGTATTTCTTCTTTCCCACACTTTCCTTCCTTTCCCACTATTACCTTTCTTTATTACATATATTTTGGGGGTTTTTTTCTCTTTTTTTATTAATTGCAGTTTTCTTTTTAACTGTTTTGCTGTAGTTTCCAACCCTTTGTATGGCTCTTGCAAAACTTTTTGAAGTGCACCGCCACCTAGAGTGAGATGCATTTTCACTTACCATGACAAATTAAAAGATCACCTAAAGAGAGCAAATGTCATCTTTATTCGCCAAGCCCTATCAATAAAGTTGCAATCGATCCTTGTCTCTTTATCTGCAACTCCAGTCCTGTGTCAGGGGGACATTAATCTCGATGGCCGGTGTTTGTGTGGTCAGTGCAGATCTTTACGCACTGGCCCTTGGGATAAAAACAGCCAGAGCGGTTGTTGAATTAGTGCTTTTGAGTTGCTGCCCTGACTGCAAGACTCCTGTCCACTTGTGTGTGAATTAGCAATTGATTGCAGCCTTACGTTGAGCTTGCAGACAGTGAGCATCGAGGGAGGAAACTCCTGAGTGTGCTGGAATGAAAAAATCTCTTATCGCCAAAAGATATTTGATTATTAAAAGAACCTAAGTTTCCCCCCTTAAGGCCCTCAGGGCATCGATAGTCGTGCACATTTTAATTCAGGTCACATCGAAAGCAACAACACGCTATTAATGGGGCATTTGATTAATTAGCTTAATTCATTGTAAGCAGTGGACTGCTTCTTATGAGACTCTGACACAATATCCTCCCACGCTCATCTCTTCCATAAGTGTTTGCTAATAGTGGCGGGATAATGAACTACCTGAGCAACAACACAGCGGAACATTTAGTCTCAGTGTTATGTTCTTTCACTGCTCAGCCAGCCTTATGTGAAAGCTCAATGGGTTCGGTTAGATTTAATGGCTTCTCTTTCATGTGTTGGCAGCTTTTCTGTTCAACTGTCAACTTTAAACATAATAATAAACTGTGTACAATGTCATCATTTTCTGCTCATTCAGCCACTCTCAGCCATTTACAGCTAAATAAAACAGAAGCTTTTTATTCAGTTTATGCCTAATTCAGATATTTTAGTCTTCACGTTCCCTGTATTTGCTCCTTTTGATTTCTAAGTTCTGAGTTTCTATTAAAATGCCACCAGATAAATGCTTTAATAGCTGTTGTTTTTAGCATTTTTTGTCAAATTATTTAATATTTGCAGTGTAGAACATATAAAAAAAAAGCTGTAAGAGCAGGTCTGCACCCATCTCAAATTAGCAGAATTCAGTTTGCTTCCCTGGAGGTAAATACAGATCTAATGAGCTATGGAATGAGCTCACAAGCCTGAGCACAAGCACTGCCGTTCAGTGCCACCATGTGGCAGTGTTAGGTGATGCCCATCAAGGCTTAGAACTTCTTAAAATACTCCACACTGTAATTAATTGTTTTTAAATCTTAATGAGGGGGTGGGTGGTCTGGAACCTATCACATCAATATTGGTTAAAAAAAATGTCTTAACAACCATGACTGACATGACTATTTCTTATAAAATAGGCAACTAACACAGAGGGAATATGCTGATGGCTCTCAAAATTTTATTTTTTTTGTGCAAATCCTCATTCTCCTTAAAGTTTTTACTTTACATTTTACCACATAGTTTGTCAACATGATTTTAAGATGTCCTCTCTTTTTGCTTATACATGTTTATGCATGCCTAATCTAACTGGAAATCATAACCTTCTGTCATTTTAATAAAATCCAAACAATCTTTGTATAGATTTCCAACCATATAAACGTGTTTAACAAAAATCATCAAATCTAATCTGTATGATCTACGTTGTCATAATAACTTATTTCTGTATGAATTTATCATTTGAACATCATTCCCAGGCTACATCCGAAAGGTGCTAATTTAATTGAAACATTACTATGCAGGAACAAAATCTATAAATAAACCTCATAATCCAATCATGTTGGATCCTCAGTTCACTCGTGTTTTTTATAATCCTTTCTTGTTAACTCTGTAAGTCCTTTCCAGATTCTCTGCACCTCTTAAATTATTGAGCTTTCTCCAAACTTTACACACATTGCCAGGGCTTGCCAATGGTTGTCTGAGGCTCTCTGCAGAATTTCGTTTGGGGGCCCACTTTCAGCTAAGCCTGTTAAAATCATTCCAGACTTGGGGGAGCTGGCAAGGATGAACAAGGTTGAATGCTTTGTTCACAAGCAACCATGGAAAAAAGGCTCTTATTGATAGACCTGCCCATAAACAACTATAGTGTGTATGAAATGTGGACCTAGGTTTGACACAAGCAGCAAAAAATGTTCAATTAAATTTAAAATGGCTCTTAATATAACTTTAGAATTGTGAAGGTGTTCCCCACATCCCTGTCACACTATTTAGCGTCTGCCTTGTGGTTCAAAAGTGTAGGACCATATACTTTCATGAGTAAAAAATGCTCCAGCATTGTCTTACTAACCATTTGATCACCTGCTAAGCAGAGCCACTGCTACAAGATTTACTACTACTCAAATATTGCATCAATGGCCCAATGATAAAATGTCTTAGTATCTTGCAATATTATGCAAAACTAACAATAATTGGCATAACTGGGCATGGCTTTACTGGTAGATAGTGGCTAAGTGCTTACAATATGATCCTTATTTGGAATATGCATATGCAACTAGCATAAAATGGACGCAAATGCCACCCTGGTTGCATTAGGACTTTGTTGGGGCAGACTTGTGGCTGCAGATAATAAGTAGCTAAGATCCATACACCTTGGGATACCACATGTATGATATTGAAGTAACTTATTTTCTGATTATTTCAATTTCACCCAATAACCGTGTAACAACTTGGGGGAACTCGTGAAGCATTGGAAACTTATTCCATATATATATATATATATATATATATATATATATATATATATATCTACAGGGGTTGGACAATGAAACTGAAACACCTGTCATTTTAGTGTGGGAGGTTTCATGGCTAAATTGGACCAGCCTGGTAGCCAGTCTTCATTGATTGCACATTGCACCAGTAAAAGCAGAGTGTGAAGGTTCAATTAGCAGGGTAAGAGCACAGTTTTGCTCAAAATATTGAAATGCACACAACATTATGGGTGACATACCAGAGTTCAAAAGAGGACAAATTGTTGGTGCACGTCTTGCTGGTGCATCTGTGACCAAGACAGCAAGTCTTTGTGATGTTTCAAGAGCCACGGTATCCAGGGTGATGTCAGCATACCACCAAGAAGGACGAACCACACCCAATAGGATTAACTGTAGACGCAAGAGGAAGCTGTTTGAAAGGGATGTTCGGGTGCTAACCCGGATTGTATCCAAAAAACATAAAACCACGGCTGCCCAAATCACGGCAGAATTAAATGTGCACCTCAGCTCTCCTGTTTCCACCAGAACTGTCTGTCGGGAGCTCCACAGGGTCAATATACACGGCCGGGCTGCTATAGCCAAACCTTTGGTCACTCATGCCAATGCCAAATGTCGGTTTCAATGGTGCAAGGAGCACAAATCTTGGGCTGTGGACAATGTGAAACATTTAGTGTTCTCTGATGAGTCCACCTTTACTGTTTTCCCCACATCCGGGAGAGTTTCATTGTCCAACCCCTGTATATATATATATAATATATATATAAAATATATATATATATATATATATATAATATATATATATATATATATATATTTGCAGTAATAGGGACACATACCTCAAAGACATGACAGTAGTGAGCTCCTCAGCTCCTCACATTACGAAATGTGTTACAAGCGTTTTTCAACATACAATATACAAGGCAAGATAGAAAACAGTGTGACAGCACCATTAGTTAAATAAAACAAATGAATTTCTTAACCTGTCCTATGGAATTTCAAGTACCTTTGGGCATCCTAGGCCTTGATCACACATTGAGCCAGTTTGGCACTTTCCCAACTTGTTCTCTTTTTCTATTTTCATGCGGTCATAGTTATAGATTATCTCTGTATTACACGTAGCAGGAAATAGCCAAAACATATGCTCTGTATTTCAGTCTAAATGCTGCACATGCAGAGCACTCAGCAACCTACACCTTTTATCGTCTTTCCTCTGAATTCACACAGTGTGTAACAGAGATAATCACTCCCCTAATGAGTCGCCAATTTACGAAGGAACGGATTGCCAGATTAGAGTGGAGCACGGAGCCAACAAAGGGTTTAGGGAAAGGGGAGTTAAGAGTTGACAGAGAAGCGGCCAAATAGCTATAGAATGGAAAAAAGTCAGGAGCAAAGAGGAAGACAAAAAGTGCTAGCAGTTTTATTCCTTAATTAGTCCCCTTGTTAACCTCTCTCTAAAACTATGTGCATGGCAGCACCACAAAGTGTCTGGGTGAAAAGAAGGAACAGTTTAATCCCACTTCCTCATGTATCTCAGGTCTCCAATAGATTCTTTCCGTTGTCAGTTTTCTCCTTCTGCATCTTGAAGTGTTTCTTCAGAACTCCCCTGGCCCCCTTGTTTTATAAGATAAGAATCAGAGGGAAAACGCAAAAGGGTATTTAAGCAACGGTTTGCACTTCAGCTGCACATCTTCTTTGTGCAGCAGAAGTTTATCAGGGTTGTAAATACTCAAACCACACATTTTCAGTCAGTTCATCTTCATCCCACCTTATACAGCAGGGCTGAAATGATTTTTTAAGGTCAGAACTGAAAACCGTTCATATGTCAGATGTCATTCACTATCAGTGATCTATTGTTAATTGTCTCTGACCTTAAAGAGAGTCAAAACAAGCACCCGCTGCATGTGCCTGACTCAGCAACCAACTGAACCTTGCACAGCTTCTTTTTGTCACTGAAATGAAAAATGTAATCAGTGCTTGCACCAACCTCGACTCACGATTACATCATAACCACATCTTGTTGCATTCAGTTTGCATTTCATCTTGAAATTCAAGTGGGAGCTGTCTCCAAAAAAAAAAAAAATGATATCTATTTTTTTCTGGCAGAAAAGCACACTGTGTCCGAAGCTTCTCTGAAGGAGTACGTGATCAGAGATAAGAGTATGCTTTTCAGTAATATTGCACAATAGGTTTTACACGCACACACATCTGCAAAAATTCTGGGAAGATATTTTATTCGCAGGTCAGAGAAGAGGGGAAATAATGGGTTCTGCAGTGTATGCACAGTTGTGTTCATGCAATAAGACAGACTGTCAGATGTAACAGGTTGTGCAATGTATTTTAAAGTTGAAGTCTTCACATAGTTGGAATGTAAAAATGGAATTTAACTTAGAACGTTCCTGATTTGAAGGTGTCAGTCATACATACGCCTATACAGCATCTAATTACTGCCACAGTCCAGTGGTTCTCTGGCTGATCAAGTCAGTGATCTAAGGAACCCTAAATGTGCCATAATGACGTTTCGCAGCCAAGCCAGTTTTTCAAAAAGAGTCACTCACCTCTACATTTTTCATAGCTCACTTTTGAAGGCAATGTGCCTAAATGCTGTGAAGACTCCTTCACTTGTGATACCGGTCAAAAGGTAGGACTAAGGCAACAACAGGCATGTGTTGAGGAGAATCGAACAGCTTGTCAAGCTGGGACGTGGATGGAATGAAGCAGCAGTAAAGCACAGCCAACATCCTGACAGCTGATGGTGAAAACATCAGGATATCTACAGCCGAAAGGCAGGCTGCTGAGACTTAAGGCGAGTGACTCTCTCAGCAGGCCTCTGTCTCATCACCATAAAGTTTTTACTCTGATCTCTTTGCTTTACTTCAGTGAGTTAAATGTGACAAGTTCTGAAACAAAATATTAACTGCACCATGTATCTTTCTGAATTCAGTATGGTATCCCTGAAATAATGGTTTAAAAAGGAATGTTTGGAGGTTGTGTTTTACAGATTGTCTGCTTTGTTTGAATATAAAAATTAAATTCATTTCATTATACATTTTAAGTTAATGTTATGTAACATTCTTCATTTCCGTTAGAAACTGGATTGAGTCAATTTGTAGTCCAAGAATCTGCTAATGGCAATTACCTGCATGAATTTATGAGACAGGTGGATTCAGGTTTTCAGCCTGCAGTAAATACATTAATGCTTAATTAAACCCTTCAGCCTGGAATACTTGTTTATTAACTTTTAGTTGCAGTTTACTTAAATTCAACACCAGAGAAAGGTAAATTAACTGAACAGCCTTGGGCTTTGTTAAAAACAGACAGATGGGAGAAACCAGTGAGTCTCTGTTATCCTAATCAATAAGCAAGAGTGAGAGTTGAAAAAAAAAATCCTTATTATTTTTACTTGTTGCCTTAAAGTTGCCGTAGTAGTAAAAAGCAGTCTTATAAGAATGAGTTATTGAGTCTCATAAACTACTAAATATAAAGGCTGTATGGCCTCTTTCATCTGGCCAAGTAATCTTATGGAACATGACATTAATTGGGGGGCTCAGAATAAGGATTTTATGTTACTGACTCCAGGGAGAATAGACTTTTACAAAATCTATGCCACTGGATGTAGACATAAAGTCTACACAAGAAGTTGTTAATATATTATCATAAACATTAAAAACAGCTTTAATGTTTTCATCTGTTGAAACAATACACACTGTAAGCAATTAGTGATTGCTAAAAACATCTTTTTAGGTTTTAATAATTTAATCATCATCATTTGTCTCTCCTCACCAATAAGATCTGGCACTTTCAGCTCTTCATTCTATACTGTTTTTTTTTTGTTTTTTTTACTGCACCGTGTGTTGCAAGCCAACACTGCTTTATTTTAAACCTTAATATATAAAAAAAAGTTAACCTCCTGTTTAATAAATGTGAATTGCAGTCAAGCGTTTGTACACTGTGACACACTTTGTCCCTTTGCTTTTTATTGTGAAGGTAGGATCCTAATTTCTCTGTTCTGCAGCCCCCCTTACTAGTAAAAACAACAGTCCAATGCTGGTCTATCATTACACCCGATTAATGGCATGATCTTTTCAACAAAGTACATACCAAGATTTTCATATAACAGAAAATTGAGCTACCTCAGTTATGACTGCCACACTACTAGAAGACATCCCTTTTATGTCCATACAGACATGGTAGCATAATGCAGTTCAGCTGCACATTCATTATGGGAATCTCCCCTCTCGGTACATCCTAAAGGTTTTTGAGATTGAGATTTATCTGACCAGGCATTGTTTTTTCCAGGCATTGTTTTTTTATTTTATCATAAAATAGTATGTTATGATAACTTGAGTTAACTTTGAGTATAATACTTTTGAGTTTATTCTCAAATGGGAAAGCAAAAAATAAAACTTCTTAAAAATGTAACAATTTACTGTTTATCCCGCTAAGCAGTAAAAATGGAAAGAAAAATGTGTAGAACTATCTAAATACCATTCAGAGTAACTTACATTCTATTGCAGCTTTATAAACTCACTATGTTAAAAACATTTGGGACAGTTAAGAGTCATGTTAAGAGAAAGTGGGATTTCACTTTGTGGGGGAAACCCCCTTTTGGTTTGGGGTTTGTGCTTCCAAATTTTTTCAATACAAAACATACAAAAAACCAGCAGGGGAAAAACACAGGGGCCCTTTCCCCCCCAAAGTTTGTGACCTGGTTTCAACCCTGAGCGTCTAGGACATTTTGTTCTAGTCTCATCCATCGTTCCCTATTTTCTCACATGAGGTCAACCGTTTTAAGTAGCTTAGAGGCCAACTGTTCAGCCAAGTGTGGCCAAAGAGAGGGAACATATTTCACACTCGTGCACAGAGCTTGTGACAGATATGTCCTTTTCATTATAAACAGAGCAACCAAGCCCAATGTTGTTATGACATTGAAAACTGAACTGTAAGTGAACATAAGAAATAAATAATAAGTAAAACAAACACATTTCTTTAAGTTGAGTCTGACAAGTTCTGTTCTGTCAGTTTTAAATGTTTTGTTTTTCCTGTATTAACTCTTATAATGAAGTTGAAGAATATTCCATGTCATCTGTAAACCCAGAATATGAAGTCCTTTAATTTAATATATATATTTTTTTTTATTTAGCTAAACCTGTAATCATTTAGGTCTGCTGTATTTGTTGTTACAATTCACACATTATTGTGTACATCTGCACCAGCATG
The DNA here is from genome assembly GCA_036173005.1 of Crenichthys baileyi. Classification (NCBI taxonomy): domain Eukaryota; kingdom Metazoa; phylum Chordata; class Actinopteri; order Cyprinodontiformes; family Goodeidae; genus Crenichthys; species Crenichthys baileyi. Next base: position 405,599 of record JAHHUM010000021.1, read on the forward strand.
CCTGCTGTGAGGACGTCTATTCTGGCTCCACAAATCTGGCTATTGTCGAAAGAAAGCCATAAGAAGTCCAGTTTGCAGTGTGCCATATGCCATGTAGGGGACACTGCAACCATGTGAAAGAAATTGCTCGGGTCAGATAGAATCAAATATGGACTTTTGGACCTACATACAAAAATGCTACATGTGGTGGAAACACTGCGCATAACCCTGAACAAGCCATGACTAACCATAGAACATGGCATTGTTAACATCATGATGAGGGTATGTTTTCCTTCAGTAGGTAGAGGGAAGCAGGTCAAAGCTAATTGGAAGAAAGAATGACCCAAATCCATAGATGTGCGAAGCTTTTTTAGCTTTGAATGCACTGAAAGGTGGTTCTGTAAAGTATTGTTTCAGGGGAGTTGAATAAAAATGCATTTGATACTTTCAGATTTTTATTTGTAAAACATTTTCAAAACTAATATAATTTTCCTTCCACTTCATACATATTCACCCTTTGTCTTGGTCCTTCCACCCATCCATCCATCCATCTTTGCACAGCACATGCACATCAACAACACGGTGCTGCTGTCACGTCATTTTCAAAACATATGCTATTAAGCAAAAGTTCACGAATATTCAGCACAAATGGTTTACGTTACATAAAAGCTTTTTGTTGTTTGTCTGTGTCTATATCAGTGTTTTTGATCATACTGTGCTACCGGGGCAGGATCATGTGGGTGTATACGTGAGTAGGAGCTGGTGTGATGCCTACTGTTTATTAAAAATCCCCATGTGTATAAAAAAACTTGACAAGAATCTTTATCCAGACCATGTTTTTTATTTCCACTGAAATGCCTTTGTTCAAAAACGATTTATGGAAAAAGGTTTGGGGGCATTTTTATAGTATAGCAGCCTTTACAGAAAAAAAAACCCAGGGGGCTTTTCATATAAATGCCCATCTTTTGTTTAATTGATCAGCATTTTATGTCATGCGGGAGGGAGCTTTTTATGAAAAATCCCAAATTTTGGTTAGGAACTTAGGGGGGAAAACCCCAAACCCTACATATCTCCACGTTCATGTCATAACACCAACAAACAGATGAAATGTCAGCTCCTTGCAGAACTATCTCGCAGTAGGTCAAAATGTACAGAGCAGCCACCGCTAAACCCATAAAAGGTTTCATCAGTCAGCCAAAACAACAGCCTTGTTCCCTTATCACAATTTTAAAAAACCCCCAGAGGGAAGCACTCTATGTCACCACCCTTTGGGGTTTCAAGGGCAGGTCAGAGAACCCCGGGGAAATTAGATGCACAGTAAAATTTTGTGAAAAATTAACCAGTCTATGTAAACAATACCAAGTGAGAAACAACACATAATCAGGAAAGTCATTGTAATTTTTTAGAGCCCTAAAATTTCCCTTTTTGTTGGGGGCACACCCCAATGTCCCCCAAAACCCCAAAAAACATTTTACACAAACATAGTTCTACAATCCCATGCGGGTTGACTGTGGAGTTTTTTTTTAGGTTGTCGAGGCTCTTTTTTTAAAGGATTTTTTTCCTTCGCCCACAAAAGAAAACTGTTGTCTGGAGGGTTCGTCTTTTCAGCTTTCTCGGCGCTCTGTAAAGTGAAAGCAAGTCGTGCTCAGAACATGATGTCCTTGGTTGGTTTTCACAAAAGGAAGTGGCAAAAAACCACCTACACACAGACACACGCAACATCTGCCTTCACACATAAAAAGACATGATTTAAAATAGGAAGCTGTATATCTGTTGACAGCCAAAAGAAACTAAACTTTTGTGGCAAATGTTTTTTGTACTTTTTTGTACATATGACATTTAAACCATAGTGGAGGACTATATAACATTACATTTATTATTATACACCACTAAAAAATCAAGTAAAAAGAACTCAAAGGTCAAAATCTTGTATTTTAAAACAAAGTTAAATGCAAATATTTAAATCTGAATTTACACATCAAGGTGTTGCAGGTGCATCACATGTGACAATTATTTGTTTAAAATATAAGTGCAGAATTATGTGCTGAAGAAAATCTTAATTGTGCTCTTACAGCAATTTTTTTTAAAATTGAACCAACAAAGTTTGATTAGTTTAAAGTCAGATTTTTATATGTAATTTTGTTTTGGTTCTACATGCTAATGCTTGGATTTTAACAGATGTTTCTTTATAGTTATTTTTAGTAATAGTTTCGCTACCTGTAGAAGAAAAGATATTACAGAAGGTCATGATAGAGTGAGTTGCACTTCCAAGCTTGCAGAGTGAAAGTCCCCTTTGGGTTGTGTTGGGGTATTAAACACAACAAATGGGTTTTATTTTTGTGTCTTTCAAAAATTTTGTGGATATTATATATCTTTCACAACTGTTGTTAAGTTTACTCCTATTTTCTCAGCTGAACCAGACACATGTTATATGCGAACAGGCTGCAAGCTCTGCAATCTGCCTTATCAACTTGGACTTGTCAGTCTCTTCTGTCTGCTGACAGTGTGACAAACTTTTATATTTTGAGATAGGATGTCATCTGTCCAGTAGCACTGAAGCTGAAAGAACCCTGTGCTTTTCCAGGTGTTTTAGTTACTTGAAAGCTATGCCAGGTAACTTGTGATCAGCTGATTGGGTGGACTGATGCAGCCTGCAGTCTCTGCCATTATTACTTTGTGAAATAACATGGGCTTTCTTTAGCCAAGAAATCAACTACAAACTTAACAACGATCTTGTTTGATACTCTAGATGTTAATCTCAGCTAATATGTAGCGTTGTTTTCGACAATATTTTCAGTTTGTCTGAATCTTAATATCTAACATCAGCCAAAATGGTGGCTCTTGTCTGACTAGCTGTTAACTTCCCACCTCTTTGAGGTTTTCTGCATTTTTCTACACGATTACACCAATAAAGCATCTGTCCACTACAGGTGAGGGAACTATTACTAGGGATGTTCCGAACTGTATTATATTTTTTGCATTGCCATCAATCAGCCAAAACCTCTTAGTTTGATACTTCATTAAAGGTTATAAAATGTATTCCTTGTATGTGCTTGGAAATTCAGTTGCTTCAAAGTGCATTAAAATAAGAGCATTTCTTCAGTATTAAAACTCACTTACCGATGTGAGTGAGTTCTGGATGCTGCAAACACAGGTTAACTCAATTAAAAAAGTTCTAGTTTCTTGACTACAACTCACCTAAAACATGCATAAGTTTTATCATTTGCTCAACACATACTGATAGAGTCTTCAGTAATCTTACATTTCGCCCCTGCTGTTTTAATGCTTTAGTGCTAGGGTAATGTTAGCTTGTATACTCTTTTTTTTCTTTTTCTATGTAACTTTATGATAATTCATCTCATGACATAACGTTATATTTTAGTTCAGTTCCAGTTATTTGTGTGCAGACAACAACTACAGTAAAAGATGTTCTGACTTACAAACTTAGAACTTTGCTTTGGAAATAATAAGACATGACAAATAATTCTCTCCTCTCACTGAGAGCAGGAGGAGCAGCCTACATGACAGACAGAATTTCAGTTTTTCACTTAAATGTCATAGTAAGAGGACAAAAAGGTTTTGATTTTAGCAAAAATGGATTTAATCAACAAAACTAATGAGCACAAAGCCATGCACGAAAAATCAGGTCGCGATTGTTACAAACTGTCTGTGCGTCCTGCAAGGGGTGTGGCTGACATAATAACAGACAGTTATCAGCAGCTGAGTCAGGGACTCCCAACCCTAATGATTTACAACTGCAGTTATTGGAACCCTGATCTGATACCTTGGATTAAGGATGCCAACCACTTCACAGAACCTCACATCAAAAACTCAGAACCACCCCTTCAAAGTAAACGTCACAAAAGACAGTTTTTAGAGATCTGACTTGTATTTTTAGCATACTATTTGAAAATGTTTACAAATATGAGTAATTATACTTTTAAAACCTGTTGAGTCCTGTCACATGGTAGGGGGCATTCACTGGGCTCAAACCATATACCAAATAAATAAAATCAATTGTCCTTAAATCTTTCTATACTCTTGGAATTATTTTTTCCTGGAAAAGCTTTGTTCTTACACTGACAACATCGACCTTTAGGTACAACAGCAGACTGCTGGCAGCCAGCAGCAAAAGCTTTACATTAATATGTCATGCTTTTACCTTCATGATGAATAGCAGCATTGTACCAGTGTTTACAGGGTAGCTTCTGGCAGAGGCATTATGAAATATATAAAATATATGAGTTGGTCATAAATGCACCTTTTCAATCATTTTTTAAACAATTGTGCTTATGTGTTTATTTATTTACCAGATTAACACCCTGCTGACTATATGCAACTGTCCTGTGTTCTTTTGGCAGCCCTTTCTCCAGTGTTACTGTGAAGGTGACAAACATCAACATGTAAGGTCCTATAAATGTAAATCCCTTTCTCTTCCATTTAAATGTTTATTGCTCTTGGGAGGGTCATGGAGAAATAACCCCAATAAGAAATTATGGTGAGGAAGACTTTGCAAAGACTGAGAAAACACCATTGCATGTGCACACACCCACACACACACACATAAACAATGAGTGATGAATTATCCTAGTTGTCCCTAGAGTCCAGATGCAAATCTACCCAAATAGTGGAGGCACGCAAGCATCAGGCGTCTGGGCATTGTGCCATGCTGCAGAAAGGAGACACAGTGTACTGAGGACAAGCGAGGTCATGCTGTTTTCCTTCTCAGCAGGTTTAATGAGCGTGAATCTGAAAAGACAGGGGCATGTGGTCTCAGGAAAATCGAAATAATAAGGAGGCATAGAATAATTTATATATATACTGTAGTCAGTGGAGCATGTACAGCGAGAAAAGAAATAGGAGCAGTAAATTGCAAGCAGCTTTATTAGAAAAGTTCCTGAAAAGTGGAAAACTTATAAACTGTATAAATGCAAGGCCTAAAAGTGCATCAAAACATACACAAAAAAATAAACTGCTGCAGACTGAAGGACTTTCCCGATATCCACTGATGAGCCATATAATTAATACAATGCAAATTTTAGGAAAATTGCAACAAAAGCTTTTAATCAGGGTATACTGTATGTGCAAAACACCAGTGTCAAAGTAACCTGTGTAATCTGATTCGACACACAATTATTATACCAAGGCACACCTAGAAGAATGCATTTAATGTAACTGAAGTGTTGCTGGTTGTGAAACATTTGATAGCTGAGGCATTTTGTTTGCAGCAGTGACAAACCTGTAGGAAATGACCAAGACTGCAACTAAAATATCTACCTCTAGGGGGATCACTGCTGCAAGAATCTCACGTTAATTTTCCTGCTTGCAAAGAAACTGAACATGCTGTTCATGAAGTGAGTTTTAATGGGTGAACTGAACAAGAATAATAACAACATATCAATAGATAAATACATAATAAGTGAGGATGTACGTACATGGAACATGGAAGCTTCTGTACTGTTACCCACCTATTACCCCAATAAGACAATGTTTTACACATGGCATAAATCAAATAGATAAAACACTAATCTAAAAGGAGCAAATCATGAAAATCTCATAAAATAGATATGACTCAGTTTGAACAGAAAAATAAAACAGTTAAATGTGGTTTGTTAAACACAAGATCTCTCTCTTCAAAGACTTTGCTAGTTACTGACTTGACTTGTACTAATCAGATTGATTGATTTTGTTTCACATAAACTAGGTTATGGCAGGACGATTATGTTAGTATAAATGAGTCAACTCCTTCTTATTATTCAAATTTTCCCATTCCTCGAAATACTGAGCGAAGAGGAGGAACAGCAACCATCTTTCAATTAAATGTACTGATTAATCCCAAGCCAACTAACACCTGCAATTCTTTTAAGTATCTAACTGTTTGTTTTCCTCATCCAAACTGCAACTAAAAAAACTTCTGTTTGTTGTTTTGTATTATCCACCAGGGCATTACCCTCAATTTCTAGATCAGTTCTCAGACTTCTTATCTGATTTAGTGTTGATAAGGTCATTATAGTGGGGGATTTTAAGGTTCATGTTGATGCTGAAAATGATAGCCCAAATGTAGCCTTAAATGCTATCTTAGATTCCATTGGCTTTGCTCAAGACATCTGCAGACCAATTAAGAGTATTTCCTCATAACGCTGTCCTGTCTGAGTTTAATTTAACTGCTTACCCCACACTTTAAAGAAAATGTTATTATCTAGATAGCTAGATCTCTATCTATCTATCTATCTATCTATCTATCTATCTATCTATCTATCTATCTATCTATCTATCTATCTATCTATCTATCTATCTATCTATCTATCTATCTATCTATCTATCTATCTATCTATCTATCTATCTATCTATCTATCTATCTATCTAAAGGAATATATATGAGGGCATATATGTGTATACCACTACAATATTGCATATGTTAACTACAAAGTGAGAAAATGAGTATATTCCAATATTTGAGATGAAACATAGGATACAGAGCAGGTGGAGCACCACAAGGAGATGCTGTACATCAGCAGTGACTCCATGGTGTACTGGTAAAAGGACACTAACAGGTTCTCCTTCAGGTGCATCCTCCATAATAAACGCAGGAAGTGGAATCCCTGCCCCACCTTTTTTTTTTTAGCAGTTCTGATGTGTTAACAGTCCAGGTAAGGTTCTCAGACATGTGCGTCCTCAGGAAACCTAAAGGAGGCCATCCTCTCCACTTGGGCTCCATTGATGGTTAGTGGAGCCTAATCCCCTATCTGCCTCCTGAAATCAACAACCACCTCAAATTTGATGATGGAGTTTGAGGGGTGAGGGGGGGACACTGTTGTGCGTTTAGAGAGCATACAGGAAGGGGTCCCGCATGCAACCTTGAGGGATTGCTGGTGCTGAGCAAGGTTGTCTAGCTTTTCGACCAGGATGTCAGGGATGATATCCTATTGAACACTGAGCTGTAGTCAAATAAAAGCATCTTAACATAGAGTCCTCGGAGCTCTAGGTGGTTCAGGGCCCACTGTGGATTGGTTTAGCCTGTAGGTCAACTGATGGACTAAAGTTCGGTGAGATGTGGGACTTGAAGTGATGCAGAACAAACAACTCGAAGCTTTTCAATACTAGAGAAGTCAGTGCTACTGGTCTGTAGTGAGACCTGTTACTGCTGACTTTTTATAAATGATGGTGGCTGCTTTCAACCAGCTCAGGACCTTGAGCTTGGGCTGGGGATATACAGTACTGTATTGAAAATTTCTGTCAGTACTCCAGCTAGCTGGTCGGCAATGGCCCTAAGGACATTCCTTAGGAACTCAGTCCAGTCCAATAGCTTTGTGTGGGTTGAAAGTCTTCAGGGCACACCTTATCTGATGATTCTAAAGGGTGAGAGATGGAGGACCAGTGATTCAATGAGGTGTCAGTTGTGAAGGTCATCTGAATGTTTCAAAGAGGGCGTAGAAGTGGTTTAATTGGTCTGCTAGCGAGTTATCAGCATTAATTACACTTGTATACCTGTAGTTCGTCAGGTGCTGAATCCTTTACCTCAGCCGCCATGAGTCATTGACCTCCACATGTGTCTCTATGTCCCTTCTGAACCTCTCTTTTGTCGTTTTGATCCCTGTTTTTTGGTCCGATCTGACTGTACTGCACAGGTCTCTGTCACCTGACTTGAAGGCAGAGTCTATGCTCTTATGAGTTCTTTCCCCTTTGAAATTATCCAAGGTTTTTTATAGAGATGAACCCAAACCCTCCTTTTCACTGTCTCAGTGTCTGTACACTTAATAGAATTAAGCAATGTACAGTGCTTAAATAGAATTTCAAATTCCCCATTTCACATATAAATCCATTAATAATCAAGCTCCATCAAACATCAGAAATCTGATTGTTCCATTATATCCTATTAGTCTGTGACTCGATGCATTCTGCTTAGATAAAAAAATGTTTTAACCAATTTGAAAATAAACTAATAACAAACTAGTTTTCAATATATGTATCTGATTTGGAATCTTTATGCATGCTTACACTGAGTTGACATTTTACTGTGAAGTGTGTTTTGAAGTGGTGCTATATAAATAAACTTAACTAAATTGAATGGTATTAAATTATATGGCATCTTTTATAGGAATCTCACATTTTAAGGCTGTGCTGGTTCTAAATCTTTAAGGCTATTCAGGGTCTGTTAACAAAGAAAATGTAATACAAGTGTAATACAAGGGTATAAAACATTTCTAATTGCTCTGCTGGTGCTTTGTGGTCACCTGAAAGTGTAACTGCTTAAACTTCAGGCCTGCAGGGGGCCTACTAACATTACCCTGTTATCTGTGTCTGTTCAGTGATGCAACACCAGATTAATCTGTTCTCTAAAAAGTTGAAAGTTTGCATCTGATTTCTTCACTGATGCAAGGCATCTGGTTTTGTCACAGAGTGTGCCTGATTGTGTTTTAACTTATTTTCTTGGTGCCAGCTTGGCTTAGAAATATGTCCTCCCACTTTTGCTCACCAGCAGTATAAAATGTCAAAGACCGGGTGTGAAAATGAATGAACGCAAAGTAAGGTGCTGCTGGCAAACGCATGCATCCTTGTGAGATTTTCTTGTAGGAAAAGGTTGGGAAAGCAATTATGGCTACTGCTGATGTGGTGCTAGAAAGTAGTGACATTTATTCAGCGTTAGTTGGAAGCCAGCAGACTTGGGGCAGGCAACAACTCTTGCAACCTCCTACCCATGTCCTGGAAGTTTCAGGTCAGCCAAGTTTCATGCTTTTGCTTTGTGCCCCAAGGATGGCCATTAAACATTTATGTTCAATAGATGTCCTTTGAATTTTGTTGGTAAAGATGTGATCACTTTTACACTTTTTTTACACAACTGCAACAGATTTAGGTTTGTAAATAAGGGTTGCATACAAAGACTGCTAGAACAAGTTGTATTAGCTGTAATTTAAAATGTGTTTTTACTTTCTTCAGGTCCTCATCTCGTTCAGTGATTTGATTATTTTGCCTTTTGCCGCTCAAAGAAACTACCCCAACCTCCTTGGCCTGCAAAAAAACCCTGGTACCAAACTTGTTATTAATGCTCGATTGTCTGCATGAGGCAAAACCTTTTCCCTGAAATGCGTTCATGCAAGTAATACCTTGGACTTGTGAACTCAGAGTTGCTGGAAAACCCCATGGATTTAGTTTCACTTTAGTACCCAGCTTGGTTGTCATGTGCAACACCACAGTGGAAACGATTTACTGTAAGTGGACATCATTTTAGGAATTCAGATGTTTCCTGACTGGACATAATTGTTTTAAAAAACTTCAGTAATGCTGTTAGACAAAAAGATTAAATATATGAAATAGTAAACTATTCCTTTCACCGTTTGGTTTGAACTGGCTGTTGTTAAATCTACCAGGAAAAAAATCTAGATTACATACACCCAAACCTATATGTTTTGGTTAACTTGTGCCTAGCAATCTGCAATGGCAACTTACAACAGCATTTTAATCACTCAGCTAAAACAGTGCCAGCGGTGGTATTTTCATCACAGGAAGAAGAGCCACCCTAAGGCTGGGTCCCTTTTTGTTGGGGTCATTTCGCCACTGTTTGTGAATGCTCCCTCAGATAAGGGGAAGTTTGCGGTCGCAAAAAACATACCTAAATGCCTCAGCCCTGTGCATCACATCTGCGGGGCGTGATGGGAAAGCATCTAAAGATGTCACCTCATCGTCACATGGTGAACTTCTGCATTTCGTGGCACTATATAACCACAGCAAGTTATTCTTGTGCTTAGTTTTCAGTGCATGCCTGAGTCTCATCATAACAGCAGAATGAGTGTGGGTGAAACTGAGTGAAAGTTTAACAACTTTAGTAGGACTTTAACAAACAGTGTACATATTCATTTTTTTTATGGGGGTTTATCAATTCAATAATCTTTTACTTTAAGAAAATGAAGGTTAAGTACTGAGGTGTACTGTGCTTTTTTCATTGAAATGCACTGTAACTTAAAATGTTCATATTGTGGCACCTTCCAATTACAAATATGTTGTAAGCAGTGTTTTTTATTGGGATTTCATGCACCAGACCAACACAAAGTACTGCATATTTGTGAAGATGAAGCAAAAGGATAAATAGACATCTGAATACTTATGCACAACAGTTTTTTATATGTAAAGAAATCTGCTGAGTCAATACTTTGAAGAACCACCTTCTTCTGGAGTGCCTCCTCCAGCTTTGCTCATCTAGAGACTAAACCTCTTGCTTATTCTTCTTTGCAAAAAAACTCATGCCCAGAAATGCTAGATGGAAAGCATCTATGAATAGTCAGAGTCAAAGTTTAAAAAGTTTGACTTTCACTGGGCCATTCTGACAGACACGTGTTAAACTACTCCATTCTAACTTTGGCTGTAGGTTAGCTAATTTTCCAAAAAGTGGACGTCTGCCCCATTTATGTCTTTTGTGGCCTCTATCAGGTTTTCATTCAGGATTGCCATGTATTTAACTCCACCCATCTTCTGTTTAATTCTGTCCTTCTTCCCTTACCTTGCTGAAGAAGAACATCACCTCTTAACCTCTGAAATTCAATAACGGGAGGACTCCTGAGGGCAATTTGTCGCACTGGACTTTATTTAGGTATTTCAGAGTAAATGGTAAATAATATACATATGCAGGCCACACAAAGTTGTATTTTTTAAGTGTTGAAAATCATGTGTAATTTTAATTCCACTTCACAAATATACATTACTTTGCATTGGTCGATCACATAATATTGAATATTTAGTATTAAATATGACTCTTTTTGTAGGAGGGGGCAGCTCCATCAGATGTACAGAACTTCTTAGGTATGGTAATGCCTATGAGTATATGAATGTATCTGTTCACGTTTTTGCCTTTCCATATGTTTTGTCACCTCGTTGAAATTTATTTGCAATATATGTTTCAATACCCACCCAGATATAATAACAGAGCTACAGCAGCTACAGAACTACAGATAAAAACAGTTGTTAACATTTTGACCTATAACAATTCCCTAAGTGGGCTCCTCAAATCAAAACCTTCCTCCTTTGATTTCTTCTGTCTCTCTGTAGATTGCAGATTGTATTATCCCCCTCATTTACTGGCCTCCAGAGAGCCCAATTAAGACTTCTGCAGAAAGAAAATGTCCTTCGTCCGCTGCCGTATAAAATGGTTTTGTTACTGTGTTTGTGGCAGAACAACGACTGGGGAAGTAAAAGGGTATAATTTGTCAGAAAGAGAGGCACTTGGCATGCAGGTAAAAAACACTGTGTATGCTGTTTGTAGTAGTACATCATAAAACAGAACAAACACAGTATAAAAGGAATAGCTATTATTCTTTTTTTAGCAAAACCTTAAAGGTTAATGAGATAGGGCTTTAAATTTCCCTTTTGTACCACATAAGTACCTAATTTGGACTTACCAGCTAGTACAAAAAGTTTAATTTACATACTCAAATCTGGCTAGGGATGTATAAATGCCTACATTCCTTAAATTAACTGTCTTGTATAATGTCTCTATAACAGATGAGGTGTTTTTGGAAAAGCATTTCCATAAAACAATATGGCCCACAAGCCTTGACCATACCATGTTTTCCAACAGGTCTTGTTAATCGTGAATATTGGTGAATAAGTTGCTGACAGCTCATGCTCATGTTATTTTATGTGACTTCATCTCCACTTGAAACTGTGCAAACAAAGTGACCTCTGCATGGCTGTGAGACCGCAGCCTCGGATGTCAACACCTGAGGATTACCCCTCCCTGAACTGGCTGTCGGCTCAACACAGCCGGCAGCACAAAGGTGCCTCAGGGGAACACCCCAGGATACAAACAGGTATGCACACATCAAGGAACAAGCAAGAAGTGTAAATTCGGCTTTCATACTTGAGATTGGTGTCAATGTTATTAAAAAATCAACTTTCTTAGTCCCTAAATGTTGAAAAATGATTTTCTTTTCAGTAAATGTTATTCATTTATAAATTTATTTATAAATTGTTTTAATCTGTTAAACTAAGTTAAACTACTTACAACTTCAAAATAATCTGTTAATAAATAAAATGTATGCATGGCTGCATATAGTATACACATGTTCAAAGGTGAATAGTATTCATTCCTATAGCAAACCTTCCTGAAGTCATCGGTTCTGCAAAAACATACTGGACATACAAGCCACCTGTGTTCTCACCTGCATCTGCACGAGTCTTCCCTGGAACCACGTTTTTTTGCTTTCAGTGGGAGACACTGGTAATTGGTCATTTGTTTTTTAACCTGTCTGGGGGACGTTATGTAACTTCAGCAATTTCACACCAGGGCAAACATAGGTCCCTAATCCATGAGACTGTCTCCTTAACTTTGCTGTGAATCTATAAAAATAAATTTGATGATATTTATTAGATATAGAGTGTCTATCAAGAGTATTTGTACCTTTAAATTTATTATTATTTATTTATTTATTATTATTATTATTATTATTAGATCAGCCATATTAGAACCACAAACTCAGATATATTTATTGTGATTTTATTTGACAGACCAAAACAAAGTAATGTGTATTTGTGACGTGAAAGAAAAATTAAAGGTTTTTAAAAAATTTTCACAAAGAAAATCAGAAAATTATGGCATGCAATTATATTTAGCCTCCTTTAAAAAAATACTTGAATAATAGTTTAGATGGATGGCCTTGTCGTGGTATATTTTTTACAGTTTCGCTATAATCTTTCTGATTCCACTGAATATTATTTAGGAGTATTACAGTAAAAGGAACTCAATATGTATGCACACGACACCTTTTAGAATTTTATTGTAAAAATTAATAAAGCCAAGCATCATTTTTTTTCCACCTCACAATTTGCACTACTTTGCTTTTGGCTATCTCATACACTCCCTGTGTGTCCTATGTAGATCTGTTTTACATTTGTTGTTAACTGAGCTGTCCTGAAGAACTGGGTTGGGTTGAGCATTTATCTGTGAAATCATAGTAAATTTTCTCAAGGTTTAAGGTGGACCCAAAAATTACCTCTTTCCTGGAAAACGGATGATTTCCTTCTGATATTTATTGACATCCTGTACAAGTGCATCTGTAGCAAAAGGGTTTACCACATGCAATCTTAATGCAACCACTGACTGAAATCGCTATTCCCCATTGTGTAAGAGTTTTTGAATTTTCCCACACCCAAAATAGCTTGCAATATAATATAATTGCCAAGATATATAGAAATACAGAAATTACTTTTTAACTCTTTTCATAATCTGTTTCCAACTCTTACCTGTCAATATTTACTAGAATCCCTGATCCTTTCTAAAGTAAAATCTTAAGAAATTCTTTGGATTTAACTTGTCAAGAGTGCTTTGGTCATATTTGAAATACTGTGTTGCTAAACCGGAGAGAAGAAAGCAGCTCAGGACTCCTAATAAAACTCCTAATAAAACACCACTATGTCAGTACAATGTCTGTTTTCCATTGTTTTCTAAATTACACCAATATGTCTGTTTCCTCATTGTTCCATTTCTGTTTCTTGCATCATATGTCAGGCTTACACTTTGTCAATCTTTATTATTCCAAAATTCACATACTGCATTGTAAAACCTTATATGAACAAAGATGCAGTGTACCATAACAGTCTTATTACCCCATCTTCTTCAAGTGTTTGAATTATACACCTAGTTCCACTCTCTCCATCTCGTTCTGTCTGTACAAGCTAAGCACTTATTTTGCAAATGTCCCCCTACAGGAGCTTGTGCAGGAAGGTCATGAGTAGTGGCCTGTCATAGTGTTGTGAATGGCTGAGCAGCTTTTGCCAGACACATCAAGGGTTGTTACCTGTCTGGATCCACGACTTAATCCATGAGCGGGTCAGAGTTAATAAGGGTTTAGAGGCAGGAGACTGTCTATTAAGCCAGGGCTTGTTTGTTCCTGTCAGGGTGATGTGACAGAATGTCTTTCTGCAATCAAATAGAAATGGGCACATTGTCAGGATCTGCCATTTTGGACTTTGTTTTGGTTTTGTGTTTGTTTACTTTCAGTTAGGTGTTTCCTTTGGGTTTAGTAGTTATTTTTGTTTATTCCTTCTGTTATCCTGACGTTAGTTTTGTTCTCTCTCCTGCCTCCTAGTTTTAGTAGTCCTTTCTCCCCTCGCCCATAGTTCCCTTAGAGGTCACTATCTCGTTTATTTATTCCTAAGAATTGTTTTCTCTGATTTTGTTTATTTTTCTTCTTTGGTTTTCTAGTTTAGTTTCTCGGTTAGTGTTTCTGTGCTTGTTTACTGTTAGTCAGGTTTATTTATGCTTGCTGCATTCTTCTTGTAGTTTATTAGTTCTTTTTCCCCTTTGCCCTTAGACCCCTTTGTTGTTACTCGGTTGGTTATTCCCTGTGTCTAGCTTTTCCCCATATCCTCTGGTTTAGTTCTTCCTAGAGTTTATTTATATTTTTCCTTTCTAGCTTCTAGGTTTATTACCCTCAGGTTTGTTGTCATTTGTAGGTTATGTCTAGTTTAGTTTCTCCCATGCCTCTGTCTCACATTAGTTACCATAGCAACCTTTTTCCTCAGTTCCCTTCACCTGGCCTGTGCACCTGTTACCACTTCCATCTGATTACCTGCCTTCCTACCTCATTGGTCCATACTCCAACTCCCTCTGTTTATTAACTGGTTTGTTTGCAATACCCCTTGCTGGTTCCTCATGTTATGTCACGTCGCTTCCCTAGTTGTGTTCCCGAATTTCCTCCTTGTGGTTCTGTTTCTGCTTGCCTCCTGAACTAATGTTTGGATTACCTGCCTGAACTTTGTACTCTGCCTACCTGCCTGTGAGTCAGTTACCTTCATATTAAAAAAGAAACTTCATCTACTCACCATGCGACCTACTCGCCGTGTTCTGCATTTTGGTCCTGCCACCAAACCCACAACCCTGACACACGTTAACACAAAAGGATTTCTTTATTTGGCCTATCAAAAAAGTCTTTACTCTTGCATATCTGTTCCTTTAATTCTTCTTTTTTTCACGTAGGTAATGATGGTACCTCATTCTCTTACAAATCCAGCATTACCTTAAGTTTACTTCACATAAAAACCCAGAAAACATTGTTTCATTAAGCATCCCAGCACCATTGTTCCATTCTGGGTAAGCCTACAATGCAAGACGATAAAATGTGGGGGAAAACTTCCATTTTTCGATCCCCATGAGACTCCCCGTAGAACGTTGGCAGGTGTAATCATGAAGCCTTTTATAGCTGACCGCCCAAAGCTGAGGACAGGAAGTTGGATGGTTTTGCTGCCAAAATCCCAGCATCAGCAGGAAAAGGCCTGGGAATGGCACTGGTAACGACTCCTTCCTGAGCCAAAGGCGCATCATGCACACAATTACATGCACTCACACAATCACACCGTGCAGGCTGACAATTATAAATCCTCTCACACACACATATGCACAACGCAGCATGGGGCTGTTAATCAGATAAGCAGAAATATGACTCACTGTACCTGTTCAGCTCCCTTTGAGCTAGGCTGGGAAACACAGTGCGTCATGCACAGTAAGAAGCCCTATGCATTTTCCTCTCATGAGGGCATGTTGTTTTTTCAGCACTAACTGTTCATTGCAAAATATATTACTTCTATAATCACACAAAATGAAAATTTATTTTTTCTTCTTTAAAGTCATAAATTCTGCAGCACAATTTTGTCACTTTTGTAACAAGACCTTCAACAGTATTCAGATCTTTTGATTTTAGTTCACATTTTGTTGCATTGTAAACACAGACTTCAATAAATATTATTGGAAATTTACATGATGGACCAACATAAGGTAGTAGTAATCTTTAAGTGGAAGTAAAAGAATGCATGATTTGAAGATTTTTTTTTTTTTACAAATAAATATTTTCAAGTTATTAGGTGCTACAAGTTATTTACTCCCATGTGTTCTTGCTGTAAAACATGGTGGCAGCATAATGCTGAGAGAGATACTTATTTCACCAAGGACAGGGTAGCTGGTTAGAGCAGATGATTAGATGGCTGGACCTAAATGTAGGGCAATCCAGACAGAAAACCTGTTAGAGGATGCAAAAGACTTGAGACAGTTTCCAACAGGACAACAACTCTAAACATACAGTCAGAACATAAACTCCCCCAAAAATACATTAAGGTTTGTGTTTGTGAAAATAAAAGCAAAGCATATTTAACCTTTGCAAGGCATTCTGCATTGACCATGTTCTGCTACCTTTTTTGGTTGTAACGCTTGAGAAGCATGATTTTAGCCAGTTGTATGTTTGATGTTTTTCTGGATTATAATGTTGCAAAACTATATTCTATACACAGTTAATCTTGTTCATCTCTGCACTCATATGCTGTTCTGTTTGTACAGCAGCTTTTTGATGGTGCTGTTGCTAATCCGATCGTTTCTATTCGAGGAAGTGAAAGGGCAGGTCCCAGTTATTATTTCCTTGTACTTTGAACATTTGCTTCTTTTGTGCAACACTTAGTGGGTTTGTTCACACTTAGAAACCCCACAATATGAACAATACATGAGTAGACACATTTATGAAAGAAGTTGATCATTATGTCTTTATAACTGACTCAGTGTTATGAGATAAAAAAAGATCTCAGAATTAATTAAAAAAATAATAAAAACTTGGAGCTCTGTCAGAGGCTGTTGTTCATTGCAAAAGGCAGGTATCAAACAATTAAATATGTGGATGTAATTCTCATTGACAGCGTTAACCAAGGTGTTCATGGTCATTTCACACATCGTATTGCATAATGCTTAATAACTATTCATCTGTAACTGTACAACCATGCTCATTTGGATTGCAGGTATGTTGTATCAACTTACCTCAAAGCAGTTGGTGGGACACATTAAAAGCTTCAGTGATGTGGAAATAAAAAAACAACAAAAATCTCTTTACTTAGCTCACATGGTAAAAGCATGATAAAAAAAATGTTGCTTTGCTAAATTTTATTGTGAAAATAACATAGAAGACATTGAAAATTGAAATGTTATACCACTTAGACTTTTTTGCATTTTCTAATGTTATTACCACAAACTTTAATGTAAGTCTTAGGTTTGATAGACCAATAAAAAAGTTATGCCTAATAATGAGTGGAACTATACCTGTTTTAATTTTTCTTTTTTTTTACAAATAAATATCTAAAAATATAAACAAGTCGATTAAAGGTGATTGAAAATCATGACCGAAAGAGTGATGCAACATTACCATGCAATGTTTATGTTTGAGAACCAAGGATTATCTTGAAAAATCTGGAAGTGAAGTTAAGTTAGTCTTGGAACTAACTTAGGCAATAATCAGCATACCTTTAGACAATCATTCACAATGGAAGATCAGATAAAATATTATTTTAATAAAATAATGTTTTAAAGAATGATCTGCTGGATAAAACCAACCTTCTGGATAATTAATTCTAAAAGGTGTCTCATTAGCTTACTTTGTTTATTGAAATAATATTTAAAGAAATATTATTAAAGTAAATGGTAAAATATTTAAGGAAATATTTTGGAAAAGAGCCAAATCTTTCTGGAGAAATGGGGCTTAATGGTGTTTACTTAGTTATCAAGTTTAGTAAAATAATGTTTATGGAACTATTATCTACTGGATTGAAAACTAACAACTTTTCTGGGTAAATATTCTTTAGCAGCAAGCACGTGTCCTAAGCTGTTAGCAGTTAAAGCTAACAAAATAAGCTGATAGCTTAGCACCAGAATCAAACACACACCTTTAAAATACTGTCAACAAAAGGGTTAAAATGCATAAGCGCGGACGGCGTGTTATGATCAATCTTCTGTGTTTAAAATCACCCTTCAAGTAAAGTTTGTCTTAACTTTAAAAACACACAAACACAGAACACAAAACTGAGCATGTGTGCTGCAGATAGCCTGCTAGCACTAAGATAGTTGAGTTTCACACAAACAAAACCAAACTTCATAAAATGAAAAATGTTTAGATCATTTCAAACTAAATCTTTCTCTGCCCAAACCCCTAACCTCGTATGTGAACCGTATTCAGGAGGAGTTGTCCGGGCGACGATGACGTTTGAAGAAAGCTCTGTGAACAAAGGGTTAGCTTCCAACTAACCTCCGGAGCAGTGACTGGGAGGCCGCTCTGTCGGGCCGACCAAACTGCATGTTACCACGGTGATGCGGCTACTGTTGTCCTTCTTTCAGACCAGGAAAACCGCTCCACTTGGCTTCGTAGAGACCGCGTCTCTGCAGGGAATTCTCTGGAACACAGTTTGCTTCTGCAGGCCTCAGAGAGAGAAAGTCAAGCCAGGCTTCTACCTTAATTATTACCCCCTTTCATGAATGAATACCGGATACACAGACAGTAATTCATTCTTACTGTACTTAACTTAGTGCATATGATCGATGATCGTAGGACACTCTCGGATCCAGTTGAAGAGTTATGTCTGTTTGCCAGCAAAGAGACATTAGCGCGCTGTGCCTCTCCTGTCCCAATCGTCACCGTAGTGGAAGAGATCGGACCATTGGAAAGGTGGGGGTTTTATCATCATGGGAAGTATTTTGAAAGTTCCAGAAAAGTTTGTACCGGAGTTTTCATGTTAAAATCCATGGCTGTGGGTCCCAACATCAGTATGTCTCCACCAAGTTTTCACATTTTGCTCATTCTTCTTAGCATTCTTTATAGCTCAAACCCAGTCTGGGAAAAGTGTCTGTGAACAGTAACCCACACATGAAGGTGATTGAATTGTGAGTTATTCCGCTCCATTGTAGCTCTGGCTGTATGTTTATGTGCAGTGTCATTGTAGTGCTGGAAGGTGAAACTATCCCACTCGCATGTCTTTTACAGTCTCTGAGACATTTTCTTTCAAGTTGCCATCAACTCTTACCAGTCCTGTTCTGCATGCCCACAGCATCATGCTGTCCCTGCTGCTTTTCGCAGTAGAAATAGCTATTTCAGTTCGATGCAGTGTTCGTTTTCTGCAAACCACATAATGTTCAAATTTGTCTAATCTGATCACAGCACTTTCTTTCACATCTTTGTTGCATCCCTTACATAACTTCTAGCACACTTTAATCAGTGCTTGTTATGGTTTTCTTTCAATAATGGCTTTTTGGGGGGGAGTGCATGACTGAAAATCACCCTTTCGACAGATTCTCCCACCTGAGCTATGGATTTATGTAGCTCCTCCAGAGTTACCATGGCCATCTTTGCTGCTCCTTTGATAAATGCTTTCCCTACTTAGCTTGTTGGTTTAGCTGGATGGTAATATCTTGATTGAATTACAGTTGTGCTGTGCTCTCTCCATTTTTAAATGATTGACAGAATAGCTCTTGAAACATCTCCACAGGGTAATTTCTGATTCTATTTTTTTCTGGTGTGTTCCTTGGTCTGCCTGATGTTGTTTGTTCACTAATGTTTTCTAACACACATATACTGCCTTATCAGGACAGTTGTATTTGCACTGAGGTTAAATTACACACAAGTAAACCCATAGAAGTCACATCATTACAATTTGATGACATCTACAGACAATTGGTTGCACTTGATTTTTATTTAGAGGTATCAAATTAAACAGGACTTAATACAAATGTGCACCTCACTTTTCAGTGTTTTATTTGTAAAATACTTTCAAAATACTATCCCATTTTTCTCCTCTTCAAAATTTTGAGCAACTTTGTGACATTCTCCCTAAAACTGGGACTGACACTCTTTGAAGGACAAATCCAAGTCAAGTTTTAAGTTTCTATTGACTGAAATGAACATTTTCTAATCAGCTGCATGCCATCTAGAGCTGTATACTGTAGGTTAGGATTTTCCTTAGTGTCTTGTTTGTCCCTAGACCTAATTCAACACATTGGCATTTAACAATTTATTTTTTTTATATTATCAGCAATTATCTTTTATTCTTTTACCATTAAATTTAGCATGCAAAACAAAACGTTACAGGTTGCCTTATATCATCTGAAAATTAATAAAGTGCAGTATTTATTCTATTAGAAATGTTGATAGGTGTTCATCTTTGGATAAAAATAACTTAATGTTGAATTTCAGAATAAATAAAACAAAGTACTTTTTGTTTTTCCATTTAACTTAACTGACATCTCTTAATCCCTGTGTTTATATTATTCACTCCTCAATATACTGCACTATCGAAGCTTTGGAGGAATAGAATTTCTAAAAATGTTGATAAACTAGGCTTTAGTTCTAAATTTAAACCTTTTGTTGTTAAGTCTAAATAGTGACGATGTTCAAATGTACTACAAATTACAACATAATGAGTAAGGCACAGTGTGGGGAGCAAAAAAGAGACTGGCTAAATTCTTAATGAACATAACAGGAAGAGCTGCAATTTGGATATCATCTTGTAATGTTGCTGATGCTTCACTACAGAAAGGCGGAGATTAGTTAACAAGGGTTTTGAGAGCAAACTAAAGTAATCTAATAAGAGGTTCAGTTTAACAGACGTCTCTAAGGCAGTTGTAAAGCTGCAGTGTCCCTGTGAACATTTCTAGCTAATAGTTAATCAAATCCTTGCACAAGAAAATATGTGCATGCAGCATAGTAGCTGTCAGAAACTTACACACTGGCTTGTTTTCCCTCCTGATTGCATAGGATAAAGACTGTTTGTCCTATGCAAAGAGTCACATCCCCGACTACGAGTCTAAGTCAAGTCAGAGGTCTTTAGAGCACAGATCTAAGTAAAATCTAAAGTTGTTGTTTTTTTTGTGACCTAAGTGAAACTCAACTTCGAGTCTCAACCTAGAGTTACCATCTCTGCTTTGTGTTAATTTATGGCGGAATATTTTTATAAAAACACTATAATTTGTGGCGGTAATGTGACAATTGTTGGTGACCTAATTTTGCTGAAGAATCTAAACACTTAATAAAAGCAAGATACATTTAAATATTGTGTGATTTGTTTGGGTTATGGGGTATGAAATCCAATGTGTTTGATGCATAATTCAAGTAGTTCAGTATTTCCAATGAACAACCTCCTCTTCAGGGAAAGCTAAGCAAAGGAAGAGAATGCAGCTGGCTCATGACGTTATTTGGCTATAATTAACAAGCACAGCTTTGCTTCCGTGGACCTCAGCTATTAATCAAGCTTGAAAAGGTTGCTGCAGGAAGCAGGTCTCACACCCATGGTAAAACTCCAGTATCACATCTCTCTTTGGCTCAATCCACCCTCATCAGTCTTCATCTACTGACTGCCACACCCTAAAACCAGCATTAACCTGCTCCTGACGTCTAATTTTCCTCATCTCAGCAGTCTCCAAGGAACTAAACAGAACATTGTATCAGAGCTGGCCTGGAGATGACAAACAATACCAGCAGCTAGAAGGGCACATTCACTTTCAGGGTCTTAGAGTGTAGAGTGTAAGTCCTTACAAGGTAATTGCCACACTTGGATAAATGTGTGTATACTGTTCAGCTCACAAGGCTATCTGCACACCTTCAGAGGACACATGGATGGTTGAACATGCACTTCACACTCTATAAACACACCCTTGTTCTGTATTAAACAAAATCCAATATAGATGCAAACCTGTACATTTTCAGATGCAAACCTGTACACTGATGAAGATTAAGGATTTCCAAATATCTTTAAAATCTGAAACGATGCCTTGTAGTGCAATTACGCATTTTCCTGAGTTGTATATCACTCATGGCTTTCCATGTGTTTACTGTTTCTTGCATTTGCTGCAGATTTGACTGATAGGATGTAGCTTATACCTCAGACAAAACAAAATACCTTCTTACAGCAGCACATTCTTTACTGCAAGCTTCATTGTGATTAACTTGTTCCTCACCCCATGCTGTCAAAATAAACATTAGCAACGCCCTCCCTCTGCTCATCACTTTAATTTGAGTTAGATGTTGTGGCTACTTTGATGTCCAAGGTTTGTGATGCTGAGCTCGAGCCTGAGACTCTGATTTGTGCCAAAGACATTCTGTCTCTTTTTCACTTCCCTCCGCATGTGAAGTGGTTGTGTGAGTGTTTTTCGCAGCCTTTTGGCTGGTTCTCTGCCAGTGACCGTACTTTGAACCAGCAGCAGCTGGGGCGCGAGCACAGCCAAAGATAGATGACTTGGTGCTGAAACCAGACCCTTTCTCTCTCTCTCTAAGTCTGTTTGCTTTTCGTCTATCTCACCCCTCCTCTTTCCCTCTGCACCTTCCTTTCATTCTCCACGTCACTTTAGTAAATCTGCCAAACTGACATACACCTTCAAGCAGCTTTTTAGCCCCCTGAACCACAGACGTGTGATGCCACTGTGCCAAGCACATTTTCCTGTGACCTATTTTCTTCTGTTTTGCTTGAATTTTTCAAAGTCATAAGAACTAATAAATCAAATTATCAAAACGTATCTGTCTTAGCTTCACAATGACATATGACCAAAATATCGAGGCTTTTTCTTAAAACCTGTCTCTGATCATCCTGGGTTTTTTAATCTGTTAAAATAGTCTTTTCATAGTTGTATTTCACTAAAACTCTAATCTGAGTTACTCTGACAAATTTTCAAAGATATCTTTATTTCTTTATTTGCTGATGGTGTCGGTCATGACGGCTGTTTCTTAATCTTAGAACTCGTTTTTTTAATATTTTAGGCACTCATGCCTGTACAGCACACTTTTCATTTATTGACACCCATCATAAATGTGTAAAAGGCTTTACAAAATACATGTTCTTTAAGTAGCATAATCTCTCACAATAAACACACTGGGTGTCGTTCAGCTGTCCTACATAAAATCTTTCATAGTGAAAGGAAGTCTTTACTTGTGAGCTTAAACCAGTGGTTGTTCGTCAGAATCAGAATCAGAATCAGAATCAGCTTTATTGCCAAGTTTGTACATACAAACAAGGAATTTGACTCCGGTACACTTTGCTCTTTGGTTTTTGTTTTTGCACTACAGAATATACATATTTACAATGTACAATATACACATATATAAATAAAAAGGTGCATTTGCAACAACTGTATGCTGTTGTTTTGTATTTTATTGAATGTTCAACAGAGAAACAGCCTGAGGGAAGAAACTGTCTCTGTGGCGGCTGGTTTTTGTGAACAGGGCTCTGTAGCGTCGCCCTGAAGGCAGAACTCTAAACAGTTTATGTGCAGGGTGTGTGGGGTCTGCAGAGATTTTAGCAGCTCTTTTCCTGACCCTAGACCTGTATAAGTCCTGGATGGAGGGAAGTTCAGCCCTGATGATTCTCTCTGCAGTCCTGATTGTTCGTTGCAGTCTGGACCTGTCCTGTTTTGTGGATGAACCAAACCACACTGAGATGGATGAAGACAGGACAGACTGAATGATGGCAGTGTAGAAGATGACCAGCAGCTCCTGTGGAAGGTTGTACTTCTTAAGTTGCCTCAGGAAGTACAGTCTCTGCTGGGCCTTCTTTCGAACAGTGTCTATGTGTGAAGACCATCTCAGGTCCTCAGAGATGGTGGTTCCTAAGAACCTGAAGTGATCCACAGCCGACACGGTGTTGTTGAGGATGGTGAGGGGGGTGTATGGAGGTGGTGTTTTCCGAAAGTCCACCACCATCTCCACAGTCTTGAGTGGGTTTAGCTCCAGGCAGTTCTGACTACACCAGTGTACAAGCCGATCCACCTCCTGTCTGTATGCAGACTCATCACCGTCCTGGATCAGAACAATGACAGTGGTGTCATCTGCAAACTTCAGAAGTTTCACGGACGAGTCCGCTGAGGTGCAGTCATTTGTGTACAGGGAGAAGAGGAGTGGGGATAGAACACACCCCTGGGGGGCACCAGTACTTATTGATCTGGTACGGGAGAGGATGCTCCCCAGTCTCACCTGCTGCTGTCGGTCCGTCAGGAAGCTGTTGATCCACTGACAGGTGGAGGCTGGGACGTTGAGCTGAGTGAGCTTCTGGTGGAGGATGTCTGGTATGATGGTGTTGAAGGCCGAGCTGAAGTCTACAAACAGGATCCTGGCGTAGGTCCCTGGGCGGTCGAGGTGTTGCAGGATGAAGTGTAGACCTAAGTTAACAGCATCATCTGCCGACCTGTTTGCTCGGTAAGCAAACTGCAGGGCGTCCAGTAGAGGGCCTGTGACGTCTTTCAGGTGCTTCAACACCAGCCGCTCAAAGGATTTCATGACCACAGACGTCAGGGCTACAGGCCTGTAGTCATTTAATCCTAGGATGGTGGGTTTCTTGGGCACTGGGATGATGGTGGATCGTTTGAAGCAGGAGGGGACCTCACACTTCTCCAGTGACTTGTTGAAGATCCGGGTGAAGATCGGAGCGAGTTGATTTGCACAGGCTTTCAGGCATGATGGGGAGACGTTATCAGGTCCTCCAGCTTTCTTTGTTTTCATGCGCTGAAAGAGCCTGTTTACATCTTCCTCAGAGATCTTTAGTGCAGGCAGAGGATCTGAAGGTAGGGGGTTGGTTGCTTTACTGGTCGAATTTGTTCCTGAATGGGATGTGGAGGAGTTGGTTTGAGGTGTGAATGGCTTCTTGTCATGTCTGCAGTAGAAGCCATTCAGACGGTTGGCCAGGCGAGGACTTTGTTCAGGAAGGGTGGTGGGGCTTCTGTAGGCAGTCAGGTTTCTCAGACCAGTCCATACAGCCGAAGTGTCACCAGTAGAAAGGCTGTTTTTCAGCTTCTCACTATAGCTTCTCTTGGCTGCTTTGATCTCCTTTGTAAGTCTGTTCCTGGCCTGCCTGTACCGTGCCCAATCTCCACTGCTGTGAGCTTCTTCCTTGTCCCTGCGCAGGGAAATCAACCACCGATTTAACACTACCCCCAACCAAAGGCAAACTTTTTGTTAGATGTTGTCTGCTGCCACCACTCTGATTTTTGTCCACTTTGCCCAGCTGGGAGCTTTTTCATGCCTGTCTCCTTTTCCCCAACCTCCTCTCCTTCTATTCAGTGCATTAACACCCATAATTGCTGGCCATTTATTTATGTGTGTTGTCTGTTGAATCTGTCTGAGAACAGAAACTAGTCTTACAGTCTAGCATCTTCCATTACTCAGTGTGACAGGAGTTACTAGCACACTATAGAAAAAGCTGAAGTCCTGAATGATATTTGATGTCACACAATGTGCAATGCATTCAAGGCAGATGATCTTCAAATGCTAGAAAAATTTTAAAAATTGCCCATTTATGTGGTCAGAACAATGATTAAAAAGTAAAAAAATGGAACCGTGAGGCTGCATGTAGAGCCATGTTTATCTCACCAACACGCACAATGAAGAGTTTGGTAAGAGAGTTAAAAAACTTTCCAAAGCTCATTCTTGGAGGAATACAGCAATGTGTGCCATCTGGGGCTCACATGGCCTTCACAACAACAAACTATTTTAATACTTTTGTAGACATCTTTACCAGGGGCGCCAACGTGGGCAACAGAAATTCATGTGGAAGGATCAAGAATATGAGAAAGTACGGAGGAAAAAAACATTAATTGAATGTCAATATTGACGTTATGTTTTTGGATATGTCCTGTTTACACCAATTCTTTTAAAGCCAATGTTGTTATTTCCTTGGGCATTTTTCTAATAATAGCTTGTGCCTCTTCCCCTAAATAAAATTTCCACTGATGAAAAACAGATTTCCTCCTTGCCTACTCCCATACACCTTGTTCACCGCTTGTTTTGTGCATTGGGTCCTGCTGAGTCAGACAGAATGGTGTGGGCTGCTTCTCTAAACAGCTGTATTTGCCATTTACCTTAAGAGGATTACTGAATACATTTTGAACTAGAGGTTAAAAATCTTAAATATTACAGGCTTCCTGCAGACTAACTATGGAGATGCTGATCAGATTGCTAGTCGATGTTCACCCTCTACTGATGATCCACATGGCTCTGTCTTTTAGTGTTTAACCCTTTCTCTCTCCTAGACATGGCGATTGACTGAGCTTTTACTGTAACTAATTATATGTGCTCTCTTTCAGACTCTAACCTTGAAAACTGGCTCAGAGTTTATCTGTTCTTTCTTTCTAGGTGAAAAGACAAAAGGAGCTACATCCATTAACATTTACTTTTCCTTCCCATAGAAAGTACTCCTGGATCAGTGCTTCTTTGTTCTCTTTGTGTCTCTGCTCTGTTCTCTCAAACCCCCAGTCGGTCGTGGCAGATGGCCGCTCACACTGAGCCTGGTTCTGCTGGAGGTTTCTTCCTGTTAAAAGGGAGCTTTCCTCTCCACTGTCGCTACATGCATGCTCAGTATGAGGGATTGCTGCAAAGTCAACGCCAGTGAATGTCCACTGTCTCTACATGCTCATCAGCGAGGAGTGAATGCTGCAAGTCACTGACTGGATGCAATCTGCTGGGTTTCCTTAGACAGAAAAACTTTTTATCCAATTTGAATAAATAACTAACTCTGACTGCACTGTTCAATGGTTAGGACTAATTGGAATGTATGTACCTGACTTTTGTGAAGTGCCTTGAGACAACATGTGTTGTGAATTGGCGCAATATAAATAAAACTGAATTGAATTGAATTGAATTGGTTCAAAGCCCTTTTCATCTAGATGATAAAGGACGGAAGTGGACAGGCTGCTTTGATATCTATCAGCATTTCTTCATCTCTTCTGTAAATATACTTTGAGGCTCACTTTCAATGAGCCCAGCTATTGTTAACTTGTCTTGAAAGCTTTGACTTTTCTAGTCAACATACAAACTTCTTTTTAATTTTATTTTACATTTCCCACATTTATTCCTATTCACATCAGCACCACGACTGTTATTTCAGTCTCTCTCGTCTCACAACATTGGGCCACAAAAAAGGGCATGAAATGTTTCAGAAGACAGAGCTTCAAGCTCGTACGAAAGATTTTTGTGTCTTAAGGGATTTAGCCCTCAGAGGCAAATGAAGCATAGCTTTGGGATAGTGCCTCAAATCCTGACAGACTTGTTCATCTTGAACTATATGAATAATGGATTCATTTGAACACAAGGTTTAAAACTTAAATCAGAGAGGGCTTCCACAACAAAAATATGATTTGCCTGCAAGTCTCAGTGGCTAGTGTGGTGAATGTAAAAGACGAAGGACGGACCAAAATAACCTTCAGATAAAAGAATATTGATAACTACAAGTGCTTCTTCCGATAAGCAGTGGTGAGCAATGAAGTCTTCAACCCAAACAGTTTAGAAAAAATTAGTTCTGATGCTGCTTGGGGCTGCAAATCTAATCAGGTGTGGGTGTTATGCCATTATTTATCAAAGTGTGAAAATTACATGTATGTTTAAAAGGATCAAAAGGAGTCAGCTTCTTTTGTTTAACTATTAAACTTATAAGAACCTTTACTGTATTTTATATTTTAAAGTTGTTTTCAACAACTTCTTGTTATCAAATGTTTTTTTGCTAAATGTTAGCAAGTATTTGTTAGCAAATGTTAACTTGCGCTCTGGTTTTTGTCCCTCTGCTTTCCTTATACACTTATTTCCTTAGTTTTAAGATTCCTCAGTTTTTTTTCTTTACTTGTATTTAATTTCTGCTCTGTGTTGCAGTCTTTGGTTATGGTTATTCTTTGTTCCTGTTTCTTGTTTCCTGTAACTCCTGTTTCCAAATTTCTTGACACCTTTTGGTTTGAATCTTAATTCTTATGTTTGGCTGTGCCCAGTTTCTGATTTGCACTGTATTCTGGTTTCTGTGTCTATGCTTGCCTGGTTCCCATTGTGTTCTATCAGCCATTTCTCCCAGTTCCCCTGTTCAATTTCAGTTACTTGCCTTCCCTCACAGCTGCATCTTGTTTTTAATTACCCACCTGCTCCTTGTTCAGTAATCATCCTCCCCAGTATTTAAGTCCTTCAGTTTCTGTCATCCTCTGTTGGATTCTACTGTTGCTTTTGACCCAGTTCCTGTGTTTCCTCGAGTTTTTTTTCTCATTAAATCTTCCCTCAGCCATGCATATCCCTTTGTCTTACAGCAATTGGGTCCTCAAAAACCATCTCTCTTCACACCAACTGGAATATAAGCAGTTTAGGTGGGCCTCTATTTGAACTATCTATTTGCATAGCAAAAAAAAACAATCATTCTTAACCCTGTCACATTTTTAAAGCTTGTGGCTTCTTTAAGATGATTAGCACAAAAATACCCAAACCGTTTTGCTTCCAACCACCCACTTAAAAAGGAGCAACAGCAAAGCACAGTTACTGGTCTTTTCACCTCTTTGCTATCTTTTACTTTTGAATTTTCGGTCATTTTGTACCGGTGAAAATTCTACAGTTGTCTTGTATTTTTGAAGGGTAATAGGTTCGTATTTCTGGCATTATTCTCAGCAGCTGTTCAAATGGAAAATGTGCTGACTCTTGCAACCAGCAGTTAAGATGCTACCTGCTCAACCTATTCGGGAAAATAAATAAGTAAACAAACATTGTTTATATACAATAATTAGTTTGGGTGGTTAGCATGTATTATGTCATCTATCAATGGGCATTAATGATCATGTTTTTATGCTATAACATCCCCACCTGTGCGGGAAAAAGGAGCACAACTTGAGCATTCATTCAAAGCTCTGCTAGCAGGATTGGGGTTAGTCCAGCTCTGACTTTGTCAGCCAGCAACCATCTGTCAAGATGATTCAACTGCCAAGTTGCCATGTCAAACATAAACTTTGGTAAAGTCAGTTTCATCTGTGGAGCTGCTCAGAATGGCCGTTTGATGAACATTCCAACGTACCATCAAGGACAATGGTCTCTGTGACAATGGTTCATGGACTTACTTGCACACACTCCCTTGCACACACACACATGCTCAAGATAAACATATGCACCCCCTCACACCGCCTTCACCGATCCCGGCATGATGTTGTTTTGCATGCGTGTTGCTTCTTTGTGCTGAGGTTTTTTGCAATCTCAAACTGTATCCTGCTAAGGATAAAGTGTGAAATATGATTTTTTTCCCTCTACTTACCTAATGTGGCCTCTTTCCTCATCTAGCAAGGGCAGCGCCTGTGAGTGGGCAGCAAAGCCGCGGTGACCCGTCCCCCCTTGTCTTGTGTCATGATGTATGTTTGGATGGGTTGTACTGGAATTCTAATTTCCCCTCAGGGATCAATAAAGTATCTTTGAACTGAATTTGAATTTCACAAAGAAATAACAAATAACTATATGCTAACAAATGCTACCAAAACTGACAAAATGGAGAGTTTGGAAAATAAACAATTTAGTACTGTTTTCACTTGTGGTCCAACAGAAATCAATTAGATATAAGTCAATGTAAGTCTTTTCCTGTGCTTTGTCTTTGATTTATAAATCTGGCAAATGATAATGACTGCAAATTGTTAGAAATATGCTGTATCTAGTTAATGTCAAGTCATCAACCTTAAACAAAAAGGGTTTGTCTCATGGGTTTGGTTTTTTTCCAGCATTTTAACTGCCACCAAGCAGTGTAAAAAAATATCTACTCCTACAAGCATCCATAGCAGATTTAATGAATCCTGTCCTTTCATTTACAAGGTGTTGAGTTTGAACCACATTTTCAGCCATGGCTTGGCTTTTAAACACCCTGGCAGCTACAGTAAGCAAATTGAATCCAGACTGTAAACTTTGGGTAAACTCTGTGTTCTTGCCACAGTAGCAAACTTTTTTTTAATATAGCTGTGCTTTAACTAGAATATAGGACAGCAAAAATCATGCCGTGCATTGGTACAGTACTTTTTTTTTTCCTTTTTCCATATTAACAAGCTCACATATACACAGATGTCTGCAAGCTGGTAAATTGGTGGAAATAGGGGCCCAAAAATAGAAGTGCTTAAATGTCATAATTGGCTGATTCAGAAAATGGAGGAAATGTTGATGCCAAGGGTAAGACAAGGCCATACTGTTGAGGTAAGGTCACCACTGGAAAAATAAATTACAGAGACCCAAATCCTCCTTGTCCTTCAACAAACATTTTTTCTCGACCTCCTTCAGATAAAATTAACACAGACTGTTCTATAGATGGAAAAAGTGGTACGAAAATAATCTATTATATATCATACAATATAACTCAAATGACAGCAATTAATCTTATATTTATATTCACCATTATAAAGTTTTTAAATACGCAACTTATATTTATAGCAGTTTATTTTTAGAGCTTTGTGAAACAGAATTTACATTTGCATTTCAAAGTAAACAAAAACATCAAGGCTCATTTTCTGGGTCGGGTGTTTTTGCAACAGGAGTGTAAATTTTCCTCAGGGGTAAAGTCGTACAACTTAAATGCACTGTTGAACGTTCTTGCAGTGTGTACTGATGAAAAGGGTAATTTTAGGACTAAAGAGTGTGTGGAGCGAGCTCATGAATGAAACTCTTTTACCACCTACCTGCATCAACAGGGTTATTAACAACCCAGTTGTGTTTCTTTAATCGCCAAATATAGACGCGGTATACATGACATAATGCATCCAGTTTAGAAACTGAACTTCTGGCTTACCCGCAGTGACGACAGGGTGGCATGACATCTTCAACAGCAAATCATTTTACACAGCTTTTATTTTTCTACCGAGTTTGGTCAATGTGAGAAAGGCAGGGCTCAGCACTTTTCACTCCAGTGTGAACTGGGTAAAAGAGGATCCTTGTCTTGTTCTGAGCAAGTCATTTCCTGCAAAATAACTTGATGCATTTGATGGAAATAAAAGACAGGCAGCTTCCTCACTATTTTATAACTTTTACACTATGTCTGTTTTGTCTGTCAGTTTAGAAAGTCACATCTTGTTTCTGAAGCACTTATTTGCGTCATTTCCTCTTTTTGCCCTGTTTCTATAAACTGAATGTTACCCTGGCAACAGTGTACTACAGCAAAGAACAACGAACAAACAGCTTATGAGTGTTTTAATAGAGGGGAAATTTGCATTCAACTAGTCAGACTGAAAACAAAACTGGTTTGTAAATAAATGTTTCCATTAGTTTTTCACATCTCTGCAAAATCCACTAAACATTTTAACTTTTTAGTGCCCAGACAGTCAGAATATATTTAAGAGTACAGGGGAGGGGCTGTGGAGGATTGTAGCTGGAAAGGCTGTCTGGCTCCCTTCCTGATGGTGACTCAGACTGAGGGGGGTTTCCTCTGTTTACCCACCATCTGGCTGCTGTTTTGCAAGTTTTTCCCCATTTATGCACACCCCACTTTTCTTTTGAATCCCTTTTTAATCCCGCCTGTGTCTGTCCTTGTCTTTTCCTCTAACCTTCTGTGTTTCTGTGTTATCCTTTCACATCAGGGTGGAGAGGCTAAATGAGTATGGCCTTATAAGGTCAGGTTAGAGCTACTGTGACAATAGGTGTGCTGTTAACAGTTCCCACTGTAACCGTCTTCCCCTGGGGAGCAGAGGGGTAGGTGTTTCCAGAAGCTTCCTTGGCAAGATATAAAATATGAAGAGAAAGTAAACAGGATGTAGATAAAAACAACTGCTGAGCTCCCTGGGTTGTCATAATCTCTAGCTTTCAAATTGTCTTCTGAGATTAAACAGTTGCCAGGACGTTTTGTCTGGCAGAACAGAAAGAGGAAGCTTGTTGAAGAAAAATATTCCCTCTCTCAGCAGGATAGACCTGTGATTTTTAACAAATATACACCATCCTTTGATTTTATTTGAGTCATGTTTGGCTAGTGTTTCTTCAGACTGATTCCTGCAGCAAAGTTTATTGTCCAAACATAACTCTGTTTTCACCTTACACAACACAAAAAATCATATCTCTCTGATTTAAGTAATTACAGACCTGTTATGTTAGCATCTAACATCATTAAAGCCCTGTTTTGGCCTACCTAATCAAGTAAGTAGCTTTTAGGCCCCACTGCTATTTGTGTTTTGCCTGATGGTTGGAGGTGATTGAGGTCATTGTTCTCAGACTTCTTCAGTGAGTCTTCGAGGGGTGTACTGACACAACATTTTGCCAAAGATTAAAAAATTCTCAAAGTTCAAGCTATTATGTGGTTTGGAAAAGTAGGTGAGTGCTTTAAGCTGGACACGCTATATCAGTCTTTGAGACTCTTATTTTGAATTAAGACATGTCAAACTTGTCGAGTTGTTTACCTGTTGTGTTGAGAGTTGGCTATCTTCAGATTTAGCAACAACAGTCGAACAAGCATCAAAGTAGCCCTGAGTACTTTTAAATTATTTCTGTGGCTGTGCTTCAGATTCCAGATACACAAAGTCTGGATGGATGGATGGATGGATGGATGGATGGATGGATGGATGGATGGATGGATGGATGGATGGATGGATGGATGGATGGAATGGACCAAGACAAAGCGTGACAACATATGAGGAAGTGGACGGATGAATATATTTTCTTTAGAGTTTATTGTCTTTAAAACCATTTTATGTAAAAGCAAAAAACATTTGGATTCTTAACTTTCCCAAAACGTTTTTCAAATCTGTTGTTTTGTTTTTGCCAGAACACATTGGTTGTTGTATCCACTGAAGAGCTGATTGTATCGCTACACTTCTAGTGATCTTTAGACTGCCATATCTATGAGAATATTCAGAACATGCAATTGTAATATTGACTACCTTAATGGCAAGTTCTCTTGTTTTGTGTATGCTATCCTACAGCTGCTTTGCAATACAGATGGAACATTGGCATGAAGGTGCAAACACCTTTGTCGAGCCACCACTAAGCTGTGGTCAAACTTGGAACTTCTTGAACTTTGACTGAAGTGTGTTGTGATGCTTGTTTGAGCATCCAAAAAAACACAGGTTATCTTTCCAACTGCTCCCAACAAAGCAGAAAGTTGAGGTGTAAACAGAGGTTCTTCACAAACCCCACACTGCTCTCTGGATTATGGCTACTCATTGTAGCCATAAACTAATTTGTTTATCTACCTTACTCAATACCAGGGATAGCTATCAATGATTTTGAACCTGAGATCAATACATCTTATTACCAGTGGCACTGACATTTGGCACATAAAACCTTTTCATTCTAGCTTGATATTTCCAAAGCTTTGCTTCCTTGGTGCTGTACTTCCTAATACCCTGGTATGGAAAACGTGGTTCACCACTTACTCCCTCAGTGAGCCCAACACATGCCACTTTCTGCCTTAAGGCCACGTAAATGTCGAGATCCAATCCAATACCCATTTGTCATCAGTCCATACAAGATTAAGTTGGTATGGAAAATGGATGGATGAAAATATAGCAAATGTAGGGATCTGAGGAGGTGATCAGAAACACTGAAAGGGACTGCACTCTAAAGTTTTATTCACCTCAAACTTACTCTACAGCTTAGAATGTGCAGGTGTGTCAATGACAGAATCTAGATTAGGTAAGAAAGACTGGTAGACCACAGAATACAACTAGCTCACAGATTTTAAAGATAAATACATTTTTTTTAATACCGTTTCTGTTTTGGAAATTAGTGGGTGGGAACCAGGAGATGACTAATACCTGGTTCTTCAGCTTGACAACAGAAAGGCAACAAGGTGCTTTAAAAGGAGGGACAAAAGTTTTTTTTGAGAAAACTTACTTGATTCAATGAGCAAAGCATGAATGCTCATATTTCACATAAGTCTGAAATAGAAGGAGCAACTTTTGTGAAATCATGTATTGAGGGGAATCAAAGAAACTGAACAGAGAGACTTAGAAAGGTTTCTATGTGTAGATCATGGAGCAGATTGTGGGAAGAAGAAAATTGATTCAGTTCTTCAACACTTTGGAAACATCTATCTACATTCAGACTAATTTAGCTTTTCTACAATAAAGGCTGCAGGTGATCCCTGAGCCCTTCTGTCAATAGTCTTATATAGGTTGAAAATGTTTTGTACTATTAGTTTTCACCTTTAAGCCTAAATAAATAACAACACTTAAAGGTACATATGTTTACATTTTCTGTTTATCTACTAGTTTCTCTTTTGCCAGTTTGAGAGGCAGAAAACTGAAATTACAGTGAAACCTGTAATGTAGAGTCTTGTCATTAATCTCTTATCAAACAAAACATCTATTTGAAAGCTCCTGTTAAAGCGTGACTGCGTGGTTTTCTTGATTCCCATCTGTCCAGTATATTTAGGTATTTAAAAAAAAAAAGGGAATGCAAAAAGCAAATTAGATTATTGGCCAACAAAATCTGACCTTTCATAGTACAGAGCCTCTTGTGGGGCCTTCTTTGTTTAAACATAAAAAAATCTATCTTAATCCAAACATGTTTCTGTTGTGAGACATTACAAACTATTCCACATATGGAGGTCTGCTGTTCCCCTCAGGACATGTCTCGTTTCTCTTTAAGCAGCTTTCATTTGCTACTTAGGGGCAATTTGAGTTGCTACGTTTTTAGCAGTGTGGATAAAAGGCGGTCTTACTCTTTTGTTACAAATAGAAAAACCACTGACCAGGTTTAACCTTCTCAGATGGATTGCTGTTTGTAGACCATGATGATAGCACCATCTTCAACAGCTGATGAAGGCAACTTTCATGCTGTTCGATTCTGGATTGTGTAAAATGAGTGTTACCATAGTTTGCCAGTTAAAGTCCTATAGATAACAAAATTATGCTACCATGGGCAGTAAAATAAATCAGTATCTGTTAGATGTCAAATGTATTGCTTAATAAACTTATCAAATGAAAGCCTTTTCTTAGGCTGTTAAAAGTAACTTTTTCTCTAAATAGGACTGTATAGGTAGAGGGCACGTTTGTCAACTCAATAAAAGACGTGTTAAAGACGTGTGCATTTGAAACACTGTTCTGTAGGGAAACTTTTAAAGAAAAGAAGTGCATGAATAAAAAGAATGGATGGGGCAGAAAGCAATGTGTGGCACTGAAGAACAAGCAAGAAAGCCAAAGCAACAGGACAGGTGAGATTAAAAAAACATAAAACACACAAAGTGCACTGCAGCAGAGACTGGTGGAGTTTGGAAACAGAGATAAGCGTAGGAATAACAGTCCTGAGAATTTCAGGATGCGGAAGTGATATGATAATCAGATGCTACATTCACAGGAAGAGAGCTAGTTTCTTGGAGGTCGTCTACCTTGTACTCTTTCTTAGTAAACAAAGGTGTCTCCTTCTATTTGCGCTGTCACCCAAAGGCTGCCTTGTGTGTATCCAGTTACCATAGAGTAATGGCATGTGGTGTCGTTGCTGTTGGTTATCAGGCTATGTATGACTAATGCTGAAAGCAGCTCACCCCGTCTCTGCATACTAACAGAAAAAGTATGAAAACAACTGATCCATCCTCATTCTCACTGTGTCACTGTTTCTAGTGTGACCACTGTTACTTAGCTACAGTTACACTGTGTGGTTCTATGTGCAAATACTGTGGTTTGCCTAAACTATAACAAGGCCTACTGATGATTCAGTTTTTCTGGTATTTCATCATAAAGTAAAGAGTGATTCCTGAACCGGCATAACAGAGACCAAATAACTGACAAATACCAAACAACACAAGAGCCATGGATACGCAATGTTGCAAATGCAAACTTAGCACTGAATATCAGTCAGCAGAGCTGAATAGGTAAAACATTGTCAGATGGGGATGAAAACACATCACCAGTGACAAGCACTAGGAACACTTTCAACAACATTAGACATGACTGGGGAGCATGCTCTTAAATGCACAGGTCAACAAGTCACATTTTTATTCTTGGTCTTGCAAAGCTGCTTCTGTGAGACTTGAAACACATGCTGCTGAACTCTGCCAGCATGAGTCCACTTTTTCCCTAAGACACCGCTCTATGTTTACCATAAGCACTTGTTGGACTGTCACTGTGCCTCATGTAGAGGCAGAGGCCATGTGGTGTCTCATGAGTAAAACATGTAGAAACACAGCAGTCTATCTGATTTTATCCTCAACACTGTCACTGAGAATTTGCTCAAAGGGAGGCTTTAGTGCTTTATAATCATAAGATCTTTGCCTGATAACGCACCATGAGATGACTCATGCTGTTTGCTGGTGTTACATAGATAAAAAGTGGATCAAACTGGTAACAAATAAGCAATTCCAAGGGAGCTCCTAGGCAGTTTTGGGAAATATTTTATCTTAGACAAAAGAATTTGGTTTTGTTGTCTAGTAAGCTTGTCTGAACAGTGTAGTCTAACTTGGTTGAGGAAGTTATTCTTTGATGTTTCACATATTATTTGCATCCCAAGATATGTGTAGCTGCATTTTTTGTACTTTGATTATAAATAGCAATTTTACTAAAGGAAATGCCACAACCCATTTTAAATACACAACAATCCAGACCTTCAACCCCAAACAATAAAAGTTGATTTGTGACAATTAATGTTTGATTACCTTCTCTCTATTCTGCCATTTCTTTCTAAAGTTCAAGAGAAACATGTTTTTTTTCACAAGTTCTGTCTTATTGAAACAACATCAATATTATGGAGAAATTCAAGGCAGGGTTCAGGGCCCATTGTAGTACGAAATCTGGTACTACAGATTTGGTACTACAAAATGCTCTGCAGTGACATGCTGCTCTCTGTAAAGAGTAGAAAGTGTGGTATTTACATTTTGTTAGATTTTGGTGTATCTATTATACGATTCACCACAATATCCTCTTACATCAACCCAAGTATCTGGTTGGGATAAGGGCTGTTCATCTTCAGTGGTTACATCTTATTTATCTGGAAGATCTTTCACTGTTGAATCTGGAAATTTCTATTCCTCAACCACCCCAGTTAGTTCCTCAAGGATCCATCATAGGTTCCATTTTGTTCAAAATGTACATGTTTCCCTTAGGCCTTATCTTACTGTCATCTCGTATTTTTTTTACTTGCTTTTTATATTGTATATGTTTATATGTATTGGATATATTTTCCTGATGGTTTTAATGTTTTTTTGTTTTGTTATTGTTTGGGGTTCTTTTGCACAACACTTGGTTCAGCCTTGGTTGTGTTCAAACTTGCTTTTTAAATTTAAATTGATTTGATTTGTTCTTTTTACATCTTTGAGCTTTAAATTATGTACCAGCTTGCTGTGTTTGCTTTCCGCTGCCGCCTTACTTATTCCACACATTGCATTACTTCATTACAGTAATCATTGTGCATGATGGAGAACCGCATAAAAAAAAAGGTAGCACTTTCTGGAAGGTGACCATTTAGCAGTCATCTTTCAGTTTGTTTTGGTGCTATTACCTAACAACACACCTTTTCCTCCAAATCTGAAAGCACTTTTAAGTGCAGCCTCCCTTCAAAGCTTGTATTTTCTCCAGCCAAATTATCCCGTTGTGTGTTTAGGGCAAGAGATCATCCTGGCATGTTTGCTTTGCCATCTGTTTGCAGTCAGACAAGCAGTCAAACACACTGGAAAAAGCCTGCTCAAGGCCATGCCCTTTGACAAGTGTGCCCATTGCATAACTAAGGTAACCACCAAAGATATTTTTATTTAGTTAATAAAATGCCATTTTGCTTTGTTTGGGGCCAATTTCTGCTCTCATTTCGCAAATTTAAATTGACAAGTTATGTAAGCTGTTACTCAACATATAAAACATTTCATGCTGCTCTGCATCTACTAACTCTTGTCTGGGCTAAACAGTGAGCTGCCTGGTAATATAATACTCTTAACCTAATGGCTGATCAGAAAAATGTTTGCTTTACTTGTATGTGCTGGCGATTTCTATGGTCCAACACATCTGAATCAAATGGCTAATATATCTTATCAGCATGTAGTTACATTTTAGAGATCCCTCCTACCCCCATGATTAAATTCAGATGTGTTGAAGCACAGATACACTTAAAAAGTGCAGGACACCTGCCCCTGAGAACAGCAGTTTCACACCTGTGACATACAAAAGGAAATACACTTTCTTGGCCAAGATGCCAGGATTTTATTTAACTTTTTACAATACAATATCAGCTGTATGAGCTTTAATATTTCAGATTTGCTTGCAGGTCACGCCTTGTTATTACACCAGCTGCAGGATGAAAACTAATTATGGGATCCAATCTGCAAATAAACATTTTGATTAACAAAACATTTGCTTATCAAAGTGCTAATGTGCTGAGACAAATTTACACAAACACATTGTGTAGATGTTTAGATGGTGCAACTGAGGCATGGATAGGACAGTGAACTGCTTGATGTCTTGGTTGATTTATAGATTAAATCACATATTGATGTTGGTCATTACAATTTATTCTGCATGATTAGGGCTGTAATTGCTCCAAAATAGTGTGCCCATTAAACATGCTTACAGATGGAAGAAGGGCAGGAAGGTTTGTGTCTATGACTGAATTTGATCTCAGTTCTAACATCTATTTTACCTCACACAGGTACTAAATCATGCTAGGAACTGTGGTAAAGCAAAGGGGGGGTTGAGGGCTCAGATTCATTTCAAACTCATTATTTATGAGTCAAGTACGTGCTTCAACAGTCTCAGTTTTTGCAGCTCACTTGCTGCTTTATTCAGCCTTCCAGATCTAACATTTAACATCATGTAGGCGGAATCTGCATAAACCACACAGGAACATGCTCCAGTAAATTAAATTTGTCAAGATCCATGTTATTTATAAAATGTGTTTTTTATAGTTAAAGAACAACAATTTTATTTCTATTTTTAGGTTTTACATTTAGAAATCCCACCCAACCTTTACAAAAGAGAATAAATATTTTTTTTCAAATAGAACATTCAATATTTACAGAGTTCTAAAAAAGCACAATTTCCAGTCGAATGTCAAAAAATATATATTTTTCCATTAGTGCCAATCTAGTGCAGAAACTCTATGCAGATAATGCATGAACACACAAAAACTACCAAAACTAGCCTATTTAAAGAACCTTTATATTAAAAAACACTGCTACATTCTATATACGTTTTTTAATTGAAATCGCAATGAGCCACCCTGGATAACATAAAGAGGCACATGTGGCTCTCGATCTACAGATTGCAGAGTGTTGGATTTGGGACTGAACTTAAAAATTCACTCACCAATATGAAATAGTTTTCAGTTAACATGTCTTGAATGGAAATCAAATAATGAATTTTATTTATAGTTTGTAGTGTTACAATATACCACATTTGTATCACTGATAACTATCATTTATCAAAAATACAATTTGCAATACCAACAGCCATTTTATTATGTAGCTTATTATGTAGTAATTTTCAGTTTTTCTAAATAGTAAAAAAGGGAAAATTATAGTATATTATATGTTTGAAATATATGATAACATCAACACAAACACCACTTTAACGTCTATTTTGACATACTCTGTTGTAGTATTATCTTAGGCTAAAAATGTCCTAAGTACTGTATATAACAAAATGTTGACACATGTTAGTGTACTCATATTCAAACTAATCATCAGCATACATCAAGTATACTTAAAAATCTGAACAATTAAAAGTCTACTATTTTGTGATGGACTGGCGATTTGTCCAGGTTGTACCCCACCTCTCACCTAATATTCACTGGACACTGGCACCAGCCCGTCACCACACAAGGACAAGCAGGTATAGACGACGAGTGAATGGATGGATGAAGTGTACTATTTTGGAGCAACCACATACAATATAATATATTTTTTGTTATATTGGCAACACTTGATAAAAAATTTAAAGCAGATTTATGTTCACTAGGATACATTTGGTATGTTTTTGTTTTTCCTGAAAAGGCATAGACAGCTGTGGATGGTGATACCTGTTCCAGGACTGATAACTGTTTGCACAACACATGCTAAGATGAATAAATCACATTTGTTTTCGTACAAAGAATTAGTGAGAACTGCTGATACATCAGGTTTTTAAAGGAGGTTCCTTTTTCTCAGGGGGATATTTTTAACCACTATCTGTACAAAGTGCCAAGGGATAAGGGGAGGGGTCCAACCATTGTGTATTTTAGAGGGTGAATTTTGTATTTGCAAAAGCTCTGTAATAGTGATAGCCATATTTAGAGCCATGTGTAATTGATGCTTTTGCCTTAGATCATTCTTGGTTAAGGTTATGTAGTTTGATCATCTCTACATTTCTCTGCTGTCAGGAGGACAAAAAGGTGAGGGAAACACGCTGAGGGAAAAGCTTCATCATGGGACATAACACGCCCATGGTGCTGTTTTATTCCTGCTTCATCCACACCCAGTTTTAGCGTGAGTCACTAAAACACCAGATCTTTCCTAGGGTTAGCTATTAAGAGAATCCTGTCTAAAATTGGATGAGTCCTTGTTTCCTTTAATTTCTCACATTACTGTCGCCGAGGGTGTTTGTGACAGAGTTTGCTTTCAACTCTATGGCAACAGCGACAGAGGGAAACCCATAATCAGCAGACAAAATCTGACGAAGAAATTCCTCCCCAGCTCATGACAGCAACACAGTGTTGTCCCAGAATAGATGTTCTTGAGCCTTGGGGTTGGTTTGTTACTTCATGCGCTGAGAGCGGAGGAGGATTTAGCTGCTGTATGGTATACCATGGATTTATGTGGATTTATTCTACAGTTTTTTCCCAGGCATTTAATAGAGAAATAAAGAAGTAAAAGGAGAAAATGGGTCATGACCTGGTCAGCCATAGAAATCCAACTCAGCACAGATGTGTCATTAGGAGTCCTGGCACAGCTTCTTTCAACAGAAAAGCTGCTGAAAGTCCATTTGCACAGAGTGCATGGTGGCTATTGTCCCAAGTATGTTGGGAAAAATAACCTCACTTTGGCAAGAAACTGTAATTTCATTTAGGCTCATTGAAAGATTATCTTTATTACTGCACTTGAGCTATTATAAATAAAACTTGGTTTAAAATGTGTTTATGTTCAAGTACGTGTTATGCAATAGGATTTGGGTTTATTTAATCTAATATAACCCTAAAGTATAGTTAAGAGCAGGATGATGTGTGCAGCTGTCTAAATACAGAGAGGAGCCTGGAAGGAGTCTCTGTCTGTGTGCTGTTGCAGGGAATCTGCATGTGGTCTGCATGGGAAATGATGAAAGAACTGGACAAAATAAAAATTGTACATTTTGTCTCACTTGAAACCAGTTGTGCATCGATCAGTTGATCTTTGGAGAATATTAAATACATTACAGCTTATTTTCCTCATTTCAACAACACTGTTTCAATTCCACTTCTGATTTTAGCCTTCCTCATCCAGTATTATCACTACTGTTTTGTTTTACAAACATTGAGGAAACATCTTACAGAACAGGTTATAAAAATCAGGACATTTCATTGCTTTTACATTAATTTTAAAACAATTTATTTCATTATTAATTATAAAGCACCACATATAAACACATAAACATGTGTGATCCCTCAGCACTTTATATAACACTCCCTCCACATTTTTCTAGCAGCATAGATATAGTGCACCGGGTGCAGCGGGGGTGCTTGAGATCTGAATTCATCGGGGGTTGGGACTAGTTTGTCCTGGCGTGGCTCTGGTTGGCAGGTTCGTTTGGACTGGGTAGGCCCCTTTTTTCTGCATGACCACCTCTCCAGATGGGGACAGGGGTCTTTGGGGGCAAGGGTCGGGGTCTGGGTCGCCCTCTCCTGGATCAGCTTAAGCCCTTCATCAAACATAGGGCCTATTTCCTCCCCGCCACACTCCCCGCCGGTGGCTGGTGTCTCTGCTCACTGGTGTATTGGTGGTTTTTGGTGCCCGGGTCTAGCTGCTTTGGTGTGTGCCAGCTCACTCCCATAGGGCTGCTTCCCAGGGCCTTGGTCCCCTGCCTCTGTTGGGCCTCTGGGGGGGTAATGTGCTCCGGGGTCTCAGGTGTGTGGGTCCATGGCTGAGTCTGCTACAGTGTAGACGGCTGCCTGTGGGGCCTGTGGGCTCGTTGCTGCAGCTCCCTGGGGCTTCCCTCTGCTTACCCTGCTAATTGAACCTTCACACTCTGCTCTTACTGGTGCAATGTGCAATCAATGAAGACTGGCTACCAGGCTGGTCCAATTTAGCCATGAAACCTCCCACACTAAATTGACAGGTGTTTCAGTTTCATTGTCCAACCCCTGTATATGCACCAGTAAGAGCAGAGTGTGAAGGTTCAATTAGCAGGGTAAGAGCACAGTTTTTCTCAAAATATTTAAATGCACACAACATTATGGGTGACATACCAGAGTTCAAAAGAGGACAAATTGTTGGTGCACGTCTTGCTGGCGCATCTGTGACCAAGACAGCAAGTCTTTGTTATGTATCAAGAGCCACGGTATCCAGGGTAATGTCAGCATACCACCAAGAAGGACGAACCACATCCAACAGGGTTAACTGTGGACGCAAGACGAAGCTGTCTGAAAGGGATGTTCGGGTCCTAACCCGGATTGTATCCAAAAAACATGAAACCACGGCTGCCCAAATCACAGCAGAATTAAA
Source organism: Crenichthys baileyi (assembly GCA_036173005.1). Classification (NCBI taxonomy): domain Eukaryota; kingdom Metazoa; phylum Chordata; class Actinopteri; order Cyprinodontiformes; family Goodeidae; genus Crenichthys; species Crenichthys baileyi. The sequence continues at coordinate 447,686 of JAHHUM010000021.1, forward strand.
TGTGCACCTCAACTCTCCTGTTTCCACCAGAACTGTCCGTCGGGAGCTCCACAGGGTCAATATACACGGCCGGGCTGCTATAGCCAAACCTTTGGTCCCTCATGCCAATGCCAAACGCCGGTTTCAATGGTGCAAGGAGTGCAAATCTTAGCTGTGGACAATGTGAAACATGTATTGTTCTCTGATGAGTCCACCTTTACTGTTTTCCCCACATCCGGGAGAGTTGCGGTGTGGAGAAGCCCCAAAGAAGCGTACCACCCAGACTGTTGCATGCCGAGAGTGAAGCATGGGGATGGATCAGTGATGGTTTGGGCTGCCATATCATGGCATTCCCCTGGCCCAATACTAGTGCTAGATGGGTGCTTCACTGCCAAGGACTATCGAACCATTCTTGAGGACCACGTGCATCCAATGGTTCAAACGTTGTATCCTGAAGGCGGTGCCGTGTATCAGGATGACAATGCACCAATACACACAGCAAGACTGGTGAAAGATTGGTTTGATGAACATGAAAGTGAAGTTGAACATCTCCCATGGCCTGCACAGTCACCAGATCTAAATATTATTGAGCCACTTTGGGGTGTTTTGGAGGAGCGAGTCAGGAAACGTTTTCCTCAACCAGTATCACGTAGTGACCTGGCCACTATCCTGCAAGAAGAATGGCTTAAAATCCCTCTGACCACTGTGCAGGAATTGTATGTGTCATTCCCAAGACGAACTGACGCTGTATTGGCCGCAAAAGGAGGCCCTACAACGTACTAATAAATGATTGTGGTCTAAAACCAGGTGTTTCAGTTTCATTGTCCAACCCCTGTATTTAATATATGTAATTATATATAAAATTTATTGAAGCCAAATAATCCTGATATTTCATTATTCTGTTCCAAAAGCCTTCACCTAACCAACAAGCACTATTCTACACAAAGGGAATAACAATGACTACCTAACAATAATAACAATATATATGCATTTAGTGTCTATGAAGATCAAACCAGCAGTTTTATGGACAAAATGTTTAATTTGGGTAAATGGAAAGAGAAGTCCTCCTGGGGTGTTGATGTCTTGATTGCAGCGATCAGCTGATAAAACGGTGCGGCCACGCCCCTTTAGCCACAACCTGAACGCCCCAAATCTAGAACAAAGTCATAAACCTCTGAGGCGGGAACTCAGTGAAAAAACTCCAGCAATAAAACTCGAACAAAGAGTGGTCGGGCGAAGCCCAGACCACAGTTGCTTTGAATGAAAAACTTTTAAAAGTCCAACTTCTAACTCCTGGCTGATTTGGGATCAGCCGGACAAAACATCAACACGCATGATTCAGCAGCGCTATCGCAGCAAATCAAACACTCAGCATAAAACACTTCAATCAGTATTGCATGCAACAAGTTGATACCTTAGATTAACTACTGGTGGTTCTAAATCACCTTCACTATGCCTCATCCTGCCCAGACCTCTAAATGCACCTATCCGGTTTAATATGAAAAGAACGAAAAAAGTTTGAGGGTGATTTTTCTCTCCACTGGTTGAGGAGGGATCAGGTCTGAATAAAAATGAGGGGAGGGGGGATCACGCGTCCATGATCAAATCAAGAAAATAAAAACCGTAACTTCTCATCCGTTCAGGAGGGGAAATTAAAACCGTTAGCTGACTGAATCAACAAGGAGGGAACTCGTCTCCTTGGAATTAAACCCTATGTGGGTTTCACCTGCGCCGGGTGTCGGCGTGGTCTTCGATTGGCGAATAAACCTGCTGACTGTTAGGATTGTGTTTCTGTTAGAGGACATGTTTGTGTTTCCTTACCTTTCAGAGTGGCAGGGGCGGAGTCTTCCTTCACACACCTGTCCTGGATCCTGCTGATGAGTTCAGCTGGCATTTAAGCGCCGGGCTGTGATCCATTCCTCGCCAGATTATTCAGTGACACGGGTACTGAATAAGACATCCGACAATTCGCCTTTGAGACCTTCTCGAGTAACCTTGTGTTTTTGTAGGACACTTTGTGGAGTCTGGAACTCACCTTTTACTGGAGCTTAAGGACTTGTGGATGTGGATTCATCCTCCTGGAAACTCTCACCCGAAGATCAACAAACCACCGTCCTGCCACTCTCACTCTCCCTTGCGGACCTGGAACACAAACTTACCTCGAAGATGGAATCACTTACCTCCTGGATATCCTGTGCCTCCTCCTCCGAGCTTTCCTCCCTCCCAAGAGCCTGTAAGAACGACATTTACATTCTCCTCCTCATTCTCAACCATTCTCCTGTGGATTACTCAAGTAACGTCTTCCTATTCCCTTACAGGACGAATCTACTTCCACCCTTTGTAAATAAACTTCATTCAAAACTTTTCGTCAGTCTCTGCCTCATTTTTCTGTTTTGCCTGTACTTGGGTACTCCTCTTGCTACATCACAACACTGACCTTCTTGTATCAGACAGATTTCCAGCTTTCAAGCTCTTCCGGGAATGGCCAGATATGCGCCTCCGATGCGCTGTCCTGTGAGACACACGGGAAATGGCCACGAAACCCTCCCCATCAGCCGGTTTTAACTCTCGGTGACATCAGATCTGTGACGTCTGTTGAGCTGCGCATGTCAAAATGGATGACCCCAACAGAAGTGAATTTATTTTAATACATTTTAGTCATTGTTAGCAGAGGTGCCAATAGACCGTTATATCTTAATCAAGACCAACACATTCCCACCTTTGATGACACATTCACATCCCCGCTTGATGACACATTTACATGTTCCTTCCTAAAGAAATAAACTTCTGAAAGAACCAGAGGAGCATCAACTGGTACAATTGGTAACAGCAGATGCCTGAAAATATATGTAAAAATCATAAACTAACACTATCAGATAGGGCACAAAGCTTTAATGTGTTAAGTAATTGAAAATTTAACTCCTCCTAAATATTTCATAGAACAGCGTTGTGGCATTATGTCTTTTGTTAAAATGAACAAAGACTTGCTTGTTTCTAAACATGATTAGACAGTGTGAATTTTACCATCACATGAAATAATTTGGGGGATTGTAAAGCTATTAATTTGAAACAACCAGTCTGCCACTTTTGTTTTGGACCACCAACACAAAGAACATTGACGAGGAGTAGAATTAACTTGAAGAACTTCCAAAAATTACAGACTGTTGTTTTTCCCTAAACATTGTCGATTCTGCCTAACTTAACAGATCTGCTCCCCAGCAAGAAGTTTTAGATGCTCTCCTCTGCAATGAATTATGGATTTTCCGTTTGTCAGGTGTTGCATCACAATGAAAAACGTGTTCAATGAACACACAGCACTGAATATATTGTTACTGAATAATTTTGTTTTGGAAAAGATGAAGCAAAAATAACACACTGGCTTGTTTCTAAAGACACATGAGACCAACAGTGTTTTTCTTTCTTTCGTTGTCATAATTTTTTTTTCACAATCTGATTCCTGAAACCTCCTGAGGAGAAATGAAATGAAAGCACAGCAAGATAGCCAAATGTTATACTGTTATTATTTGGGTATCGGGTATACTAGCTGTATTATTTTAAGTGTCTCTGCAACCCAAACAGAGAAGTAAAGTTGTTTGAAACTTTAGGCTGACTTGCTTTATTCTAGAAATGATACTGTCACAGTTGTTGACATACACCTACCAGTCGCTTTAATATGTACCATGCTTGTAGTGGGTTGTACCCCACTTTTGATTCAGAAGTACGTTCTTCATAGCACGAATTGTGTTGGAAACTTTCCTCATTGTCACATTCATCAATCTAGTTTGAGTTGATTGGAGTTTTGTGACATTGTGAATTTTTCTGCTCAAAGTAGCCATCAGAAGATGGGTGAACCTTTGTCCTGAAGGTATTGACAAGGACAGCAAAAATACTCATTTAAGTTGTGGCTTTTAAACAAAGCTCAGCTGGTTCTAAAGGGCCCAAAGTGTCCAAAGAAATGTACACAACCAACACCAATCTGTACTGTTATTCAAGACAGGATGGATCCATCATGGGACTTATTATAACAGGCAATGTTTGTTTCCAATCTATTAGTGTCCAGTTTTAGTGACCCTGTGGGAATTCCAACCTCAGTTTTCTTTTCTTAGCTGACGAAGTTGCATTCAGTGTGGTTTTCTGCTGTTGTAGCCCAACTGCTTCAAAGTTCAACTTGTTATTCAGAGGTGGTATTCCACATACTTAGTTGTGCATTTTCATTCACACAACTACCACACACTGGATGTTTTCTGGTTTTTTGGACCATGCTTTTCAGATCAGTAGTTCGGACCAACTTGTATTGGCACCAAAAACCACGCCATGTTCATCACACCTAAGTGCCAAAATGCACTAAATTGCTGCCACATTATTGACTGATTTGCTATTTGTGTGAACAAGCAACTGAACAGGTGTTCCTAGTAAAGAGATATTGACAGTTTTACCATTATTCATATTTGTTGAATGTGACTTTTCCATTAGCAATGTGCTTTTCATTTATTCAGCACAGTTGTGTTTTTGCTTATCCAGCTTATCCACAGCTGGTACTTGTTAGATCATCCTAGGCAGTGATTGCACGCTGATATAATCAAACTTCTCAAAAGGCTGCAGATCAGAGGGTAAACACTAGAATGACTGGCTGACTGATATCAGCAAGGTTCGTCAAATGGAATCAATTATTAAAGAGAACTTATTTTGGGAAGCCACCTCCACCTAATCCCACCAGCCACCACAACACCACTGACCACTGTGTCCAAACTCAATCATGTTTGTAGTTTGCATATAATACAACGTGTTTACAGTTAACCAGTGAGCTAAAAATGAATTAAATTGACTGTGTGACCAAATGTATTTTGCTTGGCAATCACATCAGTATAGGTAAGTATATTATTAAAATAAATAGCAATTGGAATAAAGAGCACATTTAAATATCTCAGCCCACATATGATAAGACAGGAAAAATATGGAGAAGCCATCACCACAGTATGAGTTGTTTTTACCAGTTTCACCTCATTTGCCCACTGTACCAAAATAATGGTGAAACTTGCATTCACAGAGCTGCTAGACAAACTATTTAAAACGGAAAAACTTTACTATATAGAGGGTATGTTTAATGTTTTAATAAGGTTTTTTTTATTTATATGTCATGTCCAGTGTGCACAAACGGGAAAAATAACATTCATGTGTGCATGATATGGTTTCCCAGCAACAAAAGTGAATAAATTAATTTTAAATTAAGTCAGTTAACATTACTTTGTATCTATGAAGATTCTTATAAGTAAGTGTAGAACTGGTGCAGTTTTCAACCTGTCCTGTTTGAACTTTGCAGCTTCTTATGGTCCCTGTTGACCTGGGGCTCAAAGGAAACTTGAATTCACTTACAACTGAGGCTGGCCCTCAGCACAACCCGTGCTTTTTTTGTAAAATTTTCTACAATGATATTACCAACGTTAACATGAAAGACCTATGACTAAAGACAATGTTTCCTTTAGCAAATAAAGTAGTTTATGGCCTCTCTGAACAGGATAAAAATAAAGATTAACATGACAAGTTTTTACTGAATTCCACTGACCTAAATCAGTTAATTTTTTTAATTTCCTCTGATCTAAAATTGATTTCGATTAGTTTCCCACAGTGCTTTTGCAACAAAATCTCTTTTGATTATATAATGTTCAAAGCATTTCTTTTAGTTTGCTCGTTGTTCCCTTTTTTAATCCGTTTGTCAAAACAAAGCAGTGTTAGACCCTTTATTAGTCTGTGACTCATTTTAACTTACGCATTTGGACTGTTTCACCAGAATTTGACATCAGTAGGGCATCCCAATGATGCAGTTGCATTAAACAATGACACCACTGTTGTTTTATGAAAGCACTCTTACATAGACTGAATTGGTAACATGCAATGTCATTTTCTTGAAGGATGAGATTGTCTGTTTGTGCACCCTGTGAGCGCAGTAGTTTGGACAATGCATCAAACTGAAGCTCCCAGACCAGCAGTTCTCATGAGGATTTCTTTCCCACAGCTATGTGTGTGTGTTTAAATCCAACTCTTAATTTAGATTAGTTAGTGGTGACTTGTAAAACGGCTTTAAAGTGGATTAGAAATTGCAGCTTCAGTAAGGCTGAGATTTAAGCTGCAAACAAATCCACCCTGCACACGCTGGATCCGAGGCTCATTAAAACAGCTTTCTTTCAGTAACCAGCTGCTTTCATTGACTGGTTTTATGGGTATATAAATGGAATGCCTGTCAGTGTGTTTAGCGCTTTCAAACTTTGATAGCAGGGGTGTCATCTGTTAGCATCTGTTGTTTTACTCTCCATAGCCAGTAAAATAATTTAAAGAGAAATATAAAACTCTCCATGGATTTTCTCTCAAATTAGAACCGTAATGTTTCTGCTTTTTATAGTGACATTTGTTATGCATCTACCACAGTAAATTTACTGCAGATGTCTTTTGAGCATACTTTTTAAATTAAAGTTATTTTTTTGATCTTTCTCCAATTAAAAACAATGAGAGAAGCTGTCCTTATATAGGCACAAAATAAACAGTACTCCTCTGTAAACATGTTTATCTTGCTTTCATATTTGTGCACTGGTGAAGTTTGCAACATTTGGCAATAATTGTGTAGGGTTAAGCTTAGGTAAACGTTGCTCCAATCCTCAGGAATAAAAATATCAGAAATAACGTTGTTTAAGCATGTACAACATCAACCACAATGAAGCTCAAGCCATAAAAGTTGTCTGACTATAAGGTGTTAGTCATTAATTATCAGACACACCAAAAGTGAATATGCTGTGTATTTTGTACGTCAAAATACTTAATCCACCACCAGTTGCTAGAGACGTTACCTCTGTTTTGGCCCAAGGTCTCTGAAACTGAATTCCTCACCTGAAAAGCCAACATCTCAAACTGAGTTAATGCCAAAGAGAAATTGTATTTTAAGAGAAGATTTAAAAACAGGAAGTGACTCTGCCTGCCTGATTTGCAAACAAAAGATTCATTCTGTTTAAGCCCACATTCATATAGTAAAGCTTTACCTTTAAGCAAATAAAGAGTATTAAATGTATGTCCGCACTCCGTACAACTGCCCAGACAAGGTCTCATGAGACAAGAGGCAAGCTGACATCTGCTCCGGACAGATTAAGGTTGTCTGCGAGGGCACTATTGGCCAAGCAGCAAGTCTTAATCCAACTCCTGCTAAAGTTTAACAAGAACAAAATGATAAAGGACAGAAGAAAATGTAATGAGACAAATAATAATAAATCTTGTTCTTCCTTCTTTTTTAGTCAAAATCTTTAGTGAATGAAAACATTTAGCACCTTAACCACATTGTATGTGTAACATATTTAACCCAATGAAGGTTACCAAAAAGATCTGTTCTCTGTAGTTCACATGACCCAGAAAAACAAACCAAATAAGATTAGATAGATGTTAACATGCAACATGTGAATGTAGGTCAGTTGATTTAACACCACAGACTGACACGTGCCATAAATCCAAACAAGAAGGTTAAAAATTCATCCAGGGCTTCGGTTTGGATTCATAATTTCTAATATCAAGTGCAGAGTAATCTAGTCTTATATAATAAGACAGCAATACAGCTGAAAGAGAACAAGATATCCACTTGGAAAGGGCAAAAAATGGGGCGCAAAGGGAAATATGTCTAATGTTTGGAAAAAAAATGCTTAATAATTGGAATTTTATGGAAGAAAATGCCACAGGCCAAACCCTCAATGTGTGATCCTGAAGTTCTCTATCAGTACTTAACACTGTGTTTGCAAATATTATTTCTAATTAATCATATAGTAAACACTGTCCTTCAAATGGCTGAATGTGGATAATTCCTGTGGATTTTCTTAATCTGAAACAACCAACCTACTGAATGATCTATCTCTGTTAGTAAGCAAATAACTCTTTTCTCTATAATGATCAAGAATTCCCAGAAAACATTCAAGGAATGAAACAAACAAGCAGGACACATTGTGACACACCTTTTATCGCTCTCCCGTTTACCTTTAGACAGCTCTATTGCATCATATACTCTTTGTATGTTAATCAAAGCTCAAAATCTTTTGATTTTAACATCACATCACTTCTAAAGACGTAACACTTCTTCAGAGGAGAACACAATATTTAACAAACACCACTTTTACCTAACATACCCAACATTCTTTTAACTGTAGGAACAGTCAATAAATTGAGTAAAAATCGAGTTCAGCTGCAAAAACACTTGATTCTGGATAGAAACACCTAAAAATAAAAGTGTTTCCTTTGTGTACAGTAACTTCCTCTAGCTACTCTTTCATGAGTGTGGACCTTTACAGCTCCTCCAGAGTTACCATGAGAATCCTGGCTGCTTCACAGATTAATGCTGTCCTTGCCCAGCTACTAAATTTAGCTGGAGTGCACTCACTTGTAAGGTTTGTAATTGTGCCATTACTGTCTCAATTTTCAGATGAAAGATTGAATATGGCTTTGTGAGATGACCACAATTGACGACATTGTTTTATAACCCCATCCTGCTTTAGAGATTCTCCACAGCTTTATCTCTGACCTGTCTACTGTCTTTTTGGTCTTCATGAGGCTGTTCCCTAATGTTCTTTAACAAACCTGTTAGAAGACAGAACAGTTGTAGTTATACTGAGATTCCAAAATTGAATCCCATGTTTAGTTGGTAGATCAGAAGTATTTTTCTCAGAGAATAGGATGATAAATTCAAATGCACACTACGCTTTCTCCATTATTTGCAAAATAAATTTGAAAACCATGTGTCTTTTTTTAGTTCCACTTCACAATTGTGCCCTACTTTGTGCTGGTGTATCATATAAGATCCCAATAAAATACATTGCAATTTGTGGTTATAATATAATACCATGTGAATAAAGTCAAGGGCTGTGGATATTTTTGCAAGACACTTCTATAAAGAAGGCTGACAAGTTTACATGAGTCATACATTTTTTTACATTATTACCTACTTTTGCTGAGATGAAGTTAAAGGTCAGTTGTTTCATTTTCTTCTTATTCAGCAAACAGCTGAGCCCATTGAGGCCTTTTTCCAGTGATATAGGGGAGGTAACCCATTCTTTAGAACCCTAGCAGTGCTTTGACAGCTGAGAGGAAATGACAGTGAAGTAGGTCAGTGATCCTTCCTTTCTGAGTTTCAGGCCCACAAGTCCCTGTGGCCAAAGAAGAGAGAGTGAGCGTGTTTGTCTTGTCCATGAGCCAGGACCCAGCTTTCCCTCAGGAAACTCCTGAAAAACGCAGCGTCAGACCTGAATAGTGCTTTGTGAATCCCACACTGCAGCTGAGGCAGCAGCAGGAAAAGCTAGAAGGATTTCAAGACATTTCCTTGGTTTATTTGAATCTCTGCGACACTGAGAAAAAACATTTTTAGTAGACGGCTCAGGTAACAGGATATGACAGAGATATGGAGCAACTGAAGTTTGATGAGCACTGTGATCTCGTAACTCTATAAAGTGTCCTGGTTTGCACTTTTATTACAGCACCTTATGTATTTGTATGTTGAATAAGCCAGTAAATTTAGGAAATTTCTTGCAGCTACTTCAGTTTATGCAACCGACTCTAAGTCAGTCACACTTTTGCATTCATTTATATATGTTTAAATATTCTATTTTAAAATTGGATTGAGGGATAAAAGTTTTCCTTGACTATTAGGGGCCTCGGGGACAAAGAAGTAGGAGCACTGACTTTTCCTTGACCTTGTTTGGCCATGTAAACCTTGCTCCATAGGGAACAACCATTGTATTTTTCCATTTGTTGTTTTCTCTGCACAGCCAACCACTTCCTGTGTTTTAACTCCAAACCTGACATGGTCTTAGCTTTGTTTTTTGTGGGTGAAACAATCAGCCTGGAAAACCATCAACAAGAAAACAAATTGTTCTCTAAGGTCCAGGCTTAGATTCCTCACAGAAATTGCAAAGAGTTAAAACATTTTTTGAAATCTTGTTGTTATTTTTATATTTCTATCATCAAACTGTGTTGCAAGAAAAGGATTTAAATGTAAGCAGTATTCTAAAACCGTATTTTCTCTTCATCTTGATGGTCTGACTAGCAGTTCATTCTTATACTATGGAATTTACATGTATTCCTGGAGGTAACACAATGTTCCCTGTATCTGCCTTCAGCATCCATGGATTTAACCTCTACCATGAATAAATTACAAATAATTGATTGTCTTTGTCTTTGTTAGATAAAGCAGCTTATCATGTGTATAAGTATGTAAAGTCACACACATTATATGTATTTCACAAGAGTAATCAGTTAAGAAGGCATCCCGCATAACTCAGTTCGTAGAAGTGTAGATTATATGAAGGACAAGAATACTGATCTACAGTATGTGGATTTCACACAAAGCCATCTCTCGAGGTTTATAAAGAATAGTCTGAAAAAGAGAAAATATCCATTAAGTCGGGGTTCTGCAGATGAAAATGCACCACTAAGGTATGCAAAATACCATCTCTTAATGCCCAACACCTTTGACCTTGAAGCAGATGGGCTACAGGAGCAGAAGACCCCACTGAGTGAAACTCCTGTCAGCTAAGAACAGGAAACTAAGGCTCACCAATATCAGACAGATTGAAAAAACATTGGTTGGTCAGATGTGTCTCAAATTCAGCTGCGACATTCATATATTAGGTTTGGAATTTGCCCTAAGCAACATGAAATGTATGCACCCTTCCTTGAATAAGTGGTTAAGATTGGTGTGGATGGTGGTGTGATGATGTGAGGATATTTTCTTGGAATGCTTTCGGTCGTTTAGTACCAATTAAGCATCATTTAAATGCTACAGCCTATCTGAGGATTGTTGCTGACCATGTCCATCCCTTCATGACACTGGTGTACCCATCCTCTGATGGTAGTGGTGTCCAGATCTTTTGTCATGTGGGCCAAAATCATCATGTCAAAAGTACTCATGGTCCAAACAAATATAATAAAAAAATGTGGTTCATTGTGGTCTCAACAGTAAAAACAGGATTTGGATCAAGCACTTGCTGTATTTAGCCAGGTTTAATAAGTTAATTAAAAGCACATTTTGCCTTAATTAATATTAAAAAAGTCTCCATATGCATCAACCACCTCTGCTGGGGGGCCAAATTTGCCTCATTATGGAGTTGCAGTCGGCGGGTGCAAATGGCCTGTCTGATGGCTTCTTCCAGCAGGATAATGCACCATGTTACAAACTTCAAATCATCTCAAACTGGTTTCTTAAACATGACAGCAGTTAACTGTCTGTAATACAAAATCTCTGACAAATGTTTCTCACACTGGTAGTAGCAAAATGTGCCTAATAAATTGGCCAGTAAGCAACATAAACCATTTTTAAAGGTTTTTCACCCTAAGTTTTTTTTTCACCCTCAGTCCTAAGATAACTTTATACATACGTCAATAAAACTAAAAAGTTAGACACCGCCAGCTTAAAAATCTTTTTTACAACAAAATTAGTTATTACGAGTAGTTGATGAAATCAGGGTGATCAGGACAAAGTCAGCCCACAAACTTTAGCACACACACGCATGTTGCGTGTGTACATGAACCTGTGGCTGGAGAGTGTTGCGTGTGAAGACTGTTGAGTCTGCAAAGCGAGACAGTCCCTGCATTGATCTCCGTCTGCCTCAGAGTTATGCAACAGAGGCTTGGCCGCACCACATGTTGACTTCTGATTGGCTCTATAAGAGTTGCTGATTTCAAAGTCCTGCCCCCAAAATGGTTTCTCTCTGGAGTCACTGACTGTGTGTAGGGCTGTTTTGAATGCCTTTTCTCTATTTCAGAGCAGTCATGGTGGCATTTTGGCAGCTGGATCAAAGACGTTGGGCCAATAAGCAAAAAGGATATTTTACGTTTTTGTAGGAGGGAAGAAAGTTAGTGAGATGTTAGAACAACAAAACACATTAGAAAAAATATCTCTACTTTTAGACATATGAGACAAAGGCTAAATTATCAAAGCCTCAGCTAATGTAATAAGCTATAATAATGTAATCTCATTATTATAGTTTACAAAATACATGAGACCACCAGACTATTTCAAGCTACTTTTGTCTCACAGGTGAACAAGTAGCATTTCTTTTCCCAGTAGAACTAGTGGTTCTGATTTTTAGATCCTAAAGCTGATCCTAAAGTTCATTCATGCAGTGCTTTCAAATAATCGGTTGTCACATCTGAAGGAGTCCCCTCTAGCTGAAGAAGTCGCATTTGAGCACAGTCAAGCATAATTTGATATTTGATCGAGTTGTCTACAATCTGACAGGTGGCAGTTCACATGAAAACATGTCAGTGCTGCAGGATTTTAGCTGTGGTGTTTAACTAAAGCACTTAAAATACGACCCTAATAATTAACATAAAACTATGATGAAAAGTTTTTGCTCTCTAAGTAAGATTTCTATCAATTGCTTACATGCTCTGTAACACAATCCTGTATCTTTGTTACTAATTAAAGCATATAAGTAATTTTGAGCTGCTCCTCTTTATTGTGGCAGTGCTTTGTATGATTTGTGTTTGACAAGCTAAACTACACTGCTGTGTTGTTGGTAATATCACATGATGTGAGATAACTGTGATTCTAAATAAAGACCACAGCCTTCATTCTGTCTTGCAGGGCTGTTAAATGTGGTTCATATGCTAAATACTGTATATGTAGCTTAGCACCTCGTCCAATCTGAAAACCATGAATGAAGCTACAAGGATCACAAACATCTCAATGTCTTAGGGACTGAATGTTGTCACTTCAAATGCCCAAGGTATTTCTGTCTTTTTCTTGAGGAATAAATCAGTAGAAATCATGTAAAACAAAACCTGTGATGCTGAATAAACTAGTGCTTTAGAAGTACCCTAGCTGTTTTTACATCCTTTACATGCCTAAAAAAATCCAAAAGCAAGGAGAAACTTCAATGCTAATCGAAATATTAAATGTATAATACACGAGTGTTTCAAAAATGAAAGATATTAAGGGGATATTAGTTGATCGACAGTAGTGGTAACCGGATGGACCACAAATCAAAGTCCGCTAAGGGCCACAAACGTATCCCAGGTTTATTAATTTTGCTTATTATTATTTATTAGTTTATTTACCAGGGAAAAAACAATCAGATGATTGTAAAAGGTTAGTTTGAAATATTACCAATTTGTTGACAGTGTCGGAATTGCAACCCTTGTCCTTGGTTAGGCTTTTTACTCACAATACGATGCAGCAATAATCATAAGATAACAACATTATAAAATACCTTGATTAAAACAAATAAAACATAAAAACAAAAGAAAAAAATCCAAATGTATACACAATATGTAAATTATAATAGTAGAAGGATGAGGAATAATTCCGTCTGATTGTCCGGGCCCCAGTTACCGTTTAAAATAAACACAATCCTGTTCATCTTGGCACCGGCTCAATCCAAGCACATGATAAACACCGAGGCCGGTGACCCACCTGGCAACAGCCACTGGGCAGTCTGTCTGTGCAAATGAGGCTGTATTCTTAGAAACAGGTTCATGTATTAAACTTCAGTCCTTCACAAAAATCTGCCTGACGATATCTCACAGATCACGTGTAATAAATTGTTTTTTTATAATGTTTCTTGTTTCCCCCTTTAAATCTGTTTAAATGCAGATCTCTCCTTCTATTTTGAACATCTAATCTACCCTGTTTTAATGAACATAATCTTAATGGTTGTAGTAAAAAAGATTTGTCAGAAACACTCATGCAAGAAAAATTAGTCCACTGCCTGAGGTATAGATAGAAAATAACTCCTTGTCTCTCTCCATTTTGATGGCTGATTGGATGTAACATATGACTTCAAAACTTTGGAGCTACTGAATATGCTTATGTGGCATTTTGCATGCTCAGAGAGGTTAAATGAGACCTCTGGGTTAAAAGGCTCAGTGATTATGCAGAAAAGTAAACATGTGGTTGGACAGCTAATCCACACAGGGTCATCCAGATCCAACTTGTTCCCAGCAAACACAGAGCTCTCTCAGGTGGCAGAGATTCTGTATTAAACCAAATATTAGCAATCTTATTTCAAGCTTTACCTGGAGTTTGTTTTTGTTTTCATAGTTTCTCATGAAGGATGCACATAAATGGATGTCATTTACTATGCTTCTCATTTTACCGTCCACCATATTTCTGCAGACTAAAAGCTTGTGAACTCGTTTTTGTCCCTGACCGGCTATCAGGAAGTGTGTTTGTTTGATCTGAATGTTTCTTTCACCCGAGAACATGCAAACTACATATAGAAAACAAGTTCTGGCCTGCCACTGTTTGCCCGGTGTATTATAACTAACACAACAGCTCATGGTGCAAGAACTTAATTTTAACATTTATAAAATGTTGTCTGGTGAAAATGCACCTATGACAACTCATAAATAGACAATCCATTTTCTAAATTATTATTTTCATGTCTTTTTAGTTCTTTACATTCACAGTGCCATGAATAAGCAAGAATAGTCATTTTATATAGCATAAACATATTAATGTGGAAAGACAGTTTGGAAATGGAAATCTGAGCAGAGACAAAGAGGCAATCTTTGTCAGAAGTTTTACATAAATTAATTTTAAATGTCTAATGTCTAAATTTTGGGCTTTAAGTGACATATCTGAATAACAGTCTATTAAGAGCAGAATGACCGCATAGCATGCTATGGTTTTTCAATGCAAGAATGGGGGCACTAGTTTGAATTTATTGTAATTTTTCAATAAAATGTTTTGACTCCTTGGTCAAAATTATACATCCAGGCTCAAATATTTAACTAAGCTTACAGAAAACCTACGTATTTTTTGTAATATTCAACAAGATCTTTGCATAACTCTGTTACTTCATTTCTCTGCTTATCAGAATTAGTGAAGTTCACTTAAACTGGTTTTCTCCTATGTATATGAGTTTGAAATTGTCCAAAAATTGCATTAGTGTTGATGTTGTTGCCATTTCAGAACTTCGTTTCCTTTATCCATTTCAAAACCAGTTTTGAAGTGTGTTTTAGATCATTACCCTGTTGCAACACCCATGATCAGCTTGAGCCTTAGTTGTTCTCTGGTTCTTTCTGCACATTTAAACCAAATTAAAGACATTACGGTTTTAGAAAGCCTTGGACTCAATTATGTGAAAAACTTGGGCATTATGCTCAAATCTGGATCCATGGAAATAAATTAATGTATTTAAATGAACCAGCAAGTGAGAGAAAATATCCAATAAATCTTAATGTGTCTTTTCAATTGTTTAGAGTTGTTGAACTTATTTGTTACTTGTTCTCCAGATGTAAACAGAAGATTAAAGTAGAGTTGACTGAGAAAAAAATCAACAGAATTCTATAAGAATTAAATTCTCAATTTTAATTTTTCATATCAAATCAGCAAAACCAGTCTATCTGGACTAAAAGGAGTGGAAGGTGCAAGCCAAGGTTAGTGCACGTAACTAGCCTTTTGCAAATTAATCACAACAATTTGAAGACAAAAGTAAAACTGAACTACAAATGAATGAATCAGATAAATAAATATGGAAACTAGACTCATACAAATACCAAACCTTTTATTTTAAGTAACAACAAAATCAGTATTTTGGAACCCTGTCAGTTCTGTTTTGGTTGGTTTGGTTTCAATAAATATCCGTCGTTATTGTGTTTAAGGGCTACTTCAAACAATATCGTAAAGCATTGTAAAAAGAAATGATCATCAATGAAGAATTCACAGACAGATGCAATAGTGCATAATCACATCAGCAGTGCTTCTATTGTCTCCTTTCATAAAGGTATGTTTTTACCAGATAAAGTTATAAAGAAGTTGCTCCTCACCTATTTGCTTTGTGCGATGCCTACATGCCACCTAAAGCACATGTTAGAAAAATCTCATTTTGCAGGGAAAGACTGTATTTTACTATATTTGGAATGTACAATAAAGTACAGCATGTACTTACTTCATGAATTAAGATGTACGTCTGCTGTCTACAAACCTGTCAGTGTCCTCATAAACTGGGTATTGAATGTCTCACATGTCGACAAGCTGTCATGAGTACAGCCTTTTTTCTGTCAGGGTGTCAGTTATCTGAAACCAAGCAGCTGGAATGGTGTTTATAGATATGTCTCCTCTGCAAATTGACAGTTCAAAACAAATGATTTACATACTGAAAAGGTGGTAGACAGCTGATTCTGACTGGTAAATGATTTTGTTAAACCTAAGTTAATTTTATGTGCTTGAAACACTGAAAACCCAATGGACATTTGCAAAAGTAAAGTTTTTCCACAGTTTGTCACATTACAAAAACAAACATCAGTCTGTGGAAGTGGAAGTTAAATGAAACATGTTTTTTCTATGTTTTACAAATAAAAATCTTAAAAGTGTGGCATGCATATGTATTAAGTACCTATCTCACATAAAATTCTCATAATATATTACAGTTTGTGGTTTTAATTGTGCAAAAGTTCAATACTTGTAAGGCACTGTTTTTCTTGCTTAGTGTACACAATCACCAGACAAGCTTATCACCTGATAAGGGACTTTATATCACTGATATTTTTTGTTTCTGGGGACTACAGGGTCTCAGCTGTGTTTGGCAGTAAAATAACACTTTAATTGCTGTTAAGGATCATGTGAAACACAGAACCAGAGGGAGCATTATGTTTTTTCGTGCACTTGGTGTTGCGTGTGACTGGTTTTATTTGTGGATGTGACCGTAAAATGTGTCATGATTTAATAGTAACGCAACTGCTTTTCTTTGCATAAGGTTGGTCAGATTTGTATATCCATCTGACATTTTATTAATCCACAGTAGATTACTGTTAATATACCTAAACAAAGTGATGTAAATGATGTAAGTGATTTAACATAGAAAGAAAAGGAGGTCAAAAAGTGAAAATAACAGCCTCCATAAAATGAACTAATCCACTAATCTAGCAATAATCCTGGGCTTTTTTCTTGATGTCTATCTTACTGTATGTATAATTCTGGTAATTTCACAGTCAATTACAGTGACTCATTTCTCCAACATTACACATTGTCTAACGTCTAAAGAATCAATTTTAAAGCATTAATTATTGACGCAAATGCATAATTATGCTCATCAAAAAAGGGCAGTGCTCCCTGTTGTAAAACACAACACTGGGTAGGATGGAGTTGCCCATAGCAGCACACAATGGAGGTCTGAGAGACAAAAGAAGGTAATTGGCAAAAGAGGATTTTGCCTGTTAGTCATCCTGCTGGAGGAAAACTGAACCAAATACACAAATAATCCTCCCAAACAAGAGATGTTTAAATGTCAGTTAAATGCAAAGTTAAAGGGACTTTTCTTTTAAGTTTTGAGAAAAATATCAATAATAGTTCACTTATCTTTAGTGCACGTATACTATAATGTCTTATCACATATGAGTATGCAGAAATGTAAAGAAATCCTCAGAGCTCGGAGAGCTAGTTAGCTCATTTAAACAATTTCAAATAACTCAAACTGAAAAAAATTTCATATCTAAGGAATACAATGCTTTGTTAGCAGATATGAAGCACATACACTTTTAAAAGAGGCCACTGTTAAATTTTATGCTGATTTCTCAGCCAAAAGCTTTAATGTTACCAGTTAATTTAGTTCATGCTGCCTGCTGTATCAATCTGCCTGTTGAGCTGCGACTTGTCAGTCTAAGTCCACCAAGCGCAGTGTTAAATTGTGAAATCTCAGACAAGCTGTTCATCAACAAAAAAAGTGATACATTTTGTGTTTTTCTAGGTCTACAACAAATTACCCCAGCATACTCAGAATCAGCTAATTGAGCATCATCAGTGGACGGCTTGATGCTGAATCAAACTTTAGAACAGTCTCTTGTAAAAATGAAGACAGCTAAGGCCTTAATATACCTCTCCCCACATCATTGAAGGTTAGACTTTCAGACGTTGCCTATGATTATAGCCCACCCATATTCATACAGTTTTTTTATTTCAGTTGAACCACAGAGTTTCACTCAGAGATATATAGTTTTCAGTATAGGCTCATAGGTGTAATATTGTACAGTGGTGTACTCAGAAGACACGAGAAGAAAAGAACTGAAAAAAAAGAATAAAGTGATCTCTCAAAAGGATGTCAATATAGTTTTGTACCCATGTGGTTGCTGAGAGATAAGTTATCAAAAAAAGGAAACAGAAGATCTCACCACTCTGTATCTCTTGAAAAAAAGCATTGTTGTTGTTGTTGTTGTTTTTCTTTTTCTGCTCATTATCTGACTCTCTGACTGTTGTATGTTTGGCACCACCCTTTCAATGGAAATATTTTCGCAGCAGAGTCACAATAATCTGGCCATTGAGGACCTCAATGGCCTTGTGGACCTTAGTGTCCAGGTAAAGACAAAGAAATATACACCACAGGTGATTTGCAGTTGAACGAACAGTAGAGCAGGCTGAGAGGTATGAATTAGGCCCTAATATCTCCTGAAATATTGTAACCAGTGGATATGAATCTGTTCAGTCTGAGGTTGAAATAGTTAAAATTAGCTAAACTGGGGTCTAACATTCCACCGCTTGTTATTTCCTCTCTTTTCTACATACTCACTGCAATATGGCTTCTATCTACTACAGGTACAAGAACTATAACTAAAAATACCTTCACAGAACCTCACTTCAAAAACTTTAACTATCCTTTAAACAGTCCAAATGCTCATCAAAGCAGATCTTTCTTTAAAGTTTTACCTTCTGTCTTATATTGTCATTCAGTCAGCAGGGTAAAAGCTTGATTTGTGTCTCATTTGGTCAATGTTTTAAGCAGCTGGCCTTCAGATATAAATGAGGTTGTGTTATTTTTAAATCTGAAGATACTATACTCTTAAGTTTGGGAACTGAAAAATAAACAGCATGTACCTGATAAGGGCCTTCCCCGAGATATAAGAAACCCCTAATTCTGACTGTTGTAAAACAGGTACATAAGGTAGAGTCTCCAAACCTATTCCTTTTCTTTCGTCTTCTGTAACAGCCAGTGAATTCCAGCAACAGTGCAAAGCATGCAGGCTTACGGTTTGGCCTTTGTTGGAATTGAAGGAAAACACAGCCGAGGAGTGTAGCTGCCAATTAAAAAACACAAAGATTTGGCTCATTGACAATCTTTTCTAGTCTGCAATTGCTTCTGCAACTGGGAACAGGTTAAACGGCTGTAAAGCAATCCTCATAAAGTTCACAAACCCGGAAAACCACAGGAAGGCAATAAACCACTGAAGAACATGATGTTCTGCCATCCAAAAGGTGCTCAAAGCAGGTGACCTCCCAACACAGTAGCAAGATCAGGTGTGATTATTAGGCTTCATTTAAGATATATTCAGATAAATTTTGTTGTTATTGTCTTTAATCAGTGACGTGGGTTCATCTTACCTGGATTTAACGTTGTTAAGTTAAAAGTTAAAAATACAGTTAATTGTATTTTAGCTTAGTGTATTATTTTGGTAAACATTTTTAAAGTCAGACCTATTTAAATCTGGACGATTTATCTGTTTCCATGCCAGTGTCTGCTGCTTTGTTTGGGTGTAAGAAAAAAGTAGCAAAAATGCAACTGAACTGTGTTATAAGTTGTAAAATGGTCTTAGCTTAGGCATGCCAGGCTACCTGTGCGTTTGTTTTATAATACCACATATTTCTGTGAGGAATTGTCCGACTCAGCGCTGTGTAAGGCTTTGGCATCAGGCAAACTGTCTCCTGTTCTAAAGGATATTAACTTGTCAAACGTGTCAGAGATGAGACCCAAAGGTGCAAAGAGACATGTTTTTTTTTTTTTCTGTACAAGGTGTTGTCTGACTGCAGCCTGTTGAACCACTTTCTGTCTGGCACAGATCTGCCTGCTCCACTTACAGCAAATCACTGGTGATAATTTGTGACAGTAGCTCAGGCCTGTTTTGAAACATATTTGAGTAAGTTAAGGTGACTCAGCTTTTTTTCTAAGAAAGCTGCCTGGAGTCAGTTATGTAAAAAAGACAGTTATGTAAGAACAAAAACAAAAAAAAAAACAAAGTGTATCTTCTATGAAAGCAATATATTCTTTTTATCTGGCTGTGCTTCACTGAATTCTGCAGCTTTTCTTATTAATAAGAAGGGAAAAATGTGTAACTTTGATAAAGAGTAAAGCTAATTGTTTCTTCAGTGACTTTTTCGAGCTTCACCGTGGTTTGTTGCATAAAAATGTTTACAGACATTGACTAAATAACGAGACAGAACAGTTATTCCGCTTTATAGACTGTGTTTTGTTTCACAGCTCCTCCCGATTCAGACCAAGACTCTAAATCCTGCAAAAAGAAAGCCTGTGCAAGGTTAGTGCTTCAACAGCCTAAACATCTTCATCGGTGAGCTTATTAAAATTTCTCAGAATTTTGACATGACCCAGCAGCAAACATAAAGATGCAGTTCAAGATGAATGGAAAATGACTTGCAGTTATGTACGCCACTTCAGGACCCTAATATTTTGCATAACTGTCATTTAATAAGTCCAAGTCATCGTTAGTCACATCTTACCTTCTCATGCTTTGACAAAATGAAAGTGTCAAATGTTTGTTAAAGCAATCTTTTCCATGTCCTTGCCTTATCATTGACATGTTAGCATTGCATCTGATCAGTCTTACTGCTAGCCTTCAGGTGCATTCACTATTTATGCCATTTTGCAGGATAGAAGGATATATAGGATAGAAGTACCAAATTAAAAGCTGCAGATTTTTCATCAAAACATTTTTACACAGAGGCTTGCATATACTAACCAAAATACCGATATTTATCTTGATATAATGCAAAGTGAAAGGTTGTAGAACTCACCGAAAAGTCACCGAAGAACTTTAGCACAGCATCTTGGAGTCACATGTGATGCAATTTTCACACCTACAAGTTGTTTGTGAGTGATGCCAGAAATAGGCCTCTACTGTCCCACCATCACAAATGTAAACACATGGAGCTCGCAAACCTCTACTGGGATTTAAACTGAAGCCATGCACTTTGGTGAAATAGAACCAAGTTTTAGCTTTTTGGCAACAAACGCACACGGCTGGTTTGGTATGAAACAAGGGATGTATTGTATATGGAGAAGCAACTCACATCCTTTGCTGGGTAAGGTGGATGTGATAATGTGGCCATTTTTCTTTTTCCTGGAAATGTTTTAAGAGTGTGCGATGTCATAGATTGTATTAAATAGCAGGATATTTTAGGTAAAAATCTAGTGGACCTTAAGAGTAAACTGAAGATGGCTGTTTAACAGGATACTGCTCCAAACCTTAACGCCAAATCAACACAAAGTCAGCCTTCTTGTATGGTCTTCTCAGACCACAGATGTAACTTCTAGTGGAAACCCCTGGGTTGAGCTAAAGGTAAATGAGCAATGGAGAGGACCCCGGACTCCGGATGTGCTTAACATGACATTTTCCTCACTAAGTAAATGTATTCAAATTAAATGCAGGATTTAAAACAATCTGTGTGAGATATGCTACTGCCATGAAAGCTGAATTTATTTTAGCACATTTTGCAAGGGATTCGAACAAATTTCCCCATGTGTTTCTCAATGAGAAAAGGTATTGTTAACTTTATCTATCTAAACTTAACCTCCACATAATCTTTATCTAAAACAAGCAGATCATCCCCAAATAAGCAAATTACCAGCATCAATTTATATGGTAAACTGATGCCATTATTTGCTTCAGTGTGGCAATTACCTAAAAAATAGGTTCATTATCATTTTTTGGGTTTTTTTTTTCCATTGCATGTTGATGGTTTGAAATATATTTTGCTTCTACGTCTGTGTCAAAATTAAATCCTATTTTATTTATTTTATTTTATTTGTAAGGAACACGGCGATCTGGAATCATATTTTCCTATCTACAGGATAACTTTAAAGCATTTTAATTAATAACAATTAACATTACTGTTTGAGAAATTACTCTTCCTCCTCTTGAAAAATATGCCTAACTGCTAACTTTTCTCAAAATTCAATTCAATTCAATTCAATTCAATTCAATTCAGTTTTATTTATATAGCGCCAATTCACAATGCATCGTCTAAAGACACTTCACAACAGTCAGGTACATACATTCCAATTAATCCTAACCATTGAACAGTGCAGTCAGAGATAGTTATTTATTAAAATTGGATAAAAAGTTTTTCTGTCTAAGGAAACCCAGCAGATTGCATCCAGTTAGTGACTTGCAGCATTCACTCCTCCTGGATGAGCATGTAGAGACAGTGGACAGTCACTGGCGTTGACTTTGCATGAATTTAAATTTGTCCAGAGTCCAAACATGCAGTAAATGGCCCTTAAGTGATATTTGGATGATTTTTGCATTCAAGTCAAAAACTAAAATAGTGATGTGTAAGATGTTCAAAGTGATGTTGCAAATTGAACATAAATCAAACATTTTTCAATTCAATTCAGTTTATTTATATAGCGCCAATTCGCAACACATGTCGTCTCAAGACACTTCACAAAAGTCAGGTACATACATTCCAATTAATCTTAATCATTGAACAGTGCAGCCAGATTCTGTTATATATTCAAATTGGATAAAAAGTTTTTCTATCTAAGGAAAGGAAACCCAGCAGATTGCATCCAGTCAGTGACTTGCAGCATTCACTCCTCCCGGATGAACATGTAGAGACAGTGGACAGTCACTGGCGTTGACTTTGCAGCAATCCCTCATACTGAGCATGCATGTAGCGACAGTGGAGAGGAAAAACTCCCTTTTAACAGGAAGAAACCTCCAGCAGACCCAGGCTCAGTGTGAGCGGCCATCTGCCATGACCGACTGGGGGTTAGAGAGAACAGAGCAGAGACACAAAAAGAACAAAGAAGCACTGATCCAGGAGTACTTTCTATGGGAAGGAAAAGGTAAATGTTAATGGATGTAGCTCCTTCAGTCGTTTCACCTAGAAAGAAAGAACAGATAAACTCTGAGACAGTTTTCAAGGTTAGAGTCTGAAAGAGAGCACATATAATTAGTTACAGTAAAAGCTCAGTCAATTGCCATGTCTAGGAGAGAGAAAGGGTTAAACACTAAAAGACAGGGCCATGTGGATCATCGGTAGAGGGTGAGTATTAAGTTGTTGCCAGCAGAAGCTCGGACGATGCCCCTCTCCAGAAAGGTGTCACAGGTAGACACAGGGTCAGGCCAGGTGGAGCTTCTAGGAAGATAAAAGAGAGAGAACAACGTTAAAAGCTGAAATAACAGCAAAAAATTCAAAATTGGAGAGTAGAGTGAGAATGTAGCGAAGAGGGTGAAAGTGGTCATTATGTCCTCCAGCAGCCTAAGCCTATAGCAGCATAAGTACACAGAAAGTTTCAGTTCAGATTATTTAGTTAAACGGCGGTTATTCTCAACAATGTCGTTTCAAGGCACCCCACAAAGGGTCCCACTGATGGTCATTGTTATACTAAAAACCACAAGGATTGGGATACCTCTCTCTGTCAGACTGATTATAACCATTGGAAAAGAGAAGGGGTCATACAGGTAGCAGAAATGGAGGGTGTGTTTGCACCTCAACCATAACTGAGCCAGCTTAGGCTAAACCTGACTCTCCCTTAGTCCATCCAACAGGGAGGGAGGAAGGCTCCCTCCCTGATAAATTAAGCCACTCTAACTATAAGCTTTATCAAAAAGGAAATTTTTAAGCCTAGCCTTAAAAGTAGACAGGGTGTCTGCCTCACGGACCAAAACCGGGAGCTGGTTCCACAGGAGAGGAGCCTGATAACTAAAGGATCTGCCTCCCAATCTACTTCTAGAGACTCTAGGAACCACCAGTAAACCTGCAGTCTGAGAACGAAGTGCTCTGTTAGGAACATATGGAACAATCAGATCTCTGATGTATGATGGAGCTAAATCATTAAGGGCTTTATATGTGAGGAGGAGAATTTTTAATTCTATTCTGGATTTAACAGGGAGCCAATGAAGGGAAGCTAAAATAGGAGAAATATGATCTCTCTTTTTAATTTTCATCAGAACTCTTGCTGCAGCATTTTGAATCAGCTGAAGGCTTTTAACTGCATTTTGTGGATATCCTGATAGTAAAGAATTATAATAGTCCAGCCTTGAAGTAACAAATGCATGACCTAGTTTTTCAGCGTCACTCCTGGATAGGATATTTCTAATTTTGGCAATGTTCCGGAGGTGAAAGAAGGAAATCCTAGAAACCTGTTTAATATGGGATTTAAATGACATGTCCTGGTCAAAAGTAACACCAAGGTTTTTTGCTTTATTACCGGAGGCCAATTTAATGCCATCCAGGTTAAGTGATTGGCTAAGCAGTTTCTTTTTTAAAGACTCCGGTCCAAAGACGACAACTTCTGTCTTGTCTGAATTTAGAAGCAGAAAATTTAAAGTCATCCAAGTTTTCATGTCTTCAATACATGCTTGTAGTCTATCTGACTGGTTGGGTTCATCAGGATTTATAGATAATTAAAGCTGAGGATCATCAGCGTAACAGTGAAAATTTATCCTATGCTGCCTGATAATTTGACCTATTGGAAGCATATATATAGCGAAGAGAATTGGCCCAAGTACTGAACCCTGTGGTACTCCACAATTAACCCTGGAGTTTAAAGATGATTTATCATTTACATGAACAAACTGGAATTTGTCAGACAGATAAGATTTAAACCAGCCTAGCACTGTTCCCATGATCCCTATATATTCAGGCCTGTTTACTTACCTCCAGCCCATTGGAAGCTTTGCTTGGCACAAAACAGGAGCAGCAATTAAAAAGATGCTTACCAGAGAAGTCCCATACTTGGAGCACAGCAGGGGGTGAGTTACGTAACGCTTCACAGCCCATGCCTCACAGTCTATATGCACTGAGTTCGTTTTTGAAGCTCATATTGTGCCACCATCAAGTTTGACAAGTGTCCCATCTTCAAAAATAGCATCTTTTTTCATATCTGAAAAATATACCTACTCTGTATCAGTCATGTAATGTAGCCATCTCTTCTATTATCTTAAACATGTCACACGTTGGAGGCGAGGGTCTGTGGTGGCTTTAAATTATCTGAGGAATCTTGCTGAGCAGCCGTGCCATGAACCGAGGCATCAGTGTAAATCCGAAACCAGTGGCTCATGACCTTTTGTCTATCTGACTATTATGTCCTGACCTGACAGAATTCCTGCAGTGGCTTTGATCAGTGTGGATACAAATGACAGAGTCTGAAAAAAACTAATAATCATAATAACTGTTTGAAACAAAAGCACGACACACATATTATTTAATAGCACACTATAAGGTTGAGAATATAATTCAAAACCATTCATGCCCTTTGCAGTTTTCACAATTTGTCACGCTACAACCATAAACTTGAATATTTTTGCTGTAAAATTGTTTGGAAACCATGTATCATTTTCATTCCACATCACAATTATTTGTGTTGCTCAGTGACCTAAATATCTAGCAAAATACATTGTTTGTAGTTGTGCTTGGACAAAATGTGTAAAAAATATCAAGGGATGTGAATACATTATCAAAACTCCTAAAAGCCCAAAATTAGATCAGTGTAAGACATTCCACATTCACAACTAATTCTTTTGTGACAATATATTTATTTTGGTTTCCATATCTTTGAAGCCATTCAGCCCTTTCCGTGGTATATTGTGTATATGTAACATCTTAGATTCCATTTATGTTTCAATCACTTTGTATCTTTATATAACATTTATTTGGTTGTTGCATAAAAGTGAAACATTGCACCTTAACTGTGAAGGGCAACCTGCATCACGTTGTGCCCCTTAGGCTTTTGAGCCTAGGTTTTAACAGGCCTGTTCAGGATTCTGATGCTGAGAATCTTTTCATCATTCCACAGAAATGATGAAGATAATGTTTATGGAAATCCAGCCACAAATCTGACCTTTAGCCCTCTCATTCTCAAAATAGATATTACATGTGACCAGTTTAATTAATCATGTTTACAACTCAAAGCACTGGGTTAATTTAAATATGTGTGATTCAATACTACCAGCCTATCTGCTTTTTTGCTGTTTAACTCCTCTTTCATGAGAAACCGTTAGTGACACAGAAAAAGATTGCATAAATAAACAAAACTGGGTAAACACTTCTATGACTCTCATACCTACACAATGGGAACCATTTAGAACAAATCTCTGAAAAAATGTGTTCATCATTTGTTTTCTATTTCTGTTTTTCAGGATCGGCCGTGACGGCCACTATGACGAAAGGAATCAATAAAGTTGTTTGCTTTGTATAAGTTGTTGCATCCTTGAGGTTTTTTGTGTGGCAGATCAAAAACCGGCTTTAGTTTTTTTCCATATTACACAATCATGTTCAATCTCTTCTGAGCTACTTTTTCGGGAATGTCTTATTCATCTTGCCAGGAATAGACTGCACATTTTCAGGTGTAGGAAGTGTAACAATAACTATTTAACAATTGTTTAGTTTACTCTTGATGTTAACATTTTCATGCTGGATAAGTTGATGTTTGCATAGCACGCATGTTGTGCATGGAAAAGTCTGACCAAATGATTCCCCTGCATGCAAACCCAACCACAGTGAGGCAGTGTGCCTTTCCCTGCATCAACCCTAAATTTCTTCTGAAGCAGATGTGTATTCAGAATGCATGCATGTGTGTGTGTTGCATAACTTCAGTAATTCAGCAAAAAAGTCCTCTTTTGGCTGCCTGGTTAATGTGGTCTAAAACTCAAGTTAACAGAGCTTTTAAATTTAAACTTTATGTAATGAAGACTTATGTTTCTGCATTTTTATTAAAGTGAGTTTAAGCTGTACTAACAAAAGAATACGGTGTCTTGCAAAAGTATTCGTAGCCCTTTTCCCACAATTTTACACATTCCAGCAAGAAACATCAATGTATTATTTGTATTCAGCTATCCTGAGTCAATAAATTATGGAATCCCCTTTTGCTGTAGGTATAGAAAGCAGTCTTTTGGGGTATGCCTCTCCTGGTTTTGTACATCTAGAGTCAGTCAGATTGGGTGGAAAGCTTCTTTGAACAAACGTTTAAGCCTTCATCTAAACCATCCTGTCCTTGTCCCCCTGGAAGTGGAACCTCTGCCCCAGTTTCAAGACTCTTGACGTCTCAGATGTTTTTACAGGATAACCCCGTATTTAGCTTCATTCATCTTCCCATCAACTCTGAACCTAAGAAAAGAGTCCCCGTAGCATGATGGTGCGACCCCTATGTTTTACTGCTTGCATTGTATATTTAGGGTGATGCCATCTGACCATAGCAACTTCTTCCAGGTTTCCTTTTCCCCTACACAGCTTAGGCGGAACTGTAAACAGCACTTCTTATGGCTTTTTTCTTGTCAGTCTTCTATAAAGGCTAGATTTGTAAAGTAATCAACTAGAAGTTTTTCTGTTAAAAGATTCTTCCACCTGAGCAGTGGATCTCTGCAGCTCCTCCAGAGTTCCCATGAGCTTCTATTGGTGTCTTTTCTGACTAGTACTCTCTTTAACTGGCCTGCCATTTTAGGAGAATGGACATTTCTCTACAGGTTTGCAGTTGTGCCATACTTATTGCTTGTATACCCCACTTTTCAGATTTCAAAAAATTAAAAACCATCTATTATGTACCTTCCACTTCACAGTTATTTGTTACTCTACGTTGGTCTGTAACATAGAATCTCCAAATAATTCATTGAACTTTGTGCTTGTATTGTGACATATGTGCACACATGTTGCAATGCCCTGTTATCACGATGTTATGACCTGGTATGATTTATACAAGAGTGAGTAAACATTTAATATTTTGGAAAGCTCTATTTAATTTCGAGTATTGTGGTAAGAGTTAGGGCTGGCCAGATTTCTAGGGATTTCTTCAAAGTATTTTTGCACATCTGTCTGAACCTGTTTCTGAGAAGTTAAAATGAATTATGCTCATTAACAGCATGATTGCATCTAAATCCTTTTTGGAGAAACTGCAGACAGCCATAAAGCAGACATCATAGCTTTGGTTAAGAGACAAATATTTCCTTAGCTGTATTTTCTTGTATTATGTCACATGTGAAGCACGCCTGGAAACTTGTCATCAGTCAGTTTCAAATAAAAGGCAACTGAAATAAATCGGGAACACACTGTTTCGGAACCAGTCCTAAAATAGAAGAAGTGACCAAGCAAAGTACTGGCTGAAGCCACAGTCCTAATTGTCTTCAGGCTTTTCCTGGGCCTCTACTGTTATTGGCATGCTGGACCTACAGCCGGATTGAATTTTTCCTTTGCGGTGGAAGGCTGTTTTTGCTATTAAAATGAATGAGATTAAGCTGGAGCACTGCTTTCTGTAAATAACCCTAAAGCCTTTTTTATTGATAGACTGACCAGAAGCATTTTGTGTTTAACAGCCAATAACGACCTGACCATTTCCTCATTGTTAAATTATTAATTTAGCTGTCAATTAAAACTGCACACCTATCTTGCCTCTAATGAAATTCAGAAAGCGGCTAAAGGACACATCGATCTGGACCATCAGCTCTACACTCAGTTATTCTGTCACAGAACACCTGGAAGGAAGCACAGATTTTAATCGGCGGTGATGAATTTCAGGCCAGAGCTGAGTTGACTTGTTTTTAGCAATAGATGGATTTGAGTCCAGTCTTCACATCAGGGAAGCCACAACATATCTGGTTACACACAGACTGCCAGCTCGTCTGAAGGGAAAATGCTACTTGTACAAAGTGTTTTTCCCCTCCTCTGGCAGATTCCAGTCCGAAGGCAAACTAGCTATTATTACTTCACTATCATTAGTGGTTGTGCTGTTTTTGAGTTTGGGGCGGGGAAACACTTAATGATTATAAACAAGGACTAAGAGTACAAGATCTGTCTTCTCTAAATATGACAAGACTACTTTTATTTGCTTATTTGTGCAGCAGGAGCCTTGTGGCTATCTGCTTACTGTGCTACAGTGCCCAGTAAAAGTATTCATAGTACTTGAACCTTTTCATATACTGTCAACAAATCCAAACTTCAGTGTATTTTGTTAGGATGTTATGTGAAAAAACACAGAAAATTGTGCTTTGAGTTGAATGTAAATGATACCTGGTTTTCAAATCTTTCAAATCATTAATTATTTGGAAAGATGGCATTTCTCTTTTAATCTGATACCCCCAAATAAAATCCAGTTCAACTGTCTTCTAAAACCACATAAAGTTAATCCATGTATGATTCAAAATCAGCATAAATACATTTGTTCAGCTTGTCAGAGAACATTAATAAGCAAACGGTAACAAGACAACCGAAGAACACAGCAGACCTCTCAGGGATGAAAGTGTGCAGAAGTTTAAAGCAGGTTTAGTTTATAAAAAAACTGTTATAGGCTGTGAAAGATTTAAAACTGGGAAAGGTTCACCTTCCAGCAGATTTTTTTTTTCCTGGGATGACTGCTTACAAATTTCTAAGGACACTGTTAGAATATTTAAAATGTTTACTCAGACATAAAAGTTAAGGGGATTTCAGTGGATTTAATGTCTTACCCTATTATAACAAATTAATAGAGAAAGTATTTAAGTAAATAGATGAATCTTTAAATGTAATCTTATAAAAACTGAAATTTAAACCCATTTAGTTTTCATGAGGATGAATTTGTTAGCAGCTCATAATAGTTTCATATCATTGTGACATTCTGCCAGAAATATGAGCCAAAGACCAATAGGATATATTATGTAAACATAAGGTTTATTGCAAATGTTCAGTCGTATCCAAAAACCACAGCGGTCAACTGTGAGGATACTTTACAGCAACAACAAAATCAATTTTACAAAAACAACAAAACAAAAACAGAATCTAGCACTAGCTATGAAGACTTCTTCCTGTGAAGTTTTACACATGGTCCTCATTTGTTTGCTTTCGTTGCCGTGTGAAAAACAGTCTTTGGTAGCTGGAAAAACGACAACAACCGAAGCCTTGTCAGAAATGCGATCATCGCATACAGGCACCGTTGTCGTGCCATTGTTTTCAAGTTGCCATCTGAATAATGAAATAGGCCAGATACTGGATGGCACTACTTACAAAAAAAAAAAGAAAAAAAAAAAGACAAAAATAAAAATCAGGAGTGCATAGGCTGCTAGAAACGCAGCTGTCTGCCTGCAAACTATCCTAACAGTGTTTACCTGAAAGACATTTCATCTCCATTTACATTGTAGTTTTCCTGCAAGTAAGGGAAACAAAAATGGCAGATATGGCTGGCCTGTAACAAAGAAAGCTTCTGAAAGCCTAGTACACTGCTCCTATTGTACAAAACTGATTTTTGTACTGAATTTGACAAAAAGCAGAAGATATAGCAGAATTAGTTTTCCCCCATAAGCAGCAAGCCCCGACAGCAAACAAAATGATAATAAGTCTACATGTTTTATGAGATATTACAGTATACTGGTTAGTTTACTGCTGCAGTTCATCAGCTCTGATGGAGTACACTGGATTGACCTCCACCTCTGTAGCCTTAGCTTATCCTGTGTATTTTTCTCGTCATGCTCAAGATGGATAGGAACACGGCAGCGATACACTGTAGGTAGATCAAAGGTCCTTATGTGTCTGAAGAGTGTGACTGGAAGTCCTTTAAAGTATTTTTGAGATAGGGTGAATCCACACGAATAGGGCTGTTCTTGTTGTGACTTGGAGGACTGCCTCGGATGGGTCTCCTCTTGGTCATGAGGGAGCAATGTCCCAGCACTTTCCAGGTTAGCGCCTGCAGGGCAAGCCCAATCAACACCTCCTCACCCCCTCTACCCCCACAGAGGAAAGAAAGGCTGGTGTTTCGTTGGAAGAGTTTGGCCAGGGAGGGAAATCCCCACCCTCTGTCTAGGCTAGTCTGCACTCTCTATGCTTAACACTCATGCCTACCAAGAGAGACTATGACAAAGAGCTGGATGGTACACAGGATGGGCCTGATATGGCACCAGTTTTAGAGAGTCTCTAGTTCTGGTTTTGTGCTCATCAGTATCAAGAGTTCATGTGTGTTCCATCAATCATTTACAGCACCGATGATTCTTCTTCACTGTCCCGAAGAAGTCTCGGTGGCGGCGATTTAGTAACGCTTACGTTCAAAAACGAGGTCCACGACTGGTAAAGAGAAAGTGGCTCTGCCCGCCCCAAGACAGAGCCACTTACACAGCAGAGCCAGTTCTGTGGCTACAGCTCTGCTGCTGGTTCTGTTGCTGTGGCTCTGGGGTCACCTGGACAGTCTCATTGTCCAAAAGCACATCTGTCGGGATGCGGGACTGGAACGTCTCCAGCTGCTCCGGACTGGCCAGGTTCTTGAGCAGGTAGTTCTCCCTCTCAAGCTGGTTGTTCTTCTCCGCCAGCTCCTTGATCTGTTCCTTGAGGATCTCCACCTCCTCACGCACTGCATACATCAGGTGGTTCTTGACAAGATCCTGTCATTTCAAAAAACAGGAAACGGATCAGTCTCAAAATATCCGAAAAAAGTTCATCTTGTAAGACTAATCTGTTTGCGGCAAAACTGATGCATGGAATTCAGTTGCACCAGCAGCAAAGTGACAGGCAAAGTTTGCAACTCAGCTCTTAATGCAGGGTATAATTACAGTTGAGTTTGCATGCTACAAAACGTTTTTTTTTTTTTCTTTGAATTGTTTTGCTCCCAGCACTTGTTTTTAACTCCGAGATGTAACGCAAACATGCAGCAGCCCGTGCCTGTTGCTCACAGCAGGGGCTTCCCACTGCTTTTACCCATAATCAGTTTTGGAAGTTGCTTCTTGCAGATGCCAGGGATTCTAACTGTTCCAAGAATCATTCTAGCAAAAAGGTCTCAAGCTTACTCACAGGCACAAACAACCTGTCTGACGTGATGGATGAATTCTCCATTTACAAGTTATACAGAGGTCACACTGATTGCATTGTTATGCCGTGCCCTGTATAGGCCTGCCATTATGGTTTGTGCTAAAAGATGCATGAGCCCCACTGTATAACCTTTCTCGCATGCGTTATCGTTGTGTTTGATGTGCTTTCTCTGCTTACCATGGCCTGCTCGATCTTGTTGTCAATGGCCACCACGCTAGCACCAGAGGCACTGCAAACAAGAAGAAAGAACCATAAATTAACAGCCCATAAACACATACACTGTTAATTTCACACGCACTGCTCCCTTCAGACGTCACACCTATCAGACAGCGAAACAAAAAGCTGACAGAGCAGAAAGGAAAAGAGATCACTGCTGTTATATGAGAAGGCTTTACGTGTGAACTAAGTTTGTAGCCCTTTTCATACGGATTACAATGCAATAAGCGCACAGCAGAATAAACAACGCCAGCTGATGGGAACATGTAAATAGAAGTCAAGCCGGTCGTTAAAGAGCAAATGTTTGCAACCATAAGCAGAGTTCGGTCAATAAGCTCTCCTCGGTTTGGTTTAGAAACGCCACATTCAAGCACAAAACTACCTAATCGAGAAGTATACCTGTTGTCAAGTTTGACCGAAACGACGTCTCCTCCGAGCAGCGAGGAGAAGAAAGAGATGGAGAAGTTGTGCAGCTGGTAGACAGCCACCTCCATCGGCGTCTTAGCGAACATCTCCGTGCTCATGTTGAAGACCACACTCGTTTGGATGATCCTTCTCGCCACGATTGCGACTTGGTCGGTCACCGAAGTGAGTCAGTAAGTGAGGATTCGGTTAGTAGCGATGCACTGACTCCTCTTGCTCTTGCTAAAGCCTAAGAGCTCAGTGCTGTGTCAAGGGTTATTTGTCAAGCTTCGCCGGTTCGTACGAGCGACTGTCTGTTGCTATTTCTGCCCCCGGCCTGTATTTGTAAGGCTGGTTTCGTGACGTCAATTATGCAAATTAGTTGAGAGCGGGAGGGAGGGGGAGGAGGCAGAGCTGCTGGTGCCTTCTAGGGCTATCAGGAAAAAAAAAAATCATTAATGAGCCATATTTTTGGGTTCTGATAAATACACCCCCTCCTCTGCTTTTATCTAATGCAACATGGTACAGTTTGTTCTGTACAGTGTCGAATTCACCGTGGTGTCTTTTGATTTGCATATAGCTGTTTATGAGGATCTGTTTACAATAATTCGCTTTTCTAATGAGCATTTGTTAAGTTTACAATAGAAAAAGGAACTAAATGATAACTCTTTATGCAGTGTGAAAAGATACTTTATAAGCATTTTGCATGTTACTCATGTGGATTTGTAGCATTTATCTGTTTTTTTTTTTTTCAGAAACTTCTCAGATGTTATTGATTCGAGTACCAAATGAAAGACATAATCGCAATTTGCAGCGAAATTCGGGATATGCATCCAATGCGTTATCACGTTTATTATTTAACACTTCAGCAGTCATTTAGAAGGCTTTCACTAGAAGTCAAAACAACCTCCAGAAGAACGACTGTTGAAATTAGTCTTTGAACGCAGCATCGCAAGTGCCCCGCTTCTGAACTTCTGTCCTTTTTCAAGTGCAGATGCAGTTAAACCACAGACCGATATGTGCTTCAATTCTAACCAGCCCACGGTTACAAGATGAAGTTTTGCATATGCGTAAACACGGTGCTGTTTTTGTAAACAAACGCTTGTTTTGTTCAAATGTCGCATGCATTATATGGTTTTGTATTCTAATCGAATTTTCACGTGAATTGTAAATCAGATCCTGGTCTTTATCGGAGAGAGGTTTATATTTTACTTCATTAGATTTACACTGATTTGCTCATGTAAGCTTCCTGTTATCATGTTATCGACTCACATTGTGCAGGTTTCTGTTATCAGTGTGGGTCCCTGATAACTTGATATCTTGGGATACAAGAATGAAAATAACATATTGCTCCCACAATTTGTCCTATAAATCACAAACATCCATGGTATAACGGAATGTCATACACTATCTGAGCACTTGAACAAGTACACTTTATTTAGGTATTTTCCATCCTATAGTTTGGAAATTTCTATAATATTTTTATATATAATATATATATATATAATATATATATATATAATATAATATAGATATGAACTCGAACTCTCTCTAGTGGTGAGAAAGTAGGTTACACTGTAATATCCATAACAAAGCTTGCTTTTTTATTTTGCTTGTGGGTTTTTCCAATCACCCTTTTGCAGCGAATTCCAACTTGTTTTTCATTCTTACATATTATTAATAGATTTATTTTATCATGCTTTTGTGTCATACTCCTGGAATTATGTTTCTTATGTGCACAACAAAAACATCAAGAATATTTAAGTAATAAATGTAGGCCATTATGTCTGCAGCCAACACACCTAAAGTGGTGTAAAGTATAAATAACCAATCACTGATCATATAAATAATCACTCAATGATCCCTGCTTTCTATTGCATGACCTTTTGCACTGTTGGAAGCATTTTGAATCCGTTACCACATGTGATGCAATTGTACTAAGTCTTTTCTGTAATAAACAGATTGTGGGCAGCAGCACATGCTGGTAAAGCACACAAAATGTCAGCATATTTCTTTACACCAAGCTGCACCTAAATGTGTTATTAGATGTGTTTATGCTCTATGCAAAGTTTAACAGCTTTAATGTCATTGCCCATCACCTCTCAGCTATCACTGTGTACTCGTTTGTTAGTGCAGTTTACTGATACTGGACCACTGAGTAGCCGGAAACATTTTTTTTTGGAACAGCACTGGGCAAAACATTTTCTTCTAATACACAAGGTACCAGAACATTCCAAGTTATTTAGTAACCTCTATGGAATTTTTCCTCTGAGCGGGTTCTTCATCCAACTATGGGAGTCTTCCATTTTGATTTATATACGATCACACCCCATCAGGTACTTGGTTAAATGAATCAGTAGTAAAGCCAAATAAAGTCAAATACATTCCCAGAAATATTCATACCCCTTGAACTTTAATCTATCTTAGAGGGATAAACCAACACAAAGTAATGCATAATTGTGAAGTAGCAAGCAAACAAACTATGCTCTTATTTTTTTACAAATACAATTCTGAAAAGTGTGTTGTGCAATTGCATTCAGCCTTCTGAATCAGTACTTTGTTGAACCCACCTTTTGCTCAATTATGGCTGCAGGTCTTTTGGGGTATGTCTCTCCCAACTCAACAAGAGGCTGAAATTGTTGCCCCTTTCTCTTTACAAAACAGCTCAAACTCGGTCAGATTTGATGGAGAGTTACTGTGAACATCATCTTTTCAGTCTTGTGACAGGTTCTCAGTTGTATTTAGGTCTAGGCTTTGACTGAGAGCCATTTGAACATTGTATGTTCAGCTCCATCCACCTTCCTATCAACTCTGACCAGTTTCCTTGTCATGCTAAAGAAAAGTATCTCTACAGTTTGATGCTGCCAGCACCATATTCCACAATGGGGATGATGCGTTCAGGATTATGCAGTGTTTTTTGTAAGCACACATAGCATTTGCATGCATGCCAACCACTTGGGTTTTTGGTCTTATCAGATCACCATCTTTAAAGTGCTTGTCGTGCCCCTCACCTAACTTGCGGCGAACTGCGAACTGCTACACTCTTCCATAAATGCCGGCTTGGTGAAGTTGACCTATCAGCAAATTCTTCTATTTGAGCAGTAAACCTCTGCAGCTCCTGCAGAGTTACATGGACCTCTTGACTACTTCTCTGATTAATGCTCCCCTTGCCTGGCCTATAAGTTAATGTGACCGGCCACATCTTGCCCAGAATAAATTATAAACAGGTTGACTCTATTACTGCTTAGATTACGTCTTAAAGCAGTCGACTGCACTAGATTTGATTTAGGGGGAACAGAATAAAAGAAATGGAACATAAATGTACACAACACTTTTCAGATTTTTATTTATGAAAAACATCTTAAACCATATAATATTTTACTTCTGCTTCAAAATTATGATCTACTTTGTTTTGGTCAAAAAGCAAATACATTTAATTGAAGTGTTTGGTTGTAACATGACAAAATTGAGAAAGGTTCAAAGACCATGAATACATGTGTAAGGCCCTTTAGGCAGGAGTCACAGTGAATGCCTCTAGCTGGGCTGAGATTCAGTCAACGGGAAGCACTCCAAAACATGTAATATACATATTGCATACGTTGTGAGCAATAAGATGAGTCCATAAACAAATTTCATTGCTTTGCCAAGTTTCAGAACAGTACTGAAACAAATATTGACAAGAATATGTTTTTCAACATATAAACAACTTAATTTAGTTTTCCAACAGCCTGTTTCTAAACAGTTTATTTCCCACATAGACATAAGTTTGTTCTCGTCTTAAAAGCTAAAATGGGTCATATTTCCGATGAACGCTTGGTGCCTGTTCATGTTTGATGCATAACAGTTTTATTCAGTGAGTCACACTACACCCAGACCACAGTTCCCATCAAATGTCCTGAGCTCCAGAGCCAAACATGTTATATAATACTGTTCATCTGCAATAATGGCTGAAAAAGAAATAGAATAAATCATGCTGCCAACGCTCTTGCTACAAGCAACTGGGTTTTGACACATACATTTCACGATGTACGCATCAGTAAGTGCCAGAAATGCAAATTGTTAAATCAACAGAGGATATAAGCAAATAAATAAAAACAGGCACATTGTTTCAGTCTTGCCTTTTGGTTATTTTCCTCTCCGTTTCTATGAGTTTGCAATGTGTGGCCTTGTAAAAGTGTGATTCACTAATGTGCATAACCGCCACAGGTTGCAGCCAGAGGCTATCTCAAAGGAAGCCGATCTCAAAGGTAGCTGTCCATGTGGGCAACAACACTGGCTAGAAACAGTGACTACTAAATGGTCTCCACACACCAGGACACCCAGAGGCAATCATTACCACATCTCCTTCTGTCTCCTGAGCAACGAATAACAAGAAGGCTCGTAGTTTGAGTCTTTCTAATTAAATTTAACAAACTGTCAATATCTTCAATTCCATTGGAAATAATATTCCCTTGTGTAATGTGTTGTGTGGAAAATGCAAGGTATTTGGTGAAGTATGAGAGTACAGGCTTTGCGATTTAATGTCCTTTGCCAACAATGCTGCATAGATAAAAACAAATGATGTGCATGTCTGTTTTTTTAATGCAGCATGAGTGGAAATTTGGAACTGATTAAGGACTTTGTACAGGATTCAATGTTCATTAGTATCCTTAAAACTTGTTTAAAAAATGTGTGTTACGTGGGTCCAAATGTGAGGCAATGAAGCAGATTTTGTGGAACATCACATCCAGTCACCTCTTTGAACTACTGTATGTATAATTCTTTTGATGCACTCCCGTTCTGGATAGTGCATCTGTTCTGAAATCAAGGGCCTAAAATTAACAGTGTTTTGCAAATACAGGACTGGGTTTGTTTTGTCTTTATATCGCCATTTTTTTTAACTCATTATTTCATATTATACTGTTATTTAGTCATAGATGCAATATCCAGGTCGCAATTGTGTTGATTCTCTAGCAATGTCGCACATTTGTTATAATGGTGTGTGAGAGCTGTATCACTATTGTGGTGGAATCTTTCAGCTGTCCCAAAAAATGTATGACAGCTTGGCTTATCTGGTGATCAAATTGGGAGTTCTACTGGGTTAAGTAATAAGACAAAGTATCATTGTGCTCTGGCATTGTGTTTCCAGGTCTCATTGAAACAAAAAGTACGTACCTAATAGTGTGACAGGGTACAACAATGTACCTGGTATTAGACAAGCAATAACACTGGAAGACTTTACAACAGCGATATGACTACACATAATCAAACTGTGCTAATGTTTTTTTGCTTTGGGTACACAACAAACATAGACCCCAGAAAATGAGTAGTCTATCTATTTAACTGGACAAAATCCATGTTGTGTTAGGGAAAATAAGACAACAAAAATCCATCCACAATTCAAGATCTTTCAGCCAATGACAAATTGCCTGTCTTCCGCAGTTCATCTGTCTTTCAACTGCACTCTTTCACTGTTATGGCACCAAATGTTCTGTTAGATACAAGACAAATTTCTTCCCCATCCTCTGCTACACTCACTTACCGGCGATCAGGCCTCTTGAAGAGACTCGGTGAGTATGGGGGCGAGTAGCTAACAGTTCTGTCTGGAAAGCTGAAAGGAAAATGCGGATGGTAGTAAAAGAATCTCTGAGGTGGCTCGATCACCTGAAGAGGCGTCACAATCCTAGGAGAGGGTGGCCTTGCTCCAGAAGATCTAACTCCAGTGGGACACGTCTGAGACTGTCCCATCGTGGTGTCCGAATAAAGTGGTTGTTAAGGCTGCAAGAGACTGTTGACTTTTTTCACACAGTTCCTTAAGTGTTTGTATCCAGCAACTTTGTTCTCAGGGCACAAAGAGGCAATTGAGCAATGACGATGCTGCTGGCTCTGCAGCCATGACTGTGAGTGCCATGCTCAGACTGATACTTGCATGATTTGACCCAAGTATAGAGGAATACAATAGTCCTAGAGTCCCAACGAAGATGAGTTTCCAAAACTGGGGCCAGTTGTTTTACGTGTGCTATGCTGGAATGTCTCTTCCAGGCAGACAAAGGAAGATACTTCTCAAAATGCAACTTCAGAAAGCAATGGTCATGCCAGTGTCTGTAATGTATTTTAATAGTGGTATTACAGCTCACCCAAAATGCTTATAAACATTGCAAGTGTTTTGAGAGCCTTCTGAGAGGCTGAAATAGGTCAAACAACGGCTGACATATTGAAATCTGTTAGCTTGCAAAAGCAAGCAGAGGCAGATAAATGAGTCTAATTGTTCCTTATGTAACATTTCTTATTATGAATGCTGTGTTAAAGAAATCCCTCAAATTTCTGGGTTTGCCTCATACATTAATCCTCTTTTGTCACCAGGGATATATTTGTTTGGAGAGTCACTCCTTTGGAAAAAAAGGTACGAACAGCATAATAAGCTACTCTTGACAAATTGCATGCCTCTTTCCAGTTTGACAGCTCTGCATAAACATCTCACGTCTCATTTTAAGCTTAATCCTGTCTGCTGGCAAGAAGGATTTGACATTTGACATCTACAGCGCAGAGACGTCTGGTGTTAAAGGTAGTCACGTACTGTAAAACCGGATTTTCTGTCGACCGTCACGCAAATCTCACAGATTTCCAGAAGCATCAAATAGAAATCTTTTAATCTATACCTAATCAATAAAGAAACATAAAAAAACATAGATCATCCTACATTCAGACACCAGGACTTCATAGATGCACAATCATCACATATGTAAGCAGAGCGAAATTGTTTACTTCCTTGTATTCGCTGAATTTCAGGGTCACTCAGTTCAGAGTGAAACTATTATTAATTGTTTTTGTCTTTGTTTTTGTAGAGTAACCAATCATATTGAACTTTAGTTAATATTTATTACATCAAAAACAATTAAATATAACTAGACAGAATTTGAAACTTTTGAATTCAGTTTAGTCTTTTAATAAGAGCGGTGAATTCCCATTGATTTGTTCATTTATTTGCAGTACAGAAATCATTAAGATCAGATTTTAATGGGAGGGACGAAGGAGACAAAAGGCATTTCTACTATTTAGGCAAGCTTGGTAAATGTATTGCTGTTGTAGAGGATAACGGAAAAAAATAACATGGCTATAACAGTCTACATACAGTTAGCAAAAGTTGTAGTTTAAAACTCTGCAGGACCTTTGCTTTGAATGTTGTGTGATAGTTCTATTCATTATTTTATTTGCTATAAGGCAACCATTTAGGCATATACATAGTGCATTTTTTAATATCTGATGTTGCTTACGGTATTGCTTGCATATTAATGATTAATGTCCACTAAAGTAAAGGGTTCGACACTGTGAAAATAGTATGTATAGATGTATAAGTTACATCAGATACTTTTTGTGTTACGTGTTATTCTTATATTCCTCACAGCACCCTGTGGAACAGCCTATGTGCATTTCTGGTAATTTTCTAACCTATATTCATATCATTTCCAATAGCAGTTTATACCTAATTCAGTTTTCCTTTAATTCCACATTAATGCCTGGCTTACCATGCATTAATGTAATTTATTATTACCTTTAGCAAAAAGGAAGTTTTTCTGGAACTAACAGAAGGGACAAGCAGAAAATGTGCCAAATGGTGCTGTGCTCAGTAGATTGGAGCTAACAAGCCTGGGGCATTTTAGCATCGGGCACCAGGGTACAATTCAGCAGAAGTCAAGTGTTTTTAGGCCATAACATAAGGATTTACCTTGTGTCCTATCCGGAACAATACTCCAGTTAAATTTACTCCAGTTAAATTTACCGTGAAATTTCCAATGTGGAGCTAAGCCCTTAGGTAAAGAGTTCTTGTCTTAAAATTATCAAGCAACATTCATAACCAAAGTTGAAATTGTCCCCAAAAGATAAGCTATTATGTTCTCTTATGTATAGCTCATAGGATCCCCATCTGTCTTTTAATGGGGACTTTTGGACATGAAAGCACACACACACATGCACACACATACACACATACAACCTTAAAACTTGGTTATGAAACCCAGTATAGTTCAGGTCCAGTTAAGTGAACTCTAATTGCTCAATAGAGGGTCTGTCTTTTTACTTATCATGGATTATTTCTTGTAAGACTAGGTTTTAAACAGTATGGGTGCAATTCTCTTTTCTACTCTAAAGCTGCATTGAAAAAAATCGCAAAATAACAATAAAATTGAGTTTTGTACCAAATTTAATGCAATAGTGTGTTTCCGAAATTACACTGGGTTCTGAACATCTTGAGGTTCAAAGGCTGACACTTCGCATGTCCGACTCACTTCCCAAACTAAAACGGTACTGAGTTCAGAGACATCTGTTTATTTATCAGTCCATGGATACTTTGTGTACTGCACACCCCCACCCACCCCCAAAAAAAACCCCCCCCCCCCCCCAAAACAAAAGAAGAAACCAATCGGCTACATGCTGCCAACTCCTAACCACCAGGTCCTCTATTGCAAATTCTATCATTGGTTGAATATCACAGAGTAATTACAAGTAAAGCTGGGAGTTGCATTTTTTTTTTTACTAAAATTCGAAATCCTGATGCATATACTGGCTTTTAAAGTATATTTAACCAAATGCTGTCAATAAAAAAGGTCTCTTGATGATGTTTTTTAAACAAAAGCTATTCTTTCTCTCTCCTGCATGTATTTTCCTATATATCTTTTCCTGTGCTATTTTTTTTTCCATCATGTCTGTTCTTAATTTTTTTTCTTGACATGTATCTGGCTGAGCTTGCAGATGTGTGACCCAAGTCACCAACAACTGGAACAACACTGGAGGGACTCAGGCCCTCGATGAGCTGCGCCCTGGCGTGCGATTATGTGCTTAGTTTTGTGTTTGTTTTCCAGTGTGGACGCTGATGCACGGTGCTTGCCGTAAGTTGTATGCCTGCGTGGCCTGCTCATGCACGTCCCACTTTGTCAGCAAGATCTGGATTTAACTGGATGATAGGCACCCTGCAAACTCTCGCTGTCAGTGTCATCCAAACACTGAGTCGTTCCCACAGACTCCTGCAGGCACCTCCGCTGGGCCTTGAAGCTAATCCTTTGTCACCTGTGAGATGACGATGGAGTGGCGACTAAGTTCCCATGGATAATTTGACATGAGTCACTAGCGGTCATCCTAGGTTTAACAAGCTCACATTTTTGAAAATAATGGATGTAATAGGAGGTTTTGAATTTTTTTAGATTTTCTATAAAATCCTTTTGCATTAGTTTCATTCAGCTGGTGCTCAAAATCTTGTCCATTTTGTCTTGCAAGTCAGCTATAAGACAAGTGACATGCCTGTGTAGGACAAGTCACTGGTATCAGTAAACAGTTATGGCTCCTTCTACCGTTACACATATTAGCCTGAGGATGTTTCATCAGACAGATCTTTACAAGCCACACAAAATGTGTTACAAGACCGCAGGAATATCTCAGATCAAACAAGTGGAGCTCTAAATCTCATTAAAGATGACAGGTCAACATATATTTTATCAACTGAATGTATGGAGAGGATTTTCACTGAACAGATCACATCATGTTATAGAAAGCTAAAATACTCAGAAGTGGATTTCAGAGGTTTGCTAAAGTGAAAACAAAACTTTATGCATTTTGAAATTAATTTTATTACCTCTTAAAACTTTAAAGCTTTTTTACAAAACGCCCAAAAATTGCCTTTGTTTTTGTCATTGAAAAAAAAGGTAAAGTTATTTAGCAGACAGTGAAAAGGGTCTCGTAGGATGATCCTACCTGCTTATAAACATATCTTATTTGTTTTAGGGAATTGTTCCAGAAAATGTTGCTGTTGTTCCAAATATCCTTATTTTATACATGTGTTGCTATTTTTTTAAATTTTGCAAGTCAATTCAAATCCCCTCTTTTACTGTTGTCCCTGCAACAATCCAATCTACAATTCTCTAAATGCCATCATGGCTTGTTTCTTATTGACATTCATCATCAGACTTTATCTAAGCTTCTGTTCTTTCCTAATTAATTATCTTAATTAATTCAATAAAAGTCAATTAGGTCCAAGGGCCTGGACAGAAACATTCAGGGAGGTCTGGGGTAAAAGGGTTTTAAGTTTTTTAAAAAAAAAAAAGGGAAAATAATCTTTTTGATAAAAATTTTCGCCTATTTTCACTTTTTTCGGTCCCCCTATTTTTTTAGGACAAAAAGTAATTCAATTTGGAAAATTACCCTTTAATATGTAGTGATGGACCGTTTTCTTTGGGAGATCTGACCACTTATTTGCATTTAAACTTGAAGCTACGTACTAAACCCAGAAATAAAGCTAAGCTGGTTTTACATACACAAGCATTCACAGACTCAGGCAAGCCAAAAAGTGTTTTTGAAACTATTCACTATGAAAAGACACTTTTGCTTTCTGTCACCAGGGACCCTGATAATAACATAGTGTCGTTGTGAGGTAGTACAAAGACCCAAGCCTCTCTCCTTCTCAGCGAACAGCAAAGATTAAAAACCGTTGGGCTGATCGGATCTGAACGCCGAGGTGCAGTGAGGATTTCACTTAAACAGAGAGGAAAGCTGAGGCCTGGGAGAACATGATGATTGCAATATTTCCTCAGCCTGTCTGCATGGTGAGAGTCCCCCACTGACAGGGGGACAGCGTGAGACAAACAGGGACAGGGACAGATGTGCAGACTCTTAGAAGGAAACATGTTTATTCAGAGCAGTCTACTTTAAAAGACAAACTTAAATGTGTGTCCAGCTGTCGCCCACCCAGGTGCGGTTTCTAAATCATATGAATGTGGCTACAAATACATTTACTTATTATTTTAAAAACTAGCTGGAGAGAAATAATTTCCATCTTAATGGAGATGCTTATAATTTATGAAAACTTGATTAGAGCTCATGTTCTTTTTGTCTAAAAAACATAACTTTGCGGATTATGATGAATTGACAATCATAAGGCTTTTATTATTTTGCTCCATTTTTTTACAGGATGTATAGTCATTTAATAAACCCTTCTTTGTAACAGCTAAGCTGGAATGAATAAAGACCAAAATCACTGCCCCGCTCTGTTTCTGCATCATATTATCTACATTGTTTAGATGAACATCTGATTACGGTTTGTTCCTTTTACAACAGTTTCTTTTGTACAACAAACTCATGCAAGTCACTTTTCAGACAGTTCATTGAACTCGGACTTAACAGTGGGAGTCAGTCAATTATAATCATTGATTTAATCAACTCCTTGCCTCCTTTCTGATATGCTATTGAGCTGATAGTTCCAAACATTCTGCACATGTCGATGTTCATGTTTGCTCAGCATGAATACTTGAAATACATTTTAGGATTTGCACAATTTCAGGATGAGACTGGAAAACAATATTTGAACCTGCCGCAGCAACAAATCAAGCAGTCTGATATCTTCCGTCATACTGTGTGACAGGAGTGACTACCAACATTTTATAGTACTAAATACGTACTAAGACAGCAGATTATAGCAAAAAGTACACAGCTTGAAAAGTCTGAATTTGCTCTTATCATTTTCCAGGTCTAAAAAAGCATGGGAAAAAGAAAACCAAGTAGGGAAAAATGTTTGATTTTCCAGGCTTTTTTCCTTCTTTCATTTTCTAAAGGATAAACATCTAAAAATATGTAGTAAATGCAGTGTTTTTACATGTATTTATAAATTAATTACATGCTTTCCTTTTGAATGCCATGTCGAACCCTGATTTTGAACATTTTACCCAGCAGACTCAAAAGCAAACCACAATAGACAACTTTGTATTCAGATTGAACTCGGCCCGTTGTTCTTACAAGCCGTCTGGTTAAATGCTAAACAAAGCACTAAACCAATATACCAAAGTTCCAAAATTGTGCTTTAGAGAACCTAATTATAGTTTAGGATACTCAGGGTTTTATTTGTCATGTCCTAGAACACTGATTTTGAAATAGAGCTGAACTAAGTTGGTTCAGAGGTCACAGAAACAGTAAAAAGGCTCTATACCAAGCTTTAAACATTAAAAGCCATTTTCAGCATTGTGTTTGATGATTTGTGGAACACACACAGATCCTAAGACTAGTAATACCGGACTACTATTCAGTTTCAGGTTTTATATTTTGTACTTGTCTGAGAATAGAATTTTGAAAATAAAAATGTTTTGGAAACCTGAGTGTGAACCGAGCCGCAGATTCATCTGAATAATATTTTTCCCAGTAATTCTAGACTACAACGAAACCTTCTTGTTTTTCTTGTTTTGAACTCACTTCATTCAGACAGTAAGATGGCCGAAGGTTGTCACTCACTTTAATTGTGGAATCATGTATTTACTGCATCCTTATCAGAATCAGCTCTGAGCCATTATGCCAAAGCACGTTAGTTTTTTCATGCGGTATCTTTACTAACAAATAGGATATAGCTGTAACTGTAGATAGCATTAGTGTTGGGACCAGTTTCTCCATTGAACACTGTAGTAATATTTTTGGCTGATGGAAAACCTTTGATTAATGAAGAACAATTATAGAAACAATCCTAACAACTTTACAACTTGTATTCTATCATATATTTGAGTCTAATTTGCAATTCTTTAAGCTTCTCTTTCTTTGACCATACAGGAAATACCTGCACTTGAAGTAGCACCTGAGCTCACAATCGCTC
Organism: Crenichthys baileyi; assembly: GCA_036173005.1. Classification (NCBI taxonomy): domain Eukaryota; kingdom Metazoa; phylum Chordata; class Actinopteri; order Cyprinodontiformes; family Goodeidae; genus Crenichthys; species Crenichthys baileyi. The sequence goes on from JAHHUM010000021.1 coordinate 492,610, forward strand.
ACAACACAGAGGACAAACTCTCTGTAGATATATCTTGGCTCATCTAAAACCCACAGAGAAGCGAGTAAACACGCTCCACCATCCCGGTCATTATAGGCTCAGGCTAAATCGGCTCACCTCCACCGTGTACACAGAGGGTGCAAAGTTCACTTTTGAAACAGGGAACACTCTTCTGTGAGTTCTGCACGCACATGTCGTACAGGTACACTAATCAGTCAAAGCTCAGTGCAAGTGAAGGTGTGCATCCATGCGTGGATGTCAGCGAGAGATTCCCCACAACTCATGCAGGCAAAAGGACAAGGACGCATTACGACACAAAGACATACATGCGTGCAAAGAAACGGACATACACATGAATGGATATTAAAGATCAGTGATACATAGTGATACAAAGCTCAGACATACATATGAATGCAAACACGCACACCACATTCTGCTTCATCTCTGCTTAAAAACATTTTTCACTCTTCCCAAAACTGAGCTCTTTTTGTATTGCAATAAACATCTCAAAAATATATTATTGGAGATATATTGATTAAAAGCACTAGAGGTGTGAATAAAGGAAAATGGCTTCTGTAAATGTCTTTCTCTCATGTTAGTCATTTTTAAAACAATTACAAAAAAACAACAAGACAGTAGTCATACTTGAAAAATCAGTTGCAGTGAAAGCTGTGTCTGACGTAAACTTCTTATCAGATTTGGCCCTTGAGTTAAAAAATGTGCGTAAGCATCTCTGATTGTTTTGAAGACTGGCAGAGTTCCCCACGTATGCAGCATTTGGGAGACAAAAAGCTGTCACGCTATCTCCATGCAGAAATCACAGAGATCTTACTCTGATGTATGAGCGTCACACCATGATGGAAGCGTCTTGGTTTTATGCTGACACAGGTGAATAAAAACACCAGGAAATCACAAGAAATGCAACTGCTTGTTAATGGTGAAGGAACATATATACTGTGCAGCCCTAAAATGTGGAAATTACAAATATAGAGAACATAGGACTGGGAGAAGCCCACAAGGTCAGGCATGCACTGCACACCAGAATGCATGCTCATCCAGGATTGTTCTTGGCTTCGACCCTGAAATAGCACAAGCGCATGCTGCAAAAGAAACATGCCAGGCTTAAACATGACGTGCAATTACTGCACCCAATAAAACAAAATATGTGACAGCCTGTTTTTTTAGCCACTAATCAATCATTCCTTCCTCAAACCTAAATGATGTTGCACTTTAATCATTTCATAAATATTTATATTGGTGATCATTAAAAAAAATAAATACATTAAAATACATAAATACATCATTTTAAAAATTTAAAAAAAATTAAGTCCTTAAACTCTTATATTTTATATGTAAAAGCACGATTAATTAAATACTAATTTGTATTTAATCCTTTTATGATCCTTTGTTGCATCATATCATAAACAGATCTTATCTTATTTTTTTATTATGATGAACTGATGACATGCAGAACTGTTTAAACAATTATTTATTTACTAGATTCTTGAAACCCCCCAATGATTTGCATGAAATGTATTAAATTAAATAATAATGACCCTTTTAAAAAGGTTGGTTCACATCAGCCTCTCTTTGTCAATATAATTGATTTGCTCATGATCTTTTAATTAAACCAAAGTCAGTTAGGCATTTTGGGGAACTATATCAAAATTTAAGGAACTAAAACAAAATCACACCTTTCACAAGTTCTTTAGTAACTCCCGAATTCTGCACATACACACAGATGTCCATGCATGTGTGCAATCATAAGTCACAGTCTTTGCTTTCTTGCCTATATGTTACTAGCTGTCTTTAATGCCTGGGGGTTTTATTTGTTGTTAGACTGTAATTACAGTCTGGCTACAGAGGTGGAAAAACAATGCAATGCCTGGAAGGAAGCCACCAACCTTTCCAAAGCAAACTCTTGTAGATTAGTAGAAGTGTGCTCCTCTTGTTCTTTTCTATATGATTTACTTTCAAGCATCTTTTAATCAATTTGAAAATATGCTGCTTCTGATTGACATTCAGCTGTGCCTTGCCTGCCACCTTGTGCACAGCCTTTTGTCCAGCTGTCTCAGCTGTACTGCTCTTTTGTCAGGTCTGTTTTGCTGCTCCTCTCTCCTTTCTCTCTGTCTGCATGGCTCACCTCTGTCTTTAACAGCTGATATTATTATTAATCCTGTCTGTCCTCGTCGTCACTGTGCAATAAAGCCTCTCTGAGTGGCACGCTTTAGGAACCCTGACTATGTCTCTACATAATTATCCTGTCTCTGACCTGTCTTGTCATAATCCTAATTGCTGCTAGCCGTACAATCCCCGCCTATTTTTGGCACAGGTGTTGCTATTGTGCCATGGAGAGTACTCAAAAGTGTTAGGCTCGTGCATTAGCTGACACAAGGTGGGAGGGGTTAGGGTGAAACAGATAGGCCTTGTGGACAATGAACTTAGATATTTGTATTTACTCTGCAAGTGTACCATGTCGGGGCTGTGTTCCAGATTTAAGGTAAACACGCAACGAGGCTGCCCGGTCATGCCCTGCTACCCTTGTGTTTGAAAGTGAGAGAAGAGCAACTTTTTGTTCCCAAAGGCATGCATGAACTTGTAGTTGTTTGTTCAATCTAGAGTGGATAAAAAAAAAATCGAATGTTGATAATGAAGTCTGTATGTACATCTGTGCATGTGTTAATTAGTGAATTACATAAAGTGCTTATATTTGTAACACATACCTTGATTGCAAAGAAATGTTACAAGCTTTGAAAGCTTTTCATCACATCCAGGGCCACTCTGAGCTGATATTTCCTGTATTTGCTTATAAGAACACCGTTGAACTGCGGGCCAACACAACCATTAATGTGCATTTCTTAATGTTTGCTTAGATTTCGAATCATCTCTTAAGTCAAGAGAAGCGAACACATGCATGGGGCAGACAACAGACGTCAATCCAGTGTATCACTTCTCTTCAGAGCACAGTTCACACATGGGGAGAGCTTCATATCTGTCTGAGCATAGTATGACAAAACACCAAAACAGGAAAAAGCAAAAATGAGACAGAGGGAGGGAGGGGGTAAGGGCTTTCACAGCTGTTGTTAGGCAGTGTTTCCTCTGATACAAGATGCTGGCTGTACTCCCAGTTCTTTAGGTAAGCTACCAAAAAATAAAAATCGGTTACCTTGAGGGTAAAAGGGGTCATGCTGTTTGGTTGACATAAAAATGAAAAGATATAGGCTCTTGAAATATTAATTTTAGCATGGAGTCAGCATAATCAGCAAAAAATATCTTAGCAGTTCTTCTCTTCAGGAGGAAAATGTGTGCAGTGGCACAATTTTATTACATCCTATCCTATCTTTTGGCTGGTCCAGAATTGAAACACTTAAATCCGGAGGTGCAAAATAATTTTACCGCATGACAACTATGTTCCATATGTACCAAGCAAGCATTCTTGCGCATGCTTGATAATGACGCTTTAGAGTAACTGTGCAGACATCTGCAAAACATGTTAGCCTCTTATCCTGGGATCAAGATGATAAGAGGAATCTAAGTCTTTAATCTCTCCCGCTGGATGTCTCAATGTGTTTTGTGGAAACGGGTGTCACAGAATGTTTACACTATCACTGCAGGCCAAGAGTTTGCACAATTACTCCATTCTATTCCCATTACTATTATAATTGTAGACAATGTGAAAAACTCACAAGTGGCCCCACTGGGAAACAAACAAGTGACATAACTGAGATTCTGCAGCGCTGACGTATACTTTCTTCAAAACGTAATTTATAATAAAAATATATACGGTGGCTTACAAAAGTACTCACACTGCTAAAACTATGCTGCATTACAATCACCGACATCCGTGTATATTTTGTAGATTTTACGTGAAGGCAAATATGCAGGAGTGCATACTTGTGAAGTGGAAGGAAAATTATATTTTGTTTTCAAAGGTTTTTACAATTAATAATCTGAAACGCATGACATGCATTTGTTTTCAGCTCCCTAAGTGAATATTTTGAAGTTATGTGCAAGGTTTGTGCGATATGTGTCTACTAACTTTACACATCCAGAGATTGAAATTGAAATTTGTCTCATTCTTCTGTGTAAAATAGCTCCAGCTCAGTCAACTTAGATCTAAAGCATCTGTGAATGTCAATTGTCATGTCCTGCCAGAGGCTCTCATTCGGATTTAGGCATATCCATATGTCTAACATAAGAATGCACTTTGATCTAAACCTTTCCATTGTAGCTCTGTCTGTATATAAGAGGTCACTGTCCTGCTGGAAGGTGCTGGAACCTCTTCCAAAGTCTCAAGTCTTATGCAGTCTCTAACAAGTGTTCTTCCAGCATTGCCTTGTATTTAGCAACATCAATTTTCCCATCAACCATGAATAGCTTTCTTGTCCCCTGCTGAAGAAAAGCATCCCCAAAGCATAATGATGCCATCAGTAGCATTTTAAATGCTAACGCCCAGCTGAGTGTCTAATTTGACCAGTTACATTAGTCTCAATTTGTTTCAGTAAAATGTTTTGCATGAAGATGATGCTAATGCAACAAGGAAAGGAAAGGCTCTCTGAAAATGAATTGCCTCTCAAGAGGTGCTTAAAGAGGCTCTTTTGGGTACAAAGAACTTTAATTTTCTGTCACTAATTACTGTAAGATAAACTCTCAGGGCAAGAAATGCCTTGTCTACATCTGATGTCTCCTTATGAAACATTTAAATTTGAACTGGTTTTCTGTTTTATGCGTCCTAACTGATAAGGAATTAGAAATACTTTTTTTCCTATTGATATGAGCTACAATAACTCCTCCAAACCACCAGAAAGTGAGCCTGAGAACAAAAACAGAAGCAACACCAAAAACCCTTTGTAAAAAACGTGGTTCAAATAACAAAACTTTCATTCAAGCTGGCTCCTCAATGGACAATATCATAAACAAAACTAAGGAAGCGTTGTTTTGCCAACACACTCGCCATGTTTTTATGTGTGCTTGTTGTGTAACCTCAGGTGAGAAGAGGACAGCCTTGGGAGCACTTGGCCATTACAGCACACCTACAGATCATTCACGGTTGGAGGGTCAGAACATTTAACCATGGGTCGTCCAAAACAATCCTCATAGAGTGATTGCTGAAGCAGTAGAGTTTTTTTTGTTTGCCCACATTTGTTTTAACATCAGTTTATCAACAAAAAGATTGAAAAAGGCTGTACATTATTAATATTAACTTCAGAAGCAGCATAAAAACCAGAATATTCAAAGTAAGGGTCAGGCCGATTCATTTGGTGTTTAGTTTGCCTGAAATGTCTTGGAGTGCCTTGGAATGTGTGGAGTGCATTTGTATGAAGTACCCTGAGTCAATATTCTTTAGCTTTGGTGATTCCTGGATGTGTGCCACCCAGGGCGAGGCTCTTCTTCTGCACTTTCACATAATTTAATGAGAGATGTAGGTATTTAACTTTTTATTTAACTAAAGTTTCTCCAAAGTTTTCACAAGCCCCAATGATGTTTTGAAGAATCTGGGATAAGTGTTGAATAATTGAGTCCAGGTTGGACCTGTGTTTATAGTTTTTACATGCTTGTCTCAATCTGAGGTTGTCTTGATGCCAAAATGAGAGGACTTTTTGTGTGTGTGTTTACAGTTTAAACTGTTGATGCGCAAGTTCAGTCCAGAGTCTTTAAGAAAACTGTGAAATGTCCCTCTAAGCACTGATGCAAAAACTTTTTTAGAGCCCCCGTTCCGCCCACTGACACAGTCATGCCCTGGGCAGAGAGACATATGGGCCATATCAGAACCCAGTATTGTTTTGTTGAACCACCTTTCTTTGTGATTACAGCTGTGATGTTTATGGAGTATGTTTCTACCAAGTTTACACATCTATAGAGCACACATTTTCCAGATTTGTTTTTAAATAAAATATCTTAAGCTAATTTTAATTAGACTGGAAAGCATCAAAGCATCAGCAATTTTCCACGTTTGCCATAGATGCTCGATTTTAGGTCATTGTCTAGGCTAGACTTTGTCTAGGCCATTCTAACACTTGACTATGTGTTGATCTAAACCTTTTCATTAAACCTCTATCTGTATGTTTGGAGTTACTGTCCTGCTGGAGAAAAGCATCCCTACAGCATGACAATGCCACCACCATGTCTCACCATAGGGATGGAATTTTTAGGTTTTATTTGCTGTGTCCAATTACATCACTTTTTAATGAAGGTTACATTTGTGGAGTGTTTTCCTGTCCAGAGGAAACGCGTGACAAAAGTCTAAGGGGTATGAGAACGTTTGCAAAGCACTGTTTGCATGGATATTTGCTTTCTTCAGGTTTGGTTTTAAAGCCCTTCTTTCAGGTTATTTTTGCCATCTTGAGCTTTGTGCAGCTCAACAATGCAACTCATATTCCTACACTGATATTCAAAGGGCTTCAAGCTAAACATGTTTCTTCTCTGCACTTTGACTGAACATTTCAGAATTTCTGTAAACATTCAACACAAAAAGCAGAGTTTAGTAACCTCCTCTTTGGTATGGGTACTGTTATACTCCCACACCATGACCTGGCATACGAGAGCAGCTTGCAGAACAGTATTGCTCAGATGAAAGTTAAACAAGCCTAAGGATGATGGATCAGTTTGCACTCAAAGGTCAGATGAAGCAAGTGTGTGGAACTAACATGTAAATAGATGGTGCAGGGAAAAGAGGGAAAGACTTCAGCAGCAGATGATCATGATTTCCTGCTGGATTCCTGTAAACGTAAGGGGCTTTGACAGTCCGGGAAAATTACTGAAAAACTGAATATGCACTGCTGGTTATTATAAATATGGAGCCAGTTTTTCTGTTTGTGTTACTGCTTATTACTTAAAAAAAGCATGCAGTTCTTCTGACATGTTGTGATTGACTTGTGCTAGACATACAGCTGTGATCATGCAGTTTCAGTAAGGGAAGTGCATAGATGCTGGTCTTCCTGTTTGGCTCGGGCTCTTCCACAGCATAAGATCCTCCTACTGACACACGGAAACCACTTGATCACAACCAACTTCAACAAGTACTGAAAGGTTGCAACCTTACGTGTTACATAAACGACCCTCGCTCACTCTCTCTCTCTGTCTCTCCTTCCTTCCGAGGCATCCCGTTATGCGACACCTTACATTCAGGCTGGTAATAAATAGGTCTTTGTGTGCATTGTAGGCCCCTGAAAGCCTTGTGTCAGAGATGTGGGTGGCAGCCTAGATGGAATCTGGGTCCATGTGAGAAAAAGTAGTGTAAAGTAAGAGCGAAATAGCCAACCTTCCCCTCTTTACGACAGCCTGGCTACATCCGACCTTCTTTGTTCAAGAAGCATCGACATGCCCTATGCAGGACTTCTGTTTCGCCTAATCCCAGATTGTGCACACAACAAAGCGTGCAACATAACGATGAATCCCTGAGTCACTCATTTCCATGACACCATACTGGAAAGAATGCAGAAGGAGGGCATTTAATGTTGTTGGTGCTAATTGTCCCTGATGGTGGTGGAATGGCAGAAAGGGCCAGGAGAGGGAGTCCCATAGGATCCAACCAGTCTAAACTGCTCCTTGCTGGAGATTGAAACAGACAAAAGTGAGGTCATGGACAGGATGCTTCTTGTTATTTTCGCTCATTTGACTTGGCTGGTGCCTCCCACTCTCTTTCACTCTTATTTCTTCCTCTGTCAAACAGCCAGAAACAATCACAGACTCTCTCAAACTTGGCCACTATGTTCCTTCACAGCATTCTGTTTCCCAGAAAGGCTCCCAGAAAAAAATAAAGCAGGGCTAGACTTAACAGGCCTACCTGTCAACTAATATTTTCTCACCTTTACTCTGCACAAACTTCTCCTCTATTTTATTCTAGTTTCTCTTTTTTTCTTGGTGAAAAACCTTTTCAGGAGTGCAGGAACTCATACACAACAGATTTTGGATATTTGGAATTAACAAAGCAAAACAGGAAACTCTATTGTTTAAACCCAGTGTTTGATGGTTCATGGAGATCTGCAAGCCAGTTTTAATAAAGGGCCTGCATACTGTAACTTTCACTGGCAATGTCAGCTAAATGTTATTCAACATCTGCCAAGTTTGTGGTGTATAAAACAGGGTAATGAGCTTTCTTGAATAAGAAAAAGAAATTTATTGCCAGCTTGATGAAACAAACCAATTGCACCACAGAGGAAGCAGATTGCAGAACATGTTCTCCAGTTTCCCAGCTTCACACCTGGGTGAGGTGCATAGGTTCTTTACCTTTTTCTCAATCTATCAGCATTACGCAATTTAATGAAGAGTTTTCCCAGAAGTTCTGTGGGTGCTGCATGTCAGATGTGAGATATTTCAACATAAATCCTGTTTACTTTTGCTTTCAAACATCCTTTATATACTTTTGAATATAGCTATTTATTCTTCAGGAAGAAAAATAAAAACAACAATTGTGCTTATTTAACTTTGTGATGCTTAACTTAAGCAGAGGTGGGCTCCCTGCCCAAAATTATGTTCTCCATTTTATTACCAAACGCATTACTGTTTTAGGCATTGCACCACAGGAAAAGTCTTGTTTGGGGAAACTCAGGATTCCCTGAATTGAACCTCCACCCCAAGAATTTAAAGCTGTTTACCAACACAGACATTTCATCAGAGTTGCCAAACTGCAGACGCCCTGTAACCTTAAAAATAGAACATGGGACTGGGTTTGTTGTGGCAAATTTTGAGTCCTGGAAAAAGGTTCAAAACCTGCTGAAGTTCCGAGATGTGCTGTTATTCTAAGAAATGAGTTGTGGCATCAGCAGAGAGGGCTCAACAATGTAAGAGGCCCTAAAAGGAATTTAAGGGGCAAACTACAATTTGCACTACTGACATCCATTCAACCTTTTTATATTGTCTATGCTTGATCATTTTTGCATTCGGCATTAATACAAATGGTTTCACAATGTGGACTTTATTGTGTTTTATTGGTCATCATCACATTACTGTATAAATTAATAGCTCTTGGAAAAAAGTGCATATTTTAAACATTTTCATTTTTTCAAAATTTAATTGTCAGACTTATTCTTTAAAACTCTCTTTGAAAGGCGGTCCATAAAATAGTTGACAATTGAATTTTTTCTCCACAAATTTAAGCCTATCAGCCACAAGGTATTTGACTCACAACAAATGTGCTGTTATATTATACCGTTAAGCCAACATTCTTCATACCCCTCCAATTTTTTTGGAGTGGCCCAGCCAGAATTCCAAATTGAATCTCTAATCAGAGCTAAAGTTTAAGATGATAGTAAGATATTAAGGTCTTCTAACCTCAAAGACTTGGAGCTCAAAACCAAAGACAAATAGTCAAAATACAAGAGAAAACAGCAAAAGCAAAAAACAGGTCAGCAGTTATAAAAAGGGATTTTGGGTGTAACTTTATGCTAAAGAACATAATGTCATTTTTTGAATTAGGTTAAAACATGACAAACACTTGTGCTTGGGCTTCTAACTAGGAGTGAAACAGGAATGTAGGACAATTACTCACTGATTTATTTGCAAACGGCTGCAGGGTGCATAAGGTTTTTTTTCAACTCCAATAAACTACCTATATTGTCATATTAACTAGATATGTAGTCATATTATGACTATGTTTACATAAATTTCAAACTATAAGGTTTTTCTCAAGATCTGTACAATTAGTGAATATGTCAACCGGTTTTGTGTAAATTTAAGTGTTTTTTGTAGCTCCAATGCTAGGAGGGGGTCCTAAGAAGCTGCAAAGATTACTTATATTTTGGGGCGACATTGCTTTAATTTGCCTATTTGTTGGCTGCAAGGTCCTAAAGGCAAAAAATTATATTGGTTGTTTTATGTTTCTGTATGTCGTTATTTTTTTTTTTCTTAATGAAGCCGCATGCATTTCTGTGGTCTTTTATGTAGTTAATCTAAAAGTAGCTACAGTGCGTCTTTATTTGCTAAGCTTTTGTACCTCTCTCTCCCTCTTTCTCTCCCTCCTTGTGTGTGTGTTTCTGTTTGTGTGCACTGAGAGTACATCATGTACCCAAACCTGTATGTGAATAAAACCCAGGGAGAATATGATAGGCTAATGATAGGCCTGGCTCAGACCTGCTCCACAAAAGCACCGTCTGGGTGCATTGTGTAGAGCTGGCTACTGTGGTTAAACAAAACAACAACAAAACAAAAAAACTGATGCAATGTGGGATGAAAACACTTGGGATTATAAAACAGACGACCAACATAAAGAAAAACAGAGGGAGCACACATCATAATTATTCTCAAAGTCTGCGGATGCCAGTGTTTCAACAACAAAAAATAAGCATAATTATCACAGTATTTAAAAATATTGAAAATCTTAATCTTTAAAAATCGTCTATCTTTCCAATTCACAATTATGAGCTACTTCATTATGGTCTATAACTAGAAATTCCAATAGAATATATTGAAGTTTGTGGTTGTAATGTGAGAACATGTGAAAAGGTTCAAGGGGTGTGAATATTTCTGCACAGCACTGTCTGTTCTGCAATCTGAGAGGCCATCCCTTATCATTTTCTAAACAAAACACATTATATTCATATAAATAGAGTTAGGATGACTACACTGACTATTTGTGTTGGGCAGCATGCGAAGGAGTGTTTGTTGACAGGCTCTCTTATTATCTAATTAGGTGCCACAGTCATGGTCCAGAAAGATAAAGCAGGAAGCACCAGCCATGGTCGCTCCACCCCACCACATCACCACCTCCTCTCTGCACACTTACATAATTCCAACAACTGCCAACTGGAACTTAGATAAAGAGATGCAGACTAGAGCAAAACACGAGAGGGAAAGGGGCATGATATTTGGCAATGGCAAGCACAGGTGTAGAAACATTGCTGATAAAAAAATATCTCTATGAATCAGAGAATTATGTCTTATTTCAAAGACTAAGTAGATTATTATTTTTTTCTCTAATTATCTACTTCTATTTACCAGTGCTTACAAGTTGGACTTTTTAAAACTATTACAAGAATTGCTTTTAGTACAGACACTCATTCTTATTTTCTCTTCCTGAAGGATTTCCCAACATTTTTTTAGAGGTGATAATTATGCGCCAAATATACAGCTTCAGTGGATACATATAAATAAATCATGGCAATCTCTTTAGGTTACAGACAACTGATATTTATTACAACAATATTTCATAAGCATTATTAACATTGTTCTTGTTTTTTTTTTTTTTTTTGCACAATCAGTCAAGTGAGTCATGGGAGTTTCCAGTATAGATTACCACACTTACTATAAAACCCACAGACATATTCTTAATGCATGTTTTCTTTGTCAAACTTAAGATCTCCTCATTGGGACAATTAGAGGTGGAAAATGTTGTCTTTAGTCAAGTAGAGATTATTTTAAAAGAGAGTTTTAAGACAAGGATATGAGTATGTTAAAGCTTCCACTAAATCATTGTTGCATGAAGCGGGTTTATGGTTAATTGTACTAAGGAAAGCAGAAAGATCATCATCACATGAGCAAAACTAACAATCTGAACACCAACTTAAAAATGAAAAACAGTCAAAGGGAGTTACCAAGCTTTTAACCGATAGGGCTTTGTGTTGACGGTCATGCTATATATTAAAATTAATTAAACTTAGTAGATTCTTTTTCTGTACCACAAAACCCCTGCAGCAGGACCACCCTGCTGTGAGAAGCTATATATATATGTTTTCACATTATTTTCTCAGTTTGATGTTTAGTGCTTCATTTAGAGATGCACTAAAAAATTTGCTGGTGACCAACTTTCAGCTTGATGGGTCCTGACTCATTAACAGCCAGTTGGAAACCAAAAATCCAATCTTTTTCAGATCAGTGAACCCACCATACTGAATCGCTACCAGGTCACACTAGCGACCACTGACACAGATATGCTAAGCATATGATAACAACACTCTTCGGCGTAGTAGCTGTTATGGAGGTAAGAACACTCAAATCTAGCTATTTTCAGTATTTTCATGAGGTTTTTAAAAATGACATGTCCGGACATGTCTGAAGTCCATTCAGGCTGTTAAAAAGAGAGAAAGATGTTCAGCAATAACATGAAGCCTTAACTGCTCTGTTTTTTTTTAGCTTTCACTCTGTCTGTAATGGATTATGCTGTATTTGCAGATGTTGGCAGCATTTTGTACATCTCAGTCTCTTTGTCTTTATTTAACAACAATAGTAAAACCATGTATTGCAGGGACATACTGTGTAATATACGTAGGTGTTGAAGAGAAATTTAAATTTGCTATAGTTAGTATTGGCAGGTCACAAAAACAGAAAATTTGGAACACACAACACGGATTGGGGGATCTCGAATTTCATTCTGTCACCAATCTTAATGTCACCCATTTAACTGTGTAGGCAGAGACGGGCTAAAATGTTCTGGCCTATATTCTGCAGAACCTATTATGTCCATGCCTGCATATGTCCCCATATATCACCAAAATTCATATTCCAGGTTAAAACAGGCTTTGTTTGCAGTTGAAAGAGTTCTGTAAACCGTTCTACAGTTGGCAGTAAGCAGGAAGCATACTTCTGGGAGCCTCAAGGGTATCCTGCTCCTTGCATTACACAACAAAATACCAGAGAGTCAGATCGAGTGCCTACGAACAATGTCACATTTTTGATGCAGTGGAAGCCCAATTTCTTTTGTCCTACAACCTCATATCTTGTTCTCCTTAATGCCTCCCTTTGTGTTTGAACCTGGTTGGTTGTGTCTGCTCAGTCATGGAGAGTTGACCAGGATATACTGAGCTTTCGAGAAATTACAGCTTGTAGCTCCATTTAAAGTTGAGCTTTGATGCATTTAAATTTAACGGTTTGGAAAGAGGCTATCATCGACTACTTCTCGTAGTTCCTAATCGCTTCTCTGCGCAATCTGATCTTGAGGATGTGACTTCAATGACTAATGTGTTACTTATAGATGTCTAATCCACCTCTGGTACACTCAGTATCTTCGCCCGGGACAAAAGAGCTTAGATGGAATCTGTTGTTGTGATGTGCCAATAATGCTTCAGGTCAGCTCTGCATAAGGTAGATGTATTCAGGAGTGTCTCTATGCTATGTTTCAAATCATCTCAACAATTTGATTCCTGCCATCGGGCCAAAATATGGAAGGAAATTTGTCATATTTACTTGGAAACCCTGACATATGGTAATTGCACTAAACCTTAACTGATCCTTACACAGAGAACACACTAACAGATATTTATTTAAAAAAACAAGATTTTATTATTCTTACAGCACAAGCTGTCCAAGTCTTGTCTTACATTTGAGGCTAAGAAAATACTTGCATCTATATGTTTTATGCATTTGCTAGGTTACATAGAAATAATATATATATATATATATATATATATATGTTTTTACACTGCTTATATGCCCTTGATAGAGTCTAACACAGAGCCTTGAGATTCCTCACACACTGTTTGTTCAGAGTTATTTTAGTTTGACCAGGGGTGCTAATCTGTCAAGAGTCAGCTGGTGCAAGTGTGGATATGAACCAAAATAAATTGGAATAGAGTGCAATACAATGGTTTTAGACAATAATATAAAATTTAATTAAAATATAGGTGAGATCTCAGCATTTTTATGAAAATGTATTTCCATGACGCATAGAAAGTCTTAAAATAAATGAACAACAAACTTATGTGCCATGGTTTCAGTTATAAGGGTAGTACTGTAAAGCAGCAAGGGAGGAAATGGCAAAGTTACTCAAAGGGATGAATTAAATCAATTTTAAATCTTGATATACCTTCCTGATTAAATAATACAGAAAGAGAAACATCCCCAAAAATACAAATACATTTTAAATTAATTATTTCTTTTTTTTACTTTTACAAGGATCAATGTAGCTTCCAGTTGATCAAGAAGAGTGTGGATATAGGTGACCACTGCCATGTGTTAATTTATTATGCAAGAGAAAATATATAAGATAAGATACAAAGCATAAAAAAACACAAAAAAACCTTGATAAGAATCCTCAACCACACAACAAATGGGCCCAATAATCTGCTGTGTGACTATCCTAAATAACAATCCAAACAAAGTGCACAGAAAGAAGGAATATACAGGGGTTGGACAATGAAACTGAAACACCTGTCATTTTAGTGTGGGAGGTTTCATGGCTAAATTGGACCAGCCTGGTAGCCAGTCTTCATTGTTTGCACATTGCCCCCAGAAGAGCAGAGTGGAAGGTTCAATTAGCAGGGTAAGAGCACAGTTTTTCTCAAAATATTGAAATGCAACCCCAAATTTTGGGTCACATACCAGAGTTCAAAAGAGGACAAATTGTGGTGCACGTCTTGCTGGTGCATCTGTGACCAAGACAGCAAGTCTTTGTGATGTATCAAGAGCCCCGGTATCCATGGTAATGTCAGCATACCACCAAGAAGGAGAAACAAACCCCAACAGGATTAACTGTGGGCGCAAGAGGAAGCTGTCTGAACGGGATGTTCGGGTGCTAAACCCGATTTGTATCCCAAAAAACATAGAACCACGGCTGCCAAATCACGGCAGAAATTTAAATGTGCACCTCAAACTCTCCTGTTTCCACCAGAACTGTCCCTCGGGAGCTCCACGGGGCAATATACACGGCCGGGTTTCTATAGCCAAACCTTTGGTCACTCATGCCCAAGCCAAAAGTCGGTTTTAATGGTGCAAGGAGTGCAAATCTTGGGGTGTGGACAATGTGAAAACATGAGTGTTTTTCTGATGAGTCCAACTTTACTGTTTTTCCCCACATCCCCGGGGAGTTACGGTGTGGAGAAGGCCCCCCAAAAAGCGTTACCACCCAGACTGTTGCATGCCCAGAGTGAAGCATGGGGGTGGATCAGTGATGGTTTTTGGGCTGGCATATCATGGCATTCCCTTGGCCCCCAATACTTGTGCTAGATGGGCGCGTCCACTGCCAAGGACTATTGAACCATTTTTGAGGACCATGAGCATCAAATGGTTAAAAAAATTGTATCTGAAGGCGGTGCCGTGTATCAGGATGACAATGCACCAAACACACAGCAAGACTGGTGAAAAAATTTGGTTTGATGAACATGAAAGTGAAGTTGAACATCTCCCATGGCCTGCACAGTCACCAGATCTAAATATTATCGAGCCACTTTTGGGGGGTTTTGGGGGAGCGAGTGGAAAACGTTTTCCTCCACCAGTATCACGTAGTGACCTGGCCACTATCCTGCAAGAAGAATGGCTTAAAATCCCTCTGACCACTGTGCAGGACTTGTATATGTCATTCCCAAGACGAATTGACGCTGTGTTGGCCGCAAAAGGAGGCCCTACACCATACTAATAAATTATTGTGGTCTAAAACCAGGTGTTTCAGTTTCATTGTCCAACCCCTGTATATCTAACAGCAATCTACTACATCTCTAATGTTTGCAATGTTTCTAGGACCAACTGAACATGAAGCAGCAGTAGTGGTGTTTAAGAAAGGGCTGCACGGTGCGGATTGCATGAACTTGTGGTTCAGGGCGTGCCAGTCCATTTTACACGTTGACACACACACTCTTCTCTGTCTGCACAAGAGGATCACAATTAAGGATTTCATTAAAGTAATCACAAACAGTCTAACACACTTACAAGCTGGTGCACCGACTATGTGAAGGTGGCTCCAGGAATCCTCTGGCAGTGCACCAAGGACATGTTATTCACAAAGTCAGAGCACAACAAGGCAATAAAAGCCCCATTAAAAAGTAATTATTGTTCATTCATTTTTAACCTGATCCTCCAGTAACAAGCTAAATGTTTCAATATGTGTTTCAAAGGCATACAGATATACACTAATGTGTTAATGTAGTATTTTTTACTTGGAAGTGGTCCCTGAATGTGTCTTCTTTAGCACAAAAAAGTTTATTCTAGAAGAAACTCAGGAAGGAGAGAAGAAAAAACTTTTCATGAATTTTCACTTCCTGGCATCACAAAGAAAGGGACTTCCTCTCACTTTGGCACTCCGTTTGATTTATACCACAAACATCAGCAGTCTGTCTCTATCTTAGCTCAGCTTACTATCAACAGCACACTATTTTTAGTGAGTCCGGTCTATGGTTTGTCTTATTTTCAGCCTCTTGTCTGACAGCCTGACTCGTTTTGAATCTCGAACTCTCCATCCTGGCATTGCTCTTCGTGGCCTTTATTTGTCTTTCACCCTGATATATTTGGCCTTATTACCTCTACAAGTGTGATGCAGACATGGATGCTCCAACAACTATAACTTTTCCTCAACAGGCACAAAAAATAAAGTGTAAAAAGGACCAGAATGTACTTGCACTCAGTTCCAGGCGTCAACCCAAAAGCCAGGTGTCATTAAACACTTCAATTTAGACTTTAATGCCTCAGCCCAGAATGTGACTAAATCTGTTTTTATTGGCTGAAGGTACCTTTTATTCCAAGCCAATACCCAATGAACAAAATGAAACTAGCTGTATGTCATGCAGGACCAGGAAAATAGCAGACTTTTTACTTTTTGTAGGTTCTGTATCTTTGGGGATTCAGACATTTCACAGGATGTATAAGAGAAGGCCATCAAAGATCTGCAATTTACATATTGTATACATTTAAGAGGGTGTGGGTTAAAATACTGAGGTTATGTGACCTCACGTGAGCGTAAATGTATCAGTTATATTAACTCAAAAAGACAGGGTTTATGTACAAAGGCACATGTTGTGAGGTAAGATGGCTATTTTTTTATACATGATAAGATATTAGAGGAATTATTTTTAGAAAATGCTGTACCTTAAGTATTATTTTACATGTTTTCTTATTACTATTTAAATAAACATTAAAATTGTATCTTTTCAGGGAATTTCTGCGTGCCATTTCTGGGGTCCACGGAAGAGAGAGGTGGCTGTACCTTTACTACCTGATGATGGTGAAAACTAATGTTTCATATAATATACCATTTCATATTTTTTAACAAGAATAATGATTCTTTAAAAACAGATTTTAACGTTGAAATTTTCTCATAAAATTTGGGCCGACATTGATATCTGATATTAATATTGGTGTTATGGTGTTTTATTAATACCGTCACAGCTTCACTTATCAGAAAAAAATGATAAAAAATGACTAACATTGACCAATTCCGATAATAATGGCGCTATGTGGTGCATTCCTGATGATAATATGTATGAAGAATATCAACCGTGGGGCTGCATGGTGGCGCAGTTGGTAAGCACTGTTGGGTGCTGCTGAGTGTGTGGACAATTATTTATCCCGTGTGTGTCTGTGTTGCCCATTGATGGACTGGCAACCTGTCCAGGGTGTACCCCGCCGCTCACCCATAGACCGCTGGAGATAGGCACCAGCTGTCCTGCGACCCAGTATGGAAGAAGCAGGTATAGATAGAGGATGGATGGAATATCAACTGTTATCTCACTGCAATGGAAAACTAAAAAAAGGCTTAGGTAATACACAATGGAAAATATAAATCATATTTAAACGATTAATTGTCACTAATTTGGATCCTTCTGTCTTGCCACCCACAAGTCATAATAATGTTGTCAGTTTCTCTTTAGACCGTTGCGAAAGAAACTTTTTTTCTTTGTCTTACAAGTAATACATTTTCTTTGCGGTTTTTCTTTCATAACAAAGCACAGATCAAAATATGTAATTGGGAATCTTTTGTGGGTTATTATATTTTGCATATAAGCCTTTCATGTGGGCAATGCAGGGGTAGTTAATAACAGTCCTGGGAAAAGCATTTCCCCTCCCAGACACTGCGTCGTGCCGTGTCCTTGCAGAACTCATGATTACATCGCTCTTGCACAAGAATGTCTTTGTAACATTGGAAAAAGGGATTTGATTTTCCAAATGCTTTAAGTGGTGCAATAGTTCTGCTCTGATCTTTCTGCATGTTTCAGCGTGCAATACATGTGGTTTGTTTGGGATGAGGATATGCGTGTGCCTGGAAATGTATTTTGCATTATGTAGTCATGCTCTGGAATGGGATTCTGGACTGTTTTGAGATTTTCAATAAGGTGATCTGCAGAAGAAGGCACCGTGGGCACAATTAACAAATGTTTAGTTTTTACTTGTTAATATATAAGCTAAATTCAAATAATGGCCCGTAAAGCAGCCACAAAGTACAAACCATGGGTAGAACTATATGCACAGTGAGCCCTGCATGGGTTTTACATATGTGGGTTTCACCATCCATGCAAATTATAACCCCTGAAAGCAGACAGAGGAGTCATAGTGGGGTCAAGTTTCACTGATAAGAGACACATTTTCAGATGTGACCTGTGTATAAATTATCTAAACTGGCCACTGTTTGGGCACACCTTTGATTAAGAAGGTATTTACAGCCTCCTCCCCCATCTTCATGGTTATGTAATAGCAATGGGGAAGTATTATTTACTGAAAAATATAATAAAGATTGAATACACGGGCACGGTGCTGGTGGTGTAGGGGTTAAGCACGCGACCATATATATAGAGGCTATAGTCCTCGATGCAGGTTTGAGTCTGGACCCTGCGACCTTTGCCGAATGTCTCCCCCTCTCTCTGCCCCTCTTTCCTGTCTGCCTAGTGTTGAAAAATAAAAAATAAAGGCCTCTAGTGCCGGAAACAATATCTTTAAAGATTGGATACACTTCAATTTCAGGATGTCACAGATTGCTTAATGTGAAATGATATGAACGTTTTGGATGGATAAATTACCCATGACTTTCAGCCTCCTCTACATTTATTGGCACACCTGATAAAGACCTATAAAAAGCCTTAAAATAAAGGAATCGTTACTTGCAGTAACACAAGCTCCGATTGAACAAAATACTGTCTAATACTGAGCTCTGGAAATGGTTTTTAACTCCTTCTTCACCATTCATGGTGGCAAAATAAACTGGGGATTTCGTACAGGCCTGTTTATCATAGTTGTTCCAGTTGTTTTAGATTTTATTACTCTGACTCTAGAAACAGGCGGGTTTAAACCAGTAACTTCTCCTTGTAGCCATGTCCTTACTTGAGAAGAAATCTGCTTTACGGGAATGGCATGTTCTCCTGTCTTCCCATTTTGAACAGTTGGTGAGATAAATCATTGCTGTGTTTTATTTGTTTTATTTATAAGGACAGCAATGATTAGAAAAAATCCTCAGTGCAGCTTAATTTAAAAAGTATGCATAAAAATGCTTTTGGTACATTTATTTTATACAGTTTAACGCTCTAGTCCTGCCACTAATTGTTGAGCTACTGATTTTAATTCAAAACAACAATTTCTTTGTGTTTTGTTTTCTACTGAGAAAATGTAGTCAAATAAAAGGTTGAATTTTCCTTTATTAATAATTCTAAGATTTTGCTACTGCATTAAAAGATGAGTTGATTTTGTGTTGAGTGTCTGCCAATAAACATAGAGGGCACTGCAAGCCAGCATTAAAAATCAAAAAATGTAGGTCATCACCTCAGAAACTTTGTTTGCGTAGTTTATATTTGAAGCACAAAGTGTTGTTCTAAAGCCTGAGAGGAAATCTGAAATAGACTGTTTTCACTCCTCTGTGAGATGGTTAGGTAATGCTCTGATTTTACCTGACCAAACCCAGCAGTAAACTCAAGCTAAAGGGGAAAACGGTTCCCTGTTCAAAGAGACTTTGATTTTACTTTAACAGCAAACAGAGAAATTGTCACATCATAGCTAAGACTCAGACCCAATCAGAAATGGTGACTCTCCTATTCCCTCTTCTGCTGTTTTCTCTGCAATTTTAAATACAAAGAACACAATCAGTGTCTGTGACTCCCAACCCTCTCTTAAAGAGGTAAAAGCCATTTATCCCCATTTTCCCAACAGTGCAGGAAAATTCAGTCAGCAGACCAGAACCAGGAGATTAAAGTTATATTTCATCTTCATGTAAATTATGCAGCATTTTGCCTGCACTGTTCGAACAGCTCATTGTTATTTCAAACCCATCACTACCAAACATTCTCACAGATAGTTCAGGTTTTCACTCCTTACAATGACAAGGTTTTACATAATATGTTGATGACAGACTGCTGTCCTATTCGTCTGTAAGTGCTGTGTGAAGGGAGTAAATTCCAGTTTAGAGCGCTCATGGGGAGATTTTCTTGAGGTCTTTGACACACAGTGCTGCTGTTTTGGAAGTGTTCCCTCCTTTGTGTTTTTACTGTTTATGAAAGAAATAATGTCTCATATTCAGTCTCTATGTCATTGCTGCAACACTTCAGCTTGTCACATGATGGAACTTTGTGACTGAAAATGAGACAAATTGGTGCAAGAATGCCTTGTTATTGCAGCCAGCAGTAGTCCTTCTAAGATAAATGACAAATTTAGTTTGGCTCTGTTCTGTTGAATCACAAATCTAGGTCCAATCTGGACTTCTTGGCTTTGCCTCAAACACCAAACATGCAAACATGTCCTCCCAGCAAATTCATGTAAGTGTTGTTTTATTTACGTCTGAAGGTTTTCTGACTGCTGCAACTTGCTCATATTCAATAAGTGCAAACATTATCCAGGTTTTGCTGAAGAATAACTATCAATATTGTTATTTGTGACTCCCTTAGCATGTAGTAAATGAAAATGGTGACTGCTAGAGACTAAGACAAACTGTAATATTAATAAAAGTACAGCCCAATCAGTACAATAAATGGTTGCATGTCTTCTGTGTGGTCTGTACTCATGCAATATAGATCATAAACCAAAGACATAAGAACAAGCCTACAGTATATAGGATAGTAAAGACTGGTTAAAGTTTAATTTGGATGGATAAACCGCAATTATGTTCTCTGGCTCTTAGCCAGAGAACATAACTGATATGATAACACCTCCTAACAACTGAATTAATGACAGTAAATATGTTTTCCAGAGTCCAGTCAAAATGTTTGATCAAAATACACAGTTTTATAGATGTTTAAACTGACCAGTCAAGACGAACAAATCAGGGTTTATATGATATCTTATTATGATAAAAAGATGTTCTTTTCTTTTGTTTTTGTGTTTTTAATACAATTTCTATAGATTTATTTGTTGTTTTATTAGTTATTAGTTGTGACTCGGGAAAACAATGCAATATTAGCCTCTCTGTTAATTGTACACCCAGAGTAAATGTTCATTCATGTAAGTCATGTCCCTAAAATAACATCCAATGTTAATCGGTTATTTAGAGGTGCAATAAAGGCAATAAAAACGTCTTTCATTGTTTAATAATCGCCCCTAATGTGTTTGTGTCTCACATGCTGATTTATGCATGTGGTTTATATGAGGTGTTAGATGGTTCCTGCACATACTGGTTTTCCTCTCTGAAATTACATCAGTCTGACTTTAAGGATCAACACTGAAACAACCCTAAAAATTTTAGCACATTAGAAAAAAACTGAAATAACATGTGCTTTATTCTTTGAGCAAATCAAACTTTAAATTGCTAAGATTTATTAGGACAATGTCCTTCTCACGATTCATTACGAGGTTTAATAAATGTGTAATAAACATGGTCTAGGAGGGAGATGAGACAGTTTTAATTGACGTCAAGCAATAAAATATTGTTTTAATGAATTCATGGCAACCAATTGCTTGTCTCGACAAATGGGTTTCTTTTTGAGGTAGCGTAAACAACATTAATTGCATGTAAACCTGTGAAGTTCAAAGTAAAATCCCAGATTTGTCAGCGTTGTTCATATATATTTGGATGTGGATATATGTGGATGTGCAATGGCAGGAAAGAAGTTGAGCAGGTGTTCAAGCATACTGAAAATATTTTGTTTAAAAGTTGGATCTTTTTTCATATCTATTATTTTAGATGTTATGTAAAATGTGTTTAGTAGATCTGAATATTAAGAAATAAACTGCAGCTTAGTTTTTAATATTCTGATTTGATTTGGTGCACAGATCAACAGATGACGAAGCTTCCTTTTTTTAAACTTTTCTCTTGAAGGACCATAAAAACCAATTTTAGTACAAATTAAAATTTGCTATTGAGAAAAAAGATCCGGATACAGTCGGTGACATATTGGTGATGATTAAACATACCTGTGAAAGAAGAGTAAAATGGACAGCATAGTCTGGTCAATGTTGCTGTTGCAGATGCCCTCATTGAGCAGAAAGCAGGGGTCCCTCACCACCGACTCCAGGGAGTCCTGCCTCATGATGTTGTTCAGCTTGTCAGTGTTTAGGTTCTGGTACATCAGCTGGTTGCGGAGCTGGCGGAAGTGGTTCACGCTGGGGCTGGTCGGGCTTGGTGGCAGAGCCCCCGCGGACAGAGACGGGCTGCCGGACAGGGAGTCATCGCAGCCGTTGGCCAGGTCCAGGCAACAGCTGCAGCAGTCCAGACCTATGGGCGAGCGGCAGTCTTCATCTGACATCTTGGTGGGCAGGTGAGTGAGAAAAGGGAGCAGGTGCAGGAATGACAGAGACTGATGTGAGGACAAAGTGGAAGACGTTCAGGGATGCTCTAGTGTGTCACCCTGGCCCCACACCTGGGCCGGTGAGGCTGAATGTCAGGTTGAGCTCCTCCTGAGAAGTTCAGTCACGCTGTGCCACTCTGCCTGCTTCTGTCCCTGAGACTCCCCTCCTGTGGCTCTCCTGTGTTGTAGCTTATTTCTTCAGGACCGACGCTGCTGCAATGTTTTGCTTACAGTGGCAGAAAAATAGGCAAACACTCTACGCACCGATTCAGCGGGAGTCCTCTTGTAAGCAAAACCCAGAAGCTGCT